>CM062292.1:226355007-226955007 GCA_031216915.1 Pictodentalium vernedei
GACCTGGAAACAAACGGCTGGAGTGGAAGTCCCCTAAAATGAGCAGCATAAAAATAAAAGTTTGGCTAAACTTGACTTCATCCTTATGTTGTGTTCATGATATAGCCTTAGATGCTGACTGTGACTTTAGCCCTTAAGGGCCTAATTCCAACTTTGATAACTTTTTAATGCAAAGGAACAGGTGCCCCAACATTCATTGTTTATAGGTAAACTCTAAACTTGTTTTCTAAGTACCTTGTCTGATGTACCTAGGCAAGTCTTGACTGCCTCTGTAGGCAGCCAAGACTTGACTAGAAACAACTACAAAGCCACTGGAGGTAGACTTTTGAAGTATAGCAGAAAATGTAAAAAAATCTACAGGCCTTAAGGGTTAATCACCAATACACAATACAAAAAAAAAAATGGATGATAAACTGTTGGCTTTTGAGTCATGTTGGCAGAAATGGTTAACTCATGATGAGTGTGAAAAATTATGATATTGGGCATGTAGAAAATTTTTTTATTTGTTTCACAGTGCCTGATTCTCCACCTAAGGATATAAAAGTTGTACCAGTTAGTGATGCCAAGAATGTTGTAAAAGTTACTTGGAATCCACCAGATAACATCAATGGACCCTTAGAAGGTAACGCTTAATACATTTTTAGGAGCAACAAAAACATAAGCATATTAAAAAAGGCTCAACTAGGCTTTGAAATAGAAAATTTAAATTCTTTTATATATTTAAGAAAAGAATGTCAGCATTTCATATCGTAATATGATGCACTGTCTAGAAGGATTGGCTGAAGCCTTCTTAAAATACTACACTTCAGCAACTTATCAGTTTAACACCTAACTAACATGATGGAAATTACCAGTCAATGCTATTCACAAAATGCGCAAAATTAATTTTAGTATTTTTAAAAATTCTTGCCTTAGGTCTCAAAAAGACAAAATTGTGTTTCTCAGTTATTTTAGCTGCTGCATGGCATCTTTTTATTACCAATTCTAACTTCTAAAAGTTAATTGGTTTGTGTTAAGTAAATTCCATAAGTTATTAAAAGGTCTAAAGTTACAGCACTGCCTTGTTATTCTGTAGATTATCCCTCTACACAATGATGTCATAATACTGAAATTTCAAGAAGCAAATTTTTCATAATGCAATCAGAAATTTAACCAATTTAGTCTTGTTTGCCAGAGCTATTTGAGCTCTCTTAAACAAGACAGAATTGTTTAAATTCCTAGTTGCGTTATGGAAAAACATTGTTGCTTGAAATTTCGATATCACTGTGCCTTAAACATAAAAGAAACAAAGTGTATGAAAAATAAAAACTAAAATAAAAAAACACCCACCTGCACCCAGCTTACATTTTTATAAACAGTGGCCTGAGAAAGAGGGGATCTACATTCTGCGGCCTAACTTGAGACCACTCATTGCATTGGAACAAGCCCAAGGTGCACTTTCGAGTGAGTGGGGCATAAGTTGTGTTAGGTGTAGGGGTAATAAGAGAAAAAGACAGTAAATGTTGTCTAAGAAGGAAAAATATCCATAATATTATATTTATAACCATTACCACTGGCCAAGACTAACTATGCTCAATTCAACAGAATTTTAGGTCAAACATTTAATTTTTCACCCCTGAAACCCTCCAAAATTAAGCCAAATAACAAAAAAAACTAGATTCTGGTATGGTACTCTATAGATTGACCACTATGAATGTGCAGATGTCCAGGAAGTGCCATCCAATCCTGAGAATAACTATTCTTTTGCTTGCCCTCTATGTTGACAGTTTGTCTGTTACACCAACTCTAGGGGGGGGGAGTGGTGGCTCAGTGGGTAGAGGTGCAGGCTGCAAGCTGAGAGGTCCTCGGTTCGAATCCCACCTGTGGCAACCATGTTGTGTCCTTGGGCAAGTCGCTTCACCCCCTTTGCCCACGTGGGGTGTACTAAGGCGTACTGCACGTTGATGGTGCACCTGTCTACAACCAATGCTAACCTTGCTTGTGTGGACTTGGTATGTTGGGGAGCTGACAGTTGCTCACCGTTGTGCAGTGGTTCTCTCTGGGTACACGGCTTCCTCCACCCGTAAAACTGTCACGGTCGTGGTTAGCCATTGTGCAGAAATATGTGACCTTAAACACCAATAAATAAATAAAATAAATAACACCAAATTTCAAGTTATGAAGGTTCAGACACTGGATCAAGAGGGATGATTGTTGGAAAAGAACAACAACATTCATTGGAAGGATATGGCAGACAGAGAAGAGGTACATCAGGACAGTACTTTCTATCACAAATAACTAAGAAAAATGTTGCATAGACATGTGTCAACATCATACGGGTCTTTTCCTGAAGTATAGCTATTCTGCTATTATTAATTATATTTTGTCTACTGAATGTTTCCTTCCCCTTTCTAAACCCCCCCCCCCCCCCCCCTGTCATTTCTAACGATTGTGCATTGGCTACCCAGGAACACTAGTTCTTGGGTGTCCCCTTAATTAGGCCCTGTCACAATAAATTTGGCTATTTTAGCCACCATTTGATATTAGCTCCGTTAAATGCTGGCTCTTTTGGGACAGTCATTATTATTAAAATTACACACACTTGCAGAAGTGTTATTTTGGAAACATCATGAAATGTAGTAATTTTATTTTGACGCTGTACTTATATCTGTCATATATTTACTAGTATATGTAGTTCAGAGAGGAAAGTATTTGCTGAATTGTTATAATACTTCTTGGTAGGCTGCCTTGTATTGTTTACTATGTCCAGACCTTTAGTGACAGAATTTTTGTCATACAGTTGTGATATAGTTATAAGGTAGCAACCTTAAATTAGGTATGTCTATGATGGACTTCCATTCAATACCTTATTCTTGCTCTTAGGTAGGCATGAATACTAATTTAGGCTTATCTGCAGCTTTTCCAGTGTATTTGTTAATAATTGAGGTGAACTTCTTTAAGTTTATTCTGGAAGATTACCGACATAAATATGTATGTATTAATAAAACGTCTTGTAAGCATTTCTGTTTATGTATTGTGACTATTTTAGGCATTATCATTTCTATTAAGCACGGTATTTATTATGCCCTAAAATTATATATTATATAGTTTATAATATTTTGTCCATGATTAGTATCTTAGGCTATACATTAAATCATTTGGGCTCAATTTCACTTACTTGCATTGAATTCTGGTTTCTATTCAGTTTTCAGAATTGTTTGCATCCATTAACATTGGGGGAACAAGAATTGGAATTATACTGCAACTTTGCTCAAACTGCTTTAATAACAAGACAAATCATGATAAATATGTATTGAATTTCACTTGCTCTGGGTGTAACCCACAAAATATGGACAAAAGGCAAGTTTCCTGTCTGGGGTTGCTCAATCTAAGTACAGCGTACGACACTATCAACCTTTGGGTACTTCCTAATAGACTTGCTACCCGGCTTGGTATCATTGGTACTGCCCTGGAATGGTTTTGATTGTTCCTTACAGATCAAACACAGCGGGTTACTGTCACAGGTTTAAACACCCAAAAGAGACTTGAGTTTGGTGTTTCCCAGGGGTCCATGTTCGTCCCTTTGCTAAATGTCATTTACGTTCTGCCCCTAGGAGATTTCATCCACAGCCATGAACTGCCATTCCATTGCTATGCGAATGACACACAGCTGTATATACACTTCACTTCAGAGTCTGATACAGTGGCCAAAAGAAAACTCGAATAATGTGTAGCTGATATTAGATCTTGGATGTCCAAAAATTACTTAAAATTGAATGCTGACAAAACTGAAATCATTTATATCCAGTTGAGTCATCAATTATCCAAATGTTCAAGACCTGATCTTAACACTAAAAGCAGTACTGTCACTCTATCGGCCATGGTACGCAACCTTGGATATTTCATGGATGAGAACTTGTCGGCAGGAAAGCATGTCTTTCATGTTTGCAAGGCTTTTTACTATCATCTCCAGAATATCTGTGGGGTGTGTGGCATGATTAATGAGGCGATGGCTAAACAACTTGTCCATGCCTTCATTACAAGTTGCATAGACTATTGCAACTCTCTCCTACTCGGTTGTAAACAGAGCATCATTGACACAAAAACAAAAATGTTCAACACTTGTAATCACTATGAGCAAATGATTTTGCAACATTACACCTACTCTTAAAAGTGTCCACTGGCTGCCGCCCAGGGAATTAATTGAATTCAGAATTCTTACATTAACTTGGAAATGCTTAAATGGCAAGGGCCCGGCACATCTGGCCACTTTGGTTTCACATTATGAACCCGATAGACCACTGCATTTGGAAGCATCAAACAATCTTGTTCATGTACTGGGTAACCTCAAAACAGATGGTGATTGAGCCTTTTCGGTGGCTGCTCTGTTTCTTTGGAACCAGCTTCTGAGTGGGCTGAAATCATCCCAGAGTATTCTATCTTTCAGATTGGCTCTCAAAACACATTTGTTCCAGTGGGTACACAGTATTCCACTGAAGGCCGCTGACTGGTACTTTGTCCACTTGAGACACAGTCATTGAAATTGAAATGTAGAATTTATTTTTTTTATTTTTTTATTTTTTAAAAATGGAGTTCTGGTTGCTGAAAAATGGTTCAATTTCCAAGTAGCAGCTCTGAACCCTCCATGCCTTTGTTATCACGTAGTTTTTCCACACAGAAATCTGCTTCCATTACACAGAAACCAAAAGAAGATTTTTCTACACAGAAGACAATGACATCAGTGGTTCTACATATGTCAGAAACTACTTCCACCAGAAAAGGAATGGCTGAGAACGAGATGGAATCTAATGTGCTAAATAATAATATATCTGTTGGGTTCTTGTTTGAGGCAACCCAGTGGCAGTGTAGTCAGGTCACAAGTACAGTCATCTTCAAAATAAAGACATGAGAAGGGAGAGACAAAAAGACCAATGGGAAGTTACGGGATGATCCGGTACTGACCTTCAAGTGACTCACCATATCGATCAGCCAAAAGCATTTTACCAAAAGATTCTGAACCACATAGATCTCTGGTGGAGACACAGTCTTTAGTTCCTTTCCCTTCATCAGCACATCACCCACATCACAGATGTTCTCTAGCCATCACTCCATCACTCCAGCTCTAGAGTCACAGATCTTCAGACAGTCCTCACCATCATGAGAGCCATCATTCTAATATGTATTCTTCAAGTTACTTCAGCTTGTGTCCCGCAGGAACCCTGGGAAGTGAAACAGTGCCTTTTCACTGCAGTAAACAGGCCCTGTTTTACTGGTAAAATAGGACCCAGTCACCAATGCTTGGGAGGTGCAAACCCTCTCTAAAATGGGCAACATGGCTTATTAACGTTCACCCCTGGTCTTGAGTTGATACTCTTGTTGTGGTCATGATTAGCCATTGTGCAAAAATGTGACCTAAAAACCAATAAATAAATAAAATAAATAACTTCAGCTTGTCAGAGGCTACACATCCAAGTCGAAAACATTTACAATATGTCTCTCTGTCACAGTCACACACCAAATGACATAGATATCTTATGAGGTGAGACTCTGAATCTGGTAAAGTGTTTTCACATAGACCTGCTTTGTCGCAAGCATTACAGTCGAGGGAAGTCACCTAATTAGTCGCTCACTCCTTACTTGCATTCTTATGACTCACATTCATGCTCTCAGTCAGACCCGAATTAAGAGGACCGTGACCACAACAATCGTTCATCTCATTCACAGTCCATTGAATTGGTAGATGAACAAGTGGACCTTCATTATCAGCTCAACATCTGGAAACTATGCACTTATTGAGCAATATTGTCCAGGAGCTGTTCCAAATGAACTTGAGAGTTCATCTTCAAAATCTTATTTATCTTCTTCAGTGGACAAACTTCACTTTCTAAAACAGAACAACGTACTGTTATTTCTGACTCAGTCTCCTCAAGTATTAACAGAGTTCAATAGACTTAATGTTCTGTTAATTCATAAGACATACAGAACTTCTTATATCCCTAAGAAAGAGACAACTCTTCTGTCCAGGGAGTCTATAATTTTCTATTTTTTATTGTCGGATCTTCAGTTCAGTCAGTCTTGCCTTTTGACAGAAAGTCATCATCACTAAACAATACTATTCCTCCTCTATGCTCCATTCGTTCATCTATTTTAGACCAATGTATTGAAATATCTAGAGAGGGCCTAAATATTCTGTCATTTGCAGATTACATTACATTAGCATTAGGGCGGAGGTTCGAAAACCCTCTATTTGAGGATTTTTTGTCAACTCTATCAGTGTTATCCAGAGCAGTCATGTCTACAGTGAATTCTACAGCTTTCAATGTGACCAGTTTTGAGCTGGTCAGTTCTATAGCTCACAGTGTGGCCAATTTTGAGCCGGTCAGAAGAGACCATGTCCCAGCTTCCTCTTCTAATACTGATGCCAATTTAAAAGGATCACTTTGGATAGCTTCTCTGAAATAGACCAGTCTATTTAATGACCAGTAGGGCTGCACGATATTTTGATATACCAGTAGTACCGGTATTGAAATCTTCACCGGTTGAATATCGTCCATTCTATGGGTATATCATCTCTAACGATATTCATTTTTAGCACACGATATAAAACATAGTAGACTTCATTTTCCAAAAAACAAAAAAACGATTCCATCTAATAGTTGATCGGAGAAACAGGAAGTTTTTTTTTCACTTCTCTGACAAACGATGAACAGCGAGATATTATCTGACTTTGGCTTCTGACCTTTGAACTATGCCTTGTATCGACAAACAGACTTGTTTTTGTTTAAGACTTGTAGGGGATATTAGTTTGTTTGTTTTTATCAATAAACTTCATATCCGGCACATGAAATATTCTCAACATATATTGTTAGCCAACATTCTCCCAAGCACTTGCTTTACCGGCTTTCATTATACAGAAAGTTTGAAACACAGCAAATTTCCATTGTCCATTAAACTGCTGTAAAAACACTAACGTTCACTGTGGGTAACTTAGTACTCACTGAGCTATGCTATGTCTGCCCCTTTTCTTCATCTCAGAATGGAATTCAGAACCCATCAGAATCTTGTCTTCTTTCCTCGAGTGAGAGCTCGTCTAATCAGAATATTCTCCCTCTATTTTTTCAAAGTGGGCTCAGTGACTGTGAGGGAGTTCATGAGACTTTTGGTTCTGTGCAGAGCAATAACAGACTTAATTCCACTCGGTCGCCTGTTCACTTGGCCTCACCAGTTTTACCTTCTAGACAACTGGTCAGCCAAGCCTGACACATTAGACAAGGAGATTCTTCTTTCCTTAGCTTCAATAACTATATTCAAAAGTGGATAATGCAGGGAATTCCATTGGAAATACTTTCTCCATCATTCATGTTGATGTCGGATGCAAACAATAAAGTTTGTGGAGCCTCCTTGATTTCAGAGAATCTGTATTGCCACGATCAGTGGGACTATACTCTGTCAGTCCTTCATATAAACTAGAAGGAGATGCTGGCTATTCTTTTCAGTCTACAACACTGGAAAACCCTCCTAGTGGGTTTTCCAGTACAGATTCTGTAACAGGAGTTACCTATCTTTGCAATCATGATAGAACACATTCACATACGATGTTTTCAACAAAACCAAACAGATTCATTTTGCTATCAATTCGCAACATTTCAGGTCAACTCAGTGTGATAGCAGACTATCACTTGACAATGTTAGCCCTTTACCTAACATAACAGGCAAAACCGGCCAGCGTTATTCACAAAAATTACATTCAATTTTAATTATTTTTTGTCTCAAAAACATAGCTTATCACCCCTCATTGGAATGAGCTCATTGAGCTCACTCCAATGAAGGGTCATAAGCTATGTTTTTGACATAAATTTAAAAAAAAAAATAGCTCAAGAATTTTATCTGCAAGTTTCATCATCCTTTCATGTAAGGTAAAGGGTTAACTCAACAAGTCCTATTAAAGAAAAGACAGTAACATTGCAGAATCATTCCAGTGGCCCCTCTGTCTTCTGAGAGGCCATGGGTCAACCTTTTCAGATTTCTTCTATTAGACATATTCCTTGTCTACCCCTGTCAGACCTATTGTCTCACCGCAACAACTACTGACTACATTCCAATCCGGCACTTCTCAACCTTCACATCTTTCTGTTATCAAATCCTTCCTTAAGCAAAAACGTTTTTCAAGAAGAGCAACAAACTGCTTTTCTGCTTTAAGGAGGGCCTCCTCTTCTCTGATTATGCAGTAAAGTGGAAGGTCTTTTACTTGTGATGTCATACTAATTCAATAGTTGTATGCATCTGTCGTTCTCTAACATTGCTGATTTCTTCATATTTCTTTTTGATGTTAAAAACCTATCACAGTTAAGGGGTACCATTCTGTGTTATCAGATACTTATTCTCATGAGGGCCATATTGATATTGGCTCTAATCTCAGTCATTTTCAAAATTGATAAAACACTTTTCTATTAAGTGACCCAGGTCATAAAGTGTATTTCAAAATGGATATGGCATTAGTTCTACTGAAACTACATGAAGCTCCATTCAAACCTTTGGTTACAGTGGAGTTTAAGTATCTGACACATAAAATGATGTTCTTACTTGGTTTTGCAACAGCTAGAAGAGTCAGTGAATTACATACACACTCTATGGACGATGCTCATTACCATAGTATGGGAAATACTATCACTCTTACTACTCAAATAGGGGGTGCGGTGGCATTGTGTTAACCAGTTCCCATCAGATCACCGAAGTTAAGCAATGTCGAGCCTGGTTAATCATTGGATGGGGGACCATCTGAGCGATCAATTCGGACTCCCGCATTGTGTCCTTGGGCAAGGCACTTAACCCCGATTGTCCACATGGGGGCACGATGATGCCGTGTACTAAGGTGTACTGTACATCGATGGTACCCATGTCTTCAACCAATCTAACCCTGCCTGTGCTGCAGTGCGGAGTTACCATGTTGGGAGCTGCTCATCGTTGCTCGATGGTTCTCTCCGGGTACTCCGGCTTCCTCCACCCATAAAACTATCACGGTCATGATTAGCCATTGTGCATAAGTATATGACCGTAAACACCAATAAATAAATAAATTTTCTACTCAAATAGGCTTTTTAGACAAGAACCAGGCACCAGATAAACTGCCAGCACTTATTGTTGTCAATGCTTTACCTCTGGTAATGAATTCTAGACCTTTACTGTGCCCTGTTAAGGCTCTTAGGACTTCGGTTAAAAGGTGAAGTTTTAAAAGAAAAGGAAGAAAAAGACTCTTCCTTTCTCTTATACCTGGCAGACAAGATATTTGTGTTAATTCTGTTTCCACATAGATGGATTCAGTTTGCTCTCCACATTGCATACAACAACTTATCTGTTGTGGATAGAAGGGTGAATAAAATCTCATCTCATGAGGTTAGAGCATTGTCAGCAATATGAGCATACACAAATTTAATTGCTTTATTTGACATTACTGAGGCAGCTTACTGGATGCTGCCTTCTATATACACCATATTTAGTCTCAGATATCTGGAATCTGTGACAGGGAACCTATGATTGTGTCTGTTTTCTATACTTTGAATTTCAAAGTCATCTGGTCTACTCCCTCTCACAGTATCAGGAGTCTATTAGTAAATGACAGGGTTTGGTATTTGTGTATTTGTATATGTCATTTTAGAACTCATGAGCACATTCCATACAATACCTCATGATTTGTAATATTAATATAAATCGTCTTGTTAAATTACCTCTGGATTTATATTTTGATTCCCATAAAACCTAATTAGAATTTTGAGAAAATCTTGGTTTATAAAAGAGGTAATCTACGTTACTCCTGGTTACGTTTCTTGTGTCCTGTATAGTCTCTACATCTGTTAACTGGTTGAGTGCTAGAAGCCACTATCATGGCTCTATTGAAAAATGCTGAAAGTCACTATAGTGGCTTTACACTGCATGCATTAGCTTATTGTTTCTAGGCAGAAGCAAGAAAAATGTTTATATGAAAATGTTTTGTTACAATTTATTGGAGAGTGCCATAGGGCACTCTCCAATAAATTGTTACAGAACAATTATTTATGAACAAAAGCTTCCTAAACTGGGACTTCACGTGTTGGTGGCATATCTTTGAAATAAATACTTGTGTTTCAAATCACCTTTCAAAAATAATTTAGTACTCCAACAGTTAACCCTTTACCCAATGAACCTGCCACATCCGCCCACGTAATATGCAAATTCAGCAGCTGAAAAGATATTTTTCAAAAAACTTCAACAAAACTATATCATGTGACCCCTCTTTGGAACGAGCTCATCGACCACGTTCCAATGAGGGGTCACATGATATTGCTTTGTCGAAATTTTTGGAAAAATTTTAAAAAATGATATTTAAAATAATAAATTTTGATATCGTCTGCATTGGCTAAAGGGTTAATAGATAATAGTTTGATATTAACAGACATAGACTTCTATTATTTAAATCTCTAATGTCTTTTAGAGATTCTGTTTTACCCGTTGGGTTACTTATGCAAGCCTGCTTTCAACTGTACCCTTAGTACTGTCTGGCCCTCCATCCTCTTATTTATTCAGCTATTCTGGGCCAGTGGTAATGGTTTTAGATATTGGAAATTCATATTTAATTCTATATTTATTTTACCTACGACTGACCCAGACAGGAAGTACCCCTGTGTGTGTTGTCCACTCACACCTCCCCACACACTTAACTCGTCCTACAAAAGAATGTTTAATGGCAGGATGATTGGACAGCACTTCCTGGACTTCTTCATATGTGCAGTTATCAGTCTAGGGAGTAACATACAGGACTCTAGTTTTTCAGTTATTTAACTTCATTTGGAAGGGGGAGGGGTGAGGGGGTTGAAATTAAGTGTTTGGCCTGAAATTCTGTAAAACTGAACATAGCTTGTCTGGGCTAGTGAAAGATTTGTTATGTTTTGTGTACTGGTAGCCTTTAGAAATTGAAATATCATGTAAGATGCATGGACTATTTATTGACATATAAATCTATATATATACATCTGTCACATATATATATGTGTACATATATATAAACATATTAACCACATATGTACACACACATATATATGACAGATTTATATATATCTATATATTTATATGTTATTTATAGTTCATGCATCTTACATGAAAACCATCCCAGATTAGATGAACATGTTCAAAGTCAACAAGTGGAAATGCTGTCAGAAACTTTCCATGGGAGGGAACTTTATCTATCCTGCATTAAATTCACAGTGGAGTTACCATACTCAGTTGTGCCGCATGAGTGTGTTCTGCATTTCATCCCAAGAACTGATTTCCATTTGCAGAGGGAATGTAACATTGAAGTTTGGCAAAACCAATCCAAGAATAAGATCTCCAATCACCTGGTGGGAATGTGATCTGACAGTTAATTTCATTAACAAGCTCCCCCACTTCATGAAATACTAAAAGGAATGGGCACAAGAATCACTCGTACTAGGCACTGAACAGGACACACTGATAGCAACAGTTCATCACTGATGTTATATTTATTTATTTATTGGTGTTTACGGTCACATATTTATGCACAATGGCTAATCATGACCGCGAGAGTTTTACAGGTGGAGGAAGCCGGAGTACCCGGTAAAAACCACTGAGCAATGGCAAGCAACTGTCAGCTCCCCAACATACAAACTCCACACAAGCAGAGTTAGCATTGGTTGAAGACAAGTGCACCATCGACGTGCAGTATGCCTTAGTACACAATGCCACCGTGCCCCCTCGCTGGTAATGGAGATGAAGTGTCTTGCCCAACCCGATTGCCGCAGGCTGGATTCGAACCGAGGATGTCTCTGATTGCAGCCTGCACCTCTACCTACCGAGCCACCATGCTCCCATCACCAATGTGCTTTGGAAACTTTAAATTTGCTCTCAACAGTGGTATATGCAATGACTAGTGAGACTGGAATTAGCATGAGAGGTGGTAAAAGTGCAGATGCTATTTAACCCTTTACCTAATGTAATGGCCAAAACTGGCCAGTACTATTCTAAAAAATCGTCAATTAATTTTCATTATTTTTTCATTTTTTGTCTCAAAAACATAGGCTATGACCCCTCATTGGAATGAGCTCATCACTCGTTCCAATGAGGGGTCATAACCTATGTTTTTGAGACAAAAAATAAAAAAAAATAGTTATTCCAGAATTTTTTTTGCAAGTGTCGCCTGCTTTTCATGTTAAGTAAAGGGTTAAGTTAATAAAGCAGAAATTACACTCAGTCTCTATTTTCTGCATTATTTATGTACAATTTCATCTCACCTATACATTTTGTGAGATGACGTAGATGACTGACACCAAGCTTTTTTCCTGTGAAAAGATTTGAAAGAAAATGAATCGGGCCTTACTTTGAACGAAATAGCAACTTACGATTCAAAATTGAATCAAGTCTTGAAGCTTTGTTGGACCCTAGAGGATCATAATTATTTTTTTTTTTACTTCAGGATATATTCTTCATTATACCCATTCAAAGAACTTTGAAAAAGGTGCTCCATGGACAGTAGAAGAGATTATAGGGAACAGGACATCTTATGATGTAAATATAAAAAGTCACAAAAAGTCAGCATGGTACTTTAAAATGAATGCGTGGAATAGTGGTGGATATAGCCCTATGTCGAAGACAATCATTCATAAACCCCCTATAGGTAAAGTTAACTTTTTTGTTACAATGTTACAACAGTATTGGGCAATATCACAAAAAATAAAAGTGGCAGCATTGGAACCATAAAAGAAATTGAAGTAATCAATGGATGGTTTTTTTTTTGTGAAAATGGGTATGAAGGTATCAAAAACGTTGACAGATTTTATTTTATTTATTTACTGGTTGAGTGGTGTTAACAACTGAGACCTATGGTTTGGCGACGGTCGGTGTGTGGGTGGGTATTCATGTGGGCCTCCACGCACTGTTAGCGCAATAACTTGGACAAACGTTCTCCGATTTGACTAATATTTTCCAAACAGGTGTTTTGCAATAATATCTCAAGCAAGTTCGAAAACTGACCTGTCCTGAATTTTCGTTACAGAGTTTCAGGCATTAATTAGTAAATTTTCATGAATTTTGAGATGGTAAGTGCAATAACTTGAACGTACATTCTCCGATTTGACTAAAACTTTTCATACAAGTCTTTTGCAAGAATATCTCAAGCAAGTTCAAAACTGGCCCTTTCTGATTTTTTGTTACAGAGTTTTGGGCCTTAATTAGTAAATTTTCACGAATTTTGAGCTCTTTAGAGCAATAACTTGAACAAATGTTCTCCGATTTGACTAATATTATTCATATTGGTCTTTTGTAAGAATTTCTCAAGCAAGTCCAAAAATTGGCCCTGCCCAATTTTTTGTTGCAGAGTTATGGGCCTTACTTAATTAGTTAATTTTTACCGATTTTGAGTTTGGTAGTGCAATAACTTGAACAGGCATTCTCAGATTTGACTAATATTTGACATACAGGTCTATTGTAAGAATATCTCAAGCAAGTTCGAAAACTGGCATGACCCAATTTTTTGTTGCAGAGTTATGGGCCTTAAATAGTCAATTTTTACGAATTTTGAGTTTGTTAGTGCAATAACTTCAACAAATGTTCTCCGACCGATTGGACTAATATTTGCTGTAAAGGTCTTTTGCAACAATATTTTAAGCAAGTTCGAAAACAGGTCAGGCACGATTCTTCGTTACAGAGTTATGGACCTTAATTAGTCGATTTTTTACAAATTTTGAGCTCATTAGCGCAATAACTTGAACATTTGACAACCGGCAAAGGATTGATAACCAGGTTATGGACATGCAACATTCTATGATTGCCACCACAACTTGATGCCTGCATCTCCGATGCGCACCTATTATTTATTTATTTATTTATTTATTTATTTATTTATTTATTTATTTATTTATTTTCTACAGCATGCAGGGTGATATCATTTTGGACACTTTTACAGGTGGAGAAAGCTGGAGTATCTAGAGAGAACCCCCGAGCAAGAACTCATTAGTAAATGTCAAACTATCCAACTAACTAATCCTGCAGAAGAAATGGTAGCATCGGATGAAGACATATGCACCATCGACATGCATTATTCCTCAGCACACTGCACTACCGTCTTCCCAGTCAGGCAATTGGGATTAAATGTCAGTTTGACCACGGACACACATGTACATGGCATGGGTTCTGATCAAACCTACAACATTTTGATCTGAAGTCTGCTGCTCTTACCAATGAGCCACCCCACTCTCAGCCGAATCTTTTAAAAATTTCTTGGTGTATAGCAGGAAGCTAACTATCATGGACATAAAATGGCAATGTCTTGTGGTTCATGTAGAAACTCTTACTTCATTCCTGAGGTTTATTGATAATTTGTTTAATCCTTTACCCAATGCACAGGATATCAAATATTTTTATTTTTATTATTGATTTTTAAATTGTTTAAAAAAAAATTCAACCAAACTATATCATGTGACCCCTCTTTGCAACGAGCTCACCAAGGTTGTTTCAATGAGGGGTCACATGTTGACATTTTTGGAAAAATATAGTTTTTTTCTACTGCTTAATTTAAAAATTTCATGGGTGGACGTGGCCGAATCGTTGGGTAAAGAGTTAAGTTTTATTTTGTTATAAATATTTTATTTTAATCATACTGGCAGTAATATCATTCCCATTTTTCACATTTCATTTGCATGCAGTCATTTGTAACAAACTTTGGAATAGAGATGATGTGGAACTTTCATTGTACTGTTATTTTAATACAGAACCATAAAACATTACCTTATTGTTATTTGTCCTGAGATCTACCTGGACTAGGAATCCAGGTAGGTCTGAGTGAATCAAGAGACCCACAGACACTGTATTATTATTGATCATTAACTCTTATTCTGCTGAGTACATTAAAAATATTTCCCGTCAAATCTTTTTAATTTTAACTCCAGAAATCAATGCGGAAAAAGTTGATTCAATTAAGGCCAAAAAAAAATTAAAATCTGTTTCTCGGGCCCTCCTTCATGGTCATTTTGGCAGCTGCATGCTCTCTTTTTAGAACCAATGTAAACTTAAAAAAAATAAAAATTATATGGTTTATGTCTGATATTTTACCAAAGTTAAAAAAATTTATAAATTTGTCTTTGAGTGCAAGATGGCTTTGCTCTCAAGAGGTGAAGTACACCACCACCCATATTCTGTAGATTATGAGAACTAAAACATAAACCAAGAAAATGAACTTTTGATGGCAAAGAAATAATTCCAGAAATAAAAAGAAAAGAAAAAAAACACTTGCCCACATGCAATTTTACAAATAATGGCCTGAGAAACAGGAGATCTACTTTGTGGGGTTAACAGGGAATCATTTGTGAAAAGGACCCAAATTATGCTTAATTTAATGCCAAGAGATTTTTTTCAGCTGCAAAGAAACAATGTTAAAAAATTGAAAAGTAAGCATTTTATATCAAAATTCATTGAAATATGTATTGTTGATATAATCCTTTACTAAACTTACAGGAATTCAAAATTGTTTTTTTAAAATTTAAAAAAACAGTTCAACACAACCAGATTAAGTGACCCCACAAGCTTATTCCAATGAGGAGGGTCACATGATATGGTTTTGTTAATTTTTTTTTAATTTCTTGTACAGCACAGTTTGATTTGAAAATTAAACAACAGATGTAGTCAATTCATTAGGTAAGGGTTAATTGCTTTGCTAGGTGGAACCGAGGCACACTGTTGTCAACTCACAAAAAAGTGAAAATTGGAGGTGTTATGGCATGCATAAGTGGCAGTTCACCTCAAAATCGAAACACAGACTGATTCACTTCTTGGAGTTCCCACAGGATCCAATGCTCAACTCTTTGCATGCTGCTGGCAGATATTCCTGCCGACCACAGGGTTTCTCTTGTCTCTGAAATAAGAGTAATTTGTGCATTTTTAATCATATTGTGTCCCTGTAAAAGGAATGGATTTTTTCACCAATGATTTCTTGTGTTAGATTTAGATTCATTTTTCATCAAATCTAGTCATGGCTGCTTTGAAGCAGCCATGACTAGATTTGATGAAAAATATCTGGAAAGTACTCAGCGGGTTAAGAGTTAAAGGTTTTCTGACAGATTTTGCCTCTACTTGTTAGGATTTCTGATACACCACATGACAAAAGGGATAATCACCTCACTATTTTATTGCTGTTCATGTTTTAAAGTTTTCTAATAACTTTTGGCTCTGTTTGGTGATGAAATGCTGTATTCATTTGATAAAGGGTTAAAATACAGCAGTATTGCTTGTGGTACTTGATACTCGCTATATTCTGTATATACAGATTATTACAACTGTCAGTTGATCTGGGTTGTTATATTCTTTTGAGGCAATGATACCAGCTCATCCAGATCTCATCATCAAGCCAGAAAATAAACAGACTGACATCTGCATAGCAGGGTAGCATCACTAAATTTACCCTCTGTGAACCTCAATCTGAATCAGGGTCTCAAAACTAAACAGAAAGAGGTACCCAGAGGATAAATTGGCCTACTGTATGGGATTTTATCATCCATTTCACCCTCTGGGGACCTCATTCTGCAAATGTCAGACTGCTTATTTTCAGGCCTGCTCATCACTACTCTCAATATGATAACCCAGAGTGATTGACTGTTGTAATAATTTGTTTATTATATGACGGTGTATATTTAAAATGAAAGAGTCAATGACTCTGTAGCTCAACTTGGATATGACAGGAATTAGTACTTGCTGTGACCAAGACAACTGAATAATGAATATGACAGGAATTAGTATTTGTTTTGGCCCAGTCAACAATAATAAAAGAATTACAAGGTGACTGTAATGGACTACAGATTAAGACCAATCATTGTAGATTATTATTTTTGTGTGGACATTTTCAGTCCCAAACAAAATATTTTCAGACTAAAATTTTTTCTTCTTCTTTTTAAAATTGACCAAAATGCATCAAAACACAAAAAACTAATTTCCGGATTTTGGTCCAAAATTTTCTAAGTCCCACCTGGACCACTAATTTGCATAATTTATTCACGAGAAAAACTCTGTATTATATGTAATGTATCCCATGGTACTAAACATTCATACAAAAATTTATTCAAATCAGATCTTTCATTTGGAAGTTCTGCGCAAAAATCTGATTGCACTTAATTTTGAACAAAATGGCTGCTAGCAGCCATCTTGAATTTCAGACTGGACCCCAAAACACTCCTTCTCGTCCCACAGTGATAACAAAGGTACCCAAGAAGTTTCGTGAAGATCGGTTCATAAATACGGCCTCTAGCCCGAGCCGTATTGGGATTTGCACTCACAGTGCTGAAAGTAACACTAAATAAATCAAAGTTACCCTAATTTGCATAATTTATGCACAAGAAAAAAACCTGTAATATATGTAATGTATCCCATGGTACTAAACATTCATACAAAAAATTATTCAAATCAGAGCTTTCATATGGAAGTTCTGTACAAAAAACAGATTTCGGCATCGTCGGTACAAAATGGCTGCTGGCAGCCATCTGGAATTTGGGACTGCACCCAAAAACACTCGTTCTCGTCCCACGGTCATAACAAAGGTACCCAAGAAGTTTCGTAAAGATTGGTTCATAAATACGACCTCTAGCCCGTGCCATAGCAGCTTGGCACTTACAGCTCTGAAAGTAACACTAAATAAATCAAAGTTAGTCTAATTTGCATAATTTACGCACGAGAAAAAAACCCGTATTATATGTGATGTATCCCTTTGTACTATACATTTATACAAAACTTTATTCAAATCAGAACTTTCATACAGAAGTTCTGTACAAAAAACTGATTTTTGCATCATCGGTACAAAATGGCCACTGGCAGCCATCTTGAATTTTGGACCACACCCCAAAACACTCGTTCCCGTCCCAGGGTCATAACAAAGGTACCCAAGAAGTTTCGTAAAGATTGGTTCATAAATACGGCCTCTAGCCCGAGCCATAGCAGCTTGGCACTTACAGCTCTGAAAGTAACACAAATAAATCAAAGTCAGTCTAATTTGCATAATTTACACACGAGAAAAAACCCCGTATTATATGTGATGTATCCCATGGTACTAAACATTTATACAATACTTTATTCAAATCAGAACTTTCATACAGAAGTTCTGTACAAAAAACTGATTTTTGCATCATCGGTACAAAATGGCCGCTGGCAGCCATCTTGAATTTCAGACCACACGTAAAAACACTCGTTCCCGTCCCAGGGTCATAACAAAGGTACACAAGAAGTTTCGTAAAGATCGGTTCATAAATACGACCTCTAGCCCGAGCCATAGCCAATTGTTGACGTACGGACAGACGGACAGATGGACAGACGGACAGACGGACGGATGGACAGACGGACGACGGACGATGGGCCATGACAATAGCTCAAATTTGACTTCGTCAAAGTTGAGCTAAAAATGAATAGGACCAGGCTTGGAAATAAGCAGACTATCATCTGCAGAATGAGGTCCCCAAAGGGTGAATTTGGTGATGCTAGTCTGCATAGCAGGGTAGCATTACTAAATTTACCCTCTGTGAACTTCAGTCTGAATCAAGGTCTCAGGCCAAAACAGAAAGAGGTACCCAGAGGATAAATTGTAGGATTCTAGCCCACTATAAAGGATAGCATCCACAAATTCATCCCTCTGGGGACCTCATTCTGCAAATGAGAAATTGCTCATTTCCAGGTTTGAATAGGACACCTGGAATATAAACAAAAATGAAATTATGGAATATTTATCCAGGGTGTTCTGTGCAAAGGCACTCAAGTTTTTATTTCTTGTTTGTAAAATTGTGCCCTGAAAATCTGTTCCTGACTGTGACGTTACATCAGCCTCGTTTGAGACAGGCATGATATGGATTATGAGAAGTTTTGAGACTCTCATTTTATGGTGAGACAGAATTGATGAGCACACTACAAGGGTATTGAGAAGCTACTTATGAAAATAGGATATGTTTTTTATTTTTGGAATTCACTTTAAAATGTTTTTTTTCACAATCCAGTATAAATATTTCCATTCGGTTCTTGAATTTTGCACCCTATATAACATGTAACCAACTAACCTTGTGCATATATAGACATCCAACAATAATGTAAAAACACAGTAATTTCTTATCAACCTACCCACAATTGTTTACTACAGGCTTGCACTACAGTGGAAGTCCCTAACTCGGATAATATACTCTCTATTTTTGTCTTTCCCAAGCAATTTGGGAAAGAAAAGTGGTGCAAAAGCACCAAGAAAAAATAAGCCAAAACTGGGTCGAGTGCAACCGGCGCAGACCCAGTACGGATGCTCTCTTCCAAGTACAACTCCTCGACTTCCGTTGCCAGTGCGCATATGCATCGCTAATGACTCAATCTTTTTTTTATCCGAGACACGTGAAGGATGTGTCTCCGCCATATGCATTATGAAACAGTGATAATTCAACTCGTCGATATTGGTTTTCCTGTGACTGGAATTATGGATCTGAAGATCGTATAATAACAGGACTGTGTTTTATATATTCTTGTTAATATTTTCAACCACATTCTCATTGTATATTATTTACTGTTCCGTTTTCATGAATGTTTTTTCGACATCGTGTCAACGCGGTTCGACAATGAAATTTTTTCGGTTGATAAACTTAATTGTTATTGGAGTTAGGTGTCAATCAGGGACTGTCTGGACAGGATTTCTTCACTCTGTTGAGGGCTGAATTTCTGTTTTTGCGGTCCCTGTCGGCCGTCTGGGTTCTGTCATGTACCCACCGTTTTTTTTCTGCAACCTTCTCTCGTAGTTGAGGGTGTTCTTCTACTTTCTGAATTTGTTGAGTTCACCTTTTTCTTCTACTGCTCTCATCTCTGTTTTTTCTAGTTTGGCTCATTTTATGGTGAGACAGAATTGATGAGCACACTACAAGGGTATTGAGAAGCTACTTATGAAAATAGGATATGTTTTTTATTTTTGGAATTCACTTTAAAATGTTTTTTTTCACAATCCAGTATAAATATTTCCATTCGGTTCTTGAATTTTGCACCCTATATAACATGTAACCAACTAACCTTGTGCATATATAGACATCCAACAATAATGTAAAAACACAGTAATTTCTTATCAACCTACCCACAATTGTTTACTACAGGCTTGCACTACAGTGGAAGTCCCTAACTCGGATAATATACTCTCTATTTTTGTCTTTCCCAAGCAATTTGGGAAAGAAAAGTGGTGCAAAAGCACCAAGAAAAAATAAGCCAAAACTGGGTCGAGTGCAACCGGCGCAGACCCAGTACGGATGCTCTCTTCCAAGTACAACTCCTCGACTTCCGTTGCCAGTGCGCATATGCATCGCTAATGACTCAATCTTTTTTTTATCCGAGACACGTGAAGGATGTGTCTCCGCCATATGCATTATGAAACAGTGATAATTCAACTCGTCGATATTGGTTTTCCTGTGACTGGAATTATGGATCTGAAGATCGTATAATAACAGGACTGTGTTTTATATATTCTTGTTAATATTTTCAACCACATTCTCATTGTATATTATTTACTGTTCCGTTTTCATGAATGTTTTTTCGACATCGTGTCAACGCGGTTCGACAATGAAATTTTTTCGGTTGATAAACTTAATTGTTATTGGAGTTAGGTGTCAATCAGGGACTGTCTGGACAGGATTTCTTCACTCTGTTGAGGGCTGAATTTCTGTTTTTGCGGTCCCTGTCGGCCGTCTGGGTTCTGTCATGTACCCACCGTTTTTTTTCTGCAACCTTCTCTCGTAGTTGAGGGTGTTCTTCTACTTTCTGAATCTGTTGAGTTCACCTTTTTCTTCTACTGCTCTCATCTCTGTTTTTTCTAGTTTGGTTCCTTAAGGCAATTCCTTTTGCCCTCGCCTTGGTGCATTCTTGTGGCTGTTTCTTCCGTACCCGCGGGTGGTGTGGAACGCTGTCGTTTCGGGCCCTCCCGACTCGACCATGTCTGGTGTGAGTTATACCCCCTCCGTGGAGGATGTGCAGCTCCTCCCGCACCCGCAGGGGGTAGAGAACAATGTGGTTTCGGGGCAACCCGACTCGGCCACATCTGGTGAGAATTACTCCCCCTCCGTGGGGGATGTGCAGCTCCTCCCACACCAGTAGGGGGTGGGGAACGCTGTCGTTTTGGGGGCTCGCGACTCAACCACGTCTGGTGAGAGTTATTCCCCTTCCGTGGGGGATGTGCAGTTGTTTTTTACTGTGGTGGATAATGCGGGAGCTGTTGGATTTCTGGTGAAGAGATGCCTGGTTCTGGGACTATGCGCCCTCTCCAGTCAACATCTGAGGCTGTCACTAGGGTTGTGACTCCTCCTTTGAAGGCCGAGCTAGGTGGCTCTCTCCCCTTTTCCGCCAGTTCCAACAGCTCCCGTCGTATCTGCTGCTACTGCTGTTCCGTCTACTATGTCATTGGGCACCGTTTTTAGCTGGCCACGGCTTATCCCTGCAAGGGTCTGCAGGAATGTCTGTAGTGTGGTTGTGGGGTATCGGCCTCAGCCTTCCCCGACTTCAACTCGGCGAAGTCAGAAGTGGCTGCCGACTGAACCCCCTACTGTGTCCTCTCATCCGCTGAGCACAGTAATTTTATACCTGCAGTAGTCTGCAGTGGTGTCTGGAAGTGTAGACATGGGGGTATCGGCCTCAGCTTCCCTGACTTCAACTCGGCGAAGTTGGAAGTGGCTGGCGGCCGGATCCTCTACTGTGGTCTCTGTGCCGTCGAGTACCACAGTTTTGTCATTGGTATTTTCCGTCCACTCGTTCTGGTCACACGGCCAGTTTTGCAGGACCAATGCCTTCTGTGCAGTCTGGACCTTCTGCCCCGCAGAGGTCCGCGGCAACTCTCCCGAGTTCCCGCTATGTTGATCCTCAGGGTGTGTCGACCCCTATACACGTCTGCCCTCAGATGTTTCGGCTGCCACCCGTTGCCACGCTTCGGGTGTACTGGAGGATCATGAACCTTCGCTGGTTAAGAGGGTCAGATGTGAAGCCACTTTGCTGGTTCGTTCCCATGTCGAACCGGCTGGTACGGGCAGTGAGCTTCTTCTTCTTCCATGCAATGCCCTCATTCAATATGTTGAATATTCTGGCATGTGTGTGTGCGCATTAAGTTAAAAACAGGTTAAAAAATTTACAGGTGTAATAGTTTTGCAAAGATGTCACTTGGGCCTTGAAGGACTCAAGTGAACTGGCGGAGGCTATGGTGGGTGGAAGTTTATTCCAATCTTTGATGGTGTTTACAAAGAAGGACCATTTTCGCACGTCGTTTGTTGCTGTTGGTAATGGGGAGGCCCTCTCCTTGCTCACTCAGGTTCTGTCCAAGAGCCTTCCCGTTGCTTCCAGCGAGGCAGCGAGTGGTTTCCAGGCGCCCCCTATGGCGCCACCTCCCGGGATTGGAAACAGGCCGCTTTCTGATCCCCCTGGTGCCTACACCATTGGAGGCATTGGCTGGTTTGCCCACGATGGGCTGTGTCTTCCGACTCCGGGGAGGAGTCAGACATCCTTCTGACTTGGGGGCAGCTCTTGACTTTGTGTTTGGGTTCCTTCCGGATCTCAAACCATCAAACCAGCCAACAGTGTCAGCCAGGCCGCGATCATCGGTTGCGTGCCTACAGCCTGTGGAGCAACCTGCTTCTGGGCATCTTCGACCGTGCCAGTCAGTACAGGTGGTTGAAGCATTTTCAGCATTGGACTCTAAGCTGAGTTCCAAGGCTATGAAGGCTCCGTTCTTCACCAGGGTTGACACCTTTTTGCCTCCGGTGCGTTATCGTTATTACGATTTCGCCAATCCGTCAGTCTGCAAGACTTTGACGGTTTTGGATCAGGACTCCAATTCCCTCAGGCTTTCCAAGCCCAAGTCGGCCATCATTCCTATGATAACTCTGGAGTCCATGTTGGGCTTATGGAGAGAAGTGTGGGTATGCTTTCTCTCTCCAATCTCGTCGTATCTGCCTCCAGATAGGTTTGACGATGTACAGGCTCCTTTGCGTGTGCTGTCCAAGGCGCTCATGCATCTTACTCACAGGCCGATTCCTTCCTGGGGGCAGCACGCTGCTCTTTGATCTGCTTCTTTGGCAGGTCCGCTACTGTTCCATGGGTTCCGTGTCGATGGTCCTGGATGACATCCTATGTCATTCCAAAGATCAGCTGCTTCTTTGTCAGCTTGATCAGCCTTCTAGGGGAGGCAGGGACTGTTCAAAGCCTAACAAGTACCCTTCTGCTTCCTCTGCGAAGCAAAGGGCTGATCCTTCTGCCACCGCTTCTACTTCTTACTCACGGGGTAAGGGTACGTGCCGGCAGGCTAGAGGGAAGTCTCAGGATTCTTCATTCAGTAGAGGAGGTGGTTTCTCCTCTCGCGAGTCTCCTCGGGGCTCGAACTGAAGGTCCTCACCTCGATTCATCCAGGTTGGAGGAAGGATAGCAGATTTCGCAGACCGTTGGGCCACCATCACATCCGATCACATCCAATCCTTGGGTGTTAAATGTTGTTCGGTCTGGGCTGTGAATATCCTTCTGAAGGCACCCCACTCTGTCCAGAGTGCCTCTTCCAACCACAGTTCCTTCAGACGTTTTATGTCAGGAGCTTTTGTCCACGGAGATAGACAACCTCCTGGCCAAGGGAGCGATCGAGGTCATCAAGAACATTCAGTCAGTGGGGTTTTATTCCCACCTGTTCTTGGTGCCAAAGAAGGGCGGCCAACTCCGACCGGTTATCGATTTGAGTATCCTGAACCAGTCTATCATTGCTCCCAAGTTCAGCATGAAGACATTCAGGTCGGTCCGCCGTTCCATTCACCAGGGAGATTTTGCTTCCAGCATTGACCTGCGAGACGCTTACTTTCACGTTCCGATTCATTGGGTGTCGCGGAAGTATCTCAGGTTTGCTTTTCTGGGGCGAGTTTACCAGTTGAAGGCCATGCCTTTTGGCCTCAACCTGGCTTCTTGGGCCTTCACCCGACTGATGTCGCATGTGATAACCTTCCATCGCACACAGTCCAGGGTGACTACTTCGGCATATCTAGACGATATCCTCCAGAGGCATTCCAGTGCTGCCTTACTGGAGTTGGATGTCGACACTCTGTTGAGCTTGCTCACGTCGCTAGGATTCAGAGTCAACGAGGAGAAGTCAGATCTGGTCCCTTCTCAGTCGTTTTGTCATCTGGGGATGGCCTTCCGCACTCAGTTCAATACGGTGGCGGTTCCCCAGGCCAGGGCTGTGATTCTCTCAGCTTTTGCGCTGACTCTGTTCCCAATCCACATCTGCGACAGCAAGGGGTATTCTCCGGTTGCTCGGTCTCTGCGGTTCGGTGACGGATCTCATTCCTCTAGGTCGGCTGCATGTCAGACCTCTCCAACAATTTCTGCTCAGTCGTTGGAGGTCGAATGTCGATTCTCTTGATCTGGTGCTTCAGTTACCAGAATCTCTTATCCTCACCTTCTCCACTGGACGAATGTTCAGTGGATCACGCAGGGTGTCCCGTTGGACTTACCCACATCCGATCGCATTCTGACAGCAGATGTCAGCGATCTTGGATGGGGTGCGACATTGGATCCTCTAGGTCTTTCCCTTCACGGGCTGTGGGACCAGGATCGGGCATCTCTACACATCAACCAGAAGCAGCTTCTTGCTCTTCTTCTGAGTTTCAGGCAGTGGATCCCTCACCTGTCGAATTGTCAGATCCTTCTGTTGTTCGACAATTCGACAGTGGTTGCTTACATTCGGAACCAGGGCGGCTCGCACTCGGTTCCAATGTACGAATTGTCTCGGGATCTTCTACCGCTCGCTCAGGATGTCAATGCCGGGGTGGTTGTTCATCACATTTCCGGTCATCTGAATGTCCTAGTCGACTCCCTGTTCCGACAGAGCAGGTTTTTTCCACCGAGTGGATGCTCCACATGGCGGTGTTCCATTGCGACTCGTTAGAACCATCAGGTGGACACTTTTGTGTCCCCGTGTCCAGATGCTCTGGCTTTCGCCGTGGATGCTCTGGCCCTCCTTTGGGACGGTCTTGTTGGCTACGCCTTCCTGCTGGTTCCGATTTTACGCCTCAGGTTCTCGCCCAGATATGAACCTGCAGTCGTCGAATCCTTTCGATCACACCCCTGTCGCCTTGGTGGGTGTGGATCAATCTGCTCTGCTGTCTGTTAGTGGCAGTTCCGGCATGTCTCCCTCTACGTCGCGACTTTCTTTGCCAAAGTCGCCCGAGGAGGTTTCAAGTTGACCCGACTTCATTGTGCCTTCGCACATGTCTTTTATCGGGTCCTGTCTCCTCCGTAGTGGTTTTTCGAGACAAGCAGTGGAGTTGCATTTCTTCTTCAAGGAGGCACTCACTCCAATGGTTTAGCCTCTGTGGCTAAGTAGAAGGTTCTTCTGTCGATGGTGTGCGATCACTCTGTTGCTTCTGTCACTCCTTCGATCACACCGCTTGCAGAGTTTCTGGTATATGTTTGTTTCTGGGGGTCTCCAGCAATGGGTACAAGTCCATGCTTCGGAGACCTTTTTTCATATGTGGTACCGCATTGTTTCGACACTCATCCTTGCCTCTCCAAGCTTGTTCAGCTCTTTTCCTTGATAAGGCCTATGACAAGATGGACACTTTCTTGGGCACTGCTCTGCTTGGGGGTGGGGGGCATTCGCGCCTTTATCCTGGATGAATATGCATTTTCTCACATGCCAGACCTCTCCTGCATCCATTTCTCGATGGATTTGTCTTGCTATTCATGCAGCTTCCGCTCGTCTAGCTACTGGTTATTGTATTACCAATTGTTTTTTCTGCCACAAGGTGCGTGCATTGTCTTCCTCTCGGGGCTTTTACTAACTCTGTCATGTTGTCGGATGATATACTGGCAGCCTACTGGAGAAATGCTACCTTTTCCATTTATCTGCGACAGTTGCAAGAGCCGACAAAGGACCTTTGTCTACGGGCCCTCTTTCTTCGGCTCAGGCTGTTGTCTATCCCAGTCGTTCAGCTTTTTACAGGGTCAGTTCCAGCTCCGTGCTGTTACTGCACTTTCTGTCTGTGTGTCACACAGAACCATACGCCTCATCTTTCATTGTCTTTTACTAATGTTTGTGATGCTATGGTTGATAAGCCTTGGGACCTCTTCCATCTGTTCATGGTTCCAGTGCACTTGGGTTATGAGTAGGGTTGGTTATGCGATTCCCTCCAGCCTATTGTCTATTCAGCCTGTAGTAAACAATTGTGGGTAGGTTGATAAGAAATTTAAATTTTATAGTAAATTTCCTTTCTTATTATACCTACCACAATTGTTTACATGGAGGCCCTCCCGTCTTCTTATACGGGTAAGAATCCTTCCTCCCTGCTGATCACATAACTCTAACATTAGCGGATTCAAAAAGAATGAGTCATGAGCGACGCATATGCACACTGGCAACAGAAGTCGTGGAGTTGTACTTGGAAGAGAGCATCCCGTACTGGGTCTGCGCCGGTTGCACTCGACCCAGATTTGGCTTATTTTTTCTTGGTGCTTTTGCACCACTTTTCTTTCCCAAATTGCTTGGGAAAGACAAAAATAGAGAGTATATTATCCGAGTTAGGGACTTCTACTGTAGTGCAAGCCTGTAGTAAACAAGTGTGGTAAGTATAATAAGAAAGGAAATTTACTATAAAATTTAAATTTCATTTGCAGCTGTGTACATGTGTATATGGTAGCTATTAATGTAAATTTAATCAGTGGACTTAAGGGTTAAACCATACCCTTTAACACCTGATGGTATATATTCTAGATCAGGTCAATGGCATTGACTGGAAGAGTCCAGTTTTTAGATGAGGGAGATGGGCCAATTAATATGTTCAGTGTGCAGCCTTGGGGCAGTACATTGAAAAATATTGATTGGTCTACCCCCACACATTCAGTGAGTTGCCATTTACTTATTAAATTAGGATAAACAGGCTTATGGGTTCAAAGGGTTAATCCTTTATCCTATGCACATGTTATCAAAATTTATTATTTCAATTATCATTTTTACAAATTTCAACAAAACCATATATGTGACCCCTAATTGGAACAAGCTTGATGAGGTCATTCCATTGAAGGGTAACATGATATTGTTTTGTGAAATTTTTTGAAAAATATATTTTTCTCAACCCGCTGAATTTGTTAGGTACAAATGTAATGGGTTAAAGGCCTATTCACCAACAATGACACACTGTGTGGCCTTAGTGCAGGTACCTTAACATGCTTATATTTGGAAATCCTGCCTACAAATAGAGAAATTACCATGGCAGTGGTTTCTAGTCCAGACTTGGCTGCCTTTTATGATAGGAAGCCAAAACTTGACATGATAACAGTGCTAAATCACAACAACTGATGGATGTGGTATGATGGGAATGCTGAAAAATTGCCCAGACTCTTATGGATAAACACAAGAAATCCATTTCACCCAAATATCATTTTCCCCTGAAAATAAAGCACATGCTAAGAATATGTGGACACAATGTTCTTAATAGCAATGTATATAATTTTAATAACGCCCTGGCTAGCCACTGATTTGTCACATCTCAACTCTCAGATGAAGTTATCTCTGTGTTTCCCTTGTGGCTACTTCTCCTTCTTTTGCAGCACTCTTAAACAAACTGTTTTATAATGTCCCCTACTTCCTCCTTTTCATTATCACTTTATTGGAAAATTGACCTGTATAATTTTTTGACTGTATCTCAAAACGTTGAAAAAATTAAAATCTGTACCGGTGTGTTTACACAAGAGAACAATAGATTTAGGGCTATAGTCTATATCTTATTAACATTGGGTATTTTGTGGGAAGGGTCTATAACCGTGGGGGAATAACCATGGGTGTCTGTTGTGTAATTCTCACTGATGTTTGAATGATTTGTAAAGCTTGAGAAGTGCGTCTTTGTTTGCTCCCCAATTTTTACCTTTGATTATCTTCAGAAAATTGATATGGATACCAATGACTTGCACGTATATTCAATATGTGGGGGGTGTATTATCACTAAATCACCTGAAGAGTGGTGATTCCACCCAAGCAATAATTGCAAATTTGTTGCAAAGCATAACAAGTACAAGCAAAGTTCCAGCCAATGGACCTACGGGTTATACCTGGAGGTCCATTGGCTGAAACATTCCTTGTATTTTTTGTCCACATGTACAGAATTTGAAAGTGATATGTTGAGTGATAATTGTATTCCCCGGGTGATTTAATTACAATCCACTCTCCATGTACTGTATATATCTTACACAACCCAGTAAACTCTGTTCACCGAACACATAAAACCCACCGTCTGTATCTCTGATCTTTGAACACAGAAACATCTCACGAGTGACCACTAATTTGATATAAACTATAATTACTATCAAAACAAACTTACCGAGGTGTGAATTTGAGTTTTTCGATGTTTTGAGAACACACCAATTTTTTTCCCAAATTTGTTCACATGTCTTTGGCTTGTCACAGTTAATTGGCTCCAGGCACTCTTCCATAAACTGTAACAAGGCAATTCCATTCAAATAAAATAATTTCACTTCCAAGTTGATGTGAAGCACATCTACAGAATATGGAGTCTTTTTAAGTTGCAGACCTTGCACTTCAGAATGGAGTCCAAAAAAGGGCCTTCAGCTTTCAACTATTTTACAATCTATCAGATAGTATATTCATACTTTTTTCATTTACAACACATCTTGCAAATAATTTTTCAATATTCTTTGCCACTTTTTTTTTAGAACCAATCAAATCACCAATTGCACCGAACATTACAGATTATAATGTAACTTCTCACAGTATTTTTATACGATGGACCGACACAGTTAGTCACTTTGATGAAGGATTCTACTTGCTTAAGTATCGCTCTTCAGAACAGTCTTCTCAGTGGGACAAACATTATATTATTTCATCAAACTTCTATCAGTTGGATAATTTAGGTAAGTCTAGGGAAATATTGTATAAATTAAAATGCCATTATATTGAGTATATTGTTATAAATTGAGAGATAAATGCTGGAGCTGTTGCATGAACCCACAATCTTAGCACACACACAAGCGACTGATTAACCTTGATATTAAGAGACCAAACCATTCACGTTGGTTGGTAAAGGACTTTTATACCTCAACTGCTGGGTGCTACAGCTCACCCACTGGAGAAGGTTAGCCCCCCCTCCTCCCCCCTCCCTCCCTCCCCCTGTTGGGGAAATGAACCAAAATTTGTCGGGAACATAAAATTATGCAAACACCATAAAGATAGAGATAATTTTCCCAAAGACTCGATATTCGTGTACAATAGGAATAACCTGATGGGTATATAATCACTGTGGCATACGTTAATTACATTGCGAGTGTTCTATTTTAGTCCAATAGCAAAAACTTTCTACACAGTCACTGGTCGACACACATCTAGTATCTGTTATCAGTTCTATCTTACTTATTAGACTTGCACCTTACTTATTAGACTTTTTCCCCAGTTAAAACCAACATTTCCCACACTGGGCCAGACCATGGTCAGTCTGGTAGGTCCAGGGACTCTCTAGCCCCCCTCCCCTGCCCCCCCCCCCCCCCCCCCCTCTGTTGAGGATCATAGTCTCTGCACCGAGGAAATCCTGGCGTCACCCTTCCTACTTCAGGTTGATCAAATCTCATTTGTTACAGATCAAGAAAGATGTTTTCGAGCCAAGGCTTCAACACACATCCTCTAACACAGTGGGAGATCCAGACCCAATATAAAGGGGATGGGGCAGATCTATATATATATAATTGCTAAATTTTTTTTTTTTTAATTTTGCCTCCAAAACATAATTTGGCCTCCAAAACATAAATTTTGCCTCCAAAACGTAATTCATGACCCATCATTGGAACAAGCTTGAAACAAAAACAATATTTTTTTAATGTAGAATACAAGCTTGAACTGTCTGCTATTTGCATGAGGTGAAGGATTGAAATAAATGATAAAAGTACCCCCACTGAAGAATCTGTCTATCCCTTATGCCTCAAACAGAAGCTGGTGCCACCACTGGAACTCAATTGCATAAAAATAGATGCAATTGATTTCTTTGTGACTTCCCTCCCACCACCTCCCCCGCACTGCCATTGCTCAGGGAGATATTTTGTTGACAAATATGTTTGAGGATAGGGGAAGATATTGTGACCTGCATACCCCTTCCCCTCCCCATCACCCACCATCTAGACACCAGAATCATGAAAATTCTGTTTTCTCAAAACATTCTTGCCAAGGTTTTCATTAAGTATCCCAAATGCTGCATACTGGGGAGATGTTTTGTTAAAAAAAAAGTTTGAGTGTTTGGGGCCACGATATCTTCCCCCACCCTAACAAATTTTTCTCTTCAGAATATCTCCCTGGGTGTTGTCATTAAGCTTTATGTGAGCTATTTACAATCCAGAAACAGTGTTTGGAGCGCGTTGAGATAAAAATATTTCTCCCCACTGTTTGTTCCAATTTTTAGGGAGCAGGGGAGATACATTTTTCATGGCCTGCATATCTTCCTTTGCCCCTCCCCTCCATACCTGGGCATCTTGAGTTATTAAAATTCCTCTCACTCAAAACATTCTGACTTAGATGCTACATCGCCTATATACTAGAGATTGAAGATTTTTGATACAAAGCTCCAGTATCAAGTTCTGAAAATCTGCAATCACAAGTAAGGTGGAAGGTAAAATCTGGACTGAAGCAAATACTGTGGGCATACATTGATTGATGCAATGTGATCTGTGCATAGGTGGTTTAGACAGAATGATCAAAATGCACTATCAATTGAAAACAGAATATGTTTTCATATTTGGAATTAATTTTTAAAAAAATTTCCACAATCTGTTATTTATTTATTTATTTATTGGTGTTTAAGGTCACATACTTATGCACAATGGCTAATCGTGACCGTGACAGTTTTACGGGTGGAGGAAGCCGGAGTACCCGGAGAGAACCACCGAGCAACGACGAGCAGCTGTCAGCTCTCCAACATCGTAACTCTGAACTCTGCACCGCAGCACAGGCAGCGTTAGATTGGTTGAAGACATGCGCACCATCGACGTGCAGTACGCCTCAGTACACAGCGTCATCGTGCCCCCATGTAGGCAATCGGGGTGAAGCGTCTTGCCCAAGGACACAATGCGGTTGCCGCAGGTGGGATTCGAACCGAGGACCTCTCGGCTTGCAGCCTGCACCTCTACCAACTGAGCCACCGCGCCCCCCCCCCCCCAACAATCTGTTATAAGTATTTCTATTAGTTGCTTGAATCCTGCACCCTATTTAATATGTAACTAACTAACCCTGTGTGTTTTTACAGTCTTAGTCAGTGTATAATTTTATGTCATGTGTGATATAGCAGCCTATCAACTAATTCTGTGCCATGCCTACGGTTAGTCAGTGTATGTTAGCTTACCGACTAATTATAAGTCTGTACAATGCACAGGGTTAGTAATTCTTTTCTTCCTGGTTAATCTCTATTGTGCGACAAACCCTGAACATTGCATAGCCTTGGTGAGTGTACATTTTTATGTTGCGTGTGATATGGCAGCTACCAATTTTTTATAACCAGAATGTGTGATTAACCATGTGGATGGCACAGGGCTAATCACACTTTCTGGTTATCAGAAAATTAATTATTAACTAAATAACTGGAATGCATGATGAAAAATTTTTTTAGTGAATTAAAAAATGAAAACAAATTCTATTTTTAATTAACTTCAAATAGAAATCAAGACGGAACATTATCCCCCAAAAATTAGATACAATTAATCTTTCACATCATATCGCAATGGTCCACTGTGATATGATGTTACAGGTTAACCCTTTACCTAACATGAAAAGCAGACGACACTTGCAAACAAAATTCTTGAATAACTAATTTTTTTCATTTTTTGTCTCAAAAACGTAGGTTATGACCCCTCATTGAAACAAGCTCAACGAGCTTGTTCCAAAAACGTAGGTTATGACCCCTCATTGAAACAAGCTCAACGAGCTTGTTCCAAAGAGGGGTCATGACCTATGTTTTTGAGACAAAAAATGAAAATTAATTGGCAATTTTTTAGAATAGCGCTGGCCGGTTTTGCCGTTACATTGGGTATAGGGTTGATAGTATGCAAAACATCGATAAATTCAAAGCAATTCATATTCAGGTAGAACTTTGGTGTGGCAGTAGCTGGTGGCAGGTAGAAAATCACTTTATCTGTTATAGTTACAGGCAGTTTGAGATAAGAAGTTCTAGACCTGGCTTGTTTAAATAGATCTGATGGGTTTAAACCTCATGACCAGTGGTGGTCAATGATGGGGGTGGGGGAGGGGGAGGGTTGATCACCCCAATGGCATCTCTTGAGTGAGGCAGCATATATCAATAAAGCCATGAAATCCAGATGTCAATATGAAACCAGTCTCCAAAAAATACTTAGAGATGCATGGGGATAGGGCAGCAACTACATTTGGTCCCAGGTGGCAATCTCTTGTTGCCACTGATCATAACATAAAATATTGAACCATTGAGGTATAATAGTATTTTAGAAGTTACCAGTCAAGCCAGAAAATAAGCAGACTGTCATCTGCAAAATGAGGTTCCCAGAGGGTGAATTTGGTGATGCTACCCTGCACAGCAGGGTAGCATCACCAAATCTACCCTCTGTGAACCTCATTCTGAATCAGGGTCTCAAACTAAAGCAGAAAGAGATACCCAGAGGATAAATTGGCCCACTGTATGGGATAGCATCAGCAAATTCACCCTTTGGAGACCTCATTCTGCAAATGTCAGATTGCTTATTTTCAGGCTTGTTTCCAATACTGGAAATAATAAAACTAATCTCCCACATGGGGAGCATGGTCGCTCACTGGATAGAGCATTGGACTTTAATCCAAAAGGTTGACGGTTTGGTCCTAGCCAGCAGTAACTGTGTTGTGTACTTGGGCAAGACACTTAATCCCAAATGCTCATGGGGAATGGTGGTGCTGTGTACTAAGCATACTGCATGTGGATGATGTACTTGCCTTCACCCACTAACTCTGCATGTGCAGGGTTAGTAAGCTGGAGAATCTGACAATTGCTTGCTGATGCTCGGCAGTTCTCTCGAGGTACTCTGCGTTCCTCCACCTATAAAACTGTCCAACATAATGCGACCCTGGATGTTGAAAGTGTTGTTAAACCCTAATAAATAAACAAACAATCTGCCACAGCCTTATCTTAGTCAATATTTTTTGTTCAAACAGTCTCCTTCATAAAATATTTTTATTTTCCAAACAGCACCATCCAAATATGCCAATAATATTTGAATTCACTGTTTGTGTACCTAAATGACAATCATTACTTTCTGAACAATTATACACTCCTTAACCCTTTACCTAATGTAGTGGATAAAACGAGCTAGCATGGTTCTGAAAAAATCACCATACATTATTTTTTAACCTTCACACTGAAAGTCCTCCAAAGGGAAGTTGTGGAATTATTCAGAACAACGTCACTCAATTAGAACCCTCAGATATTCAACACCATATCTTTATCAAGTGACAGAAAGTTTTAATGGTTACTATAAATCCACCTTGCCATTACATACTTTACACTTGAAACTGAACAGATGGATTTTACATAGTCGTAACTATTCAAACTTTCTTCCACTTCATAAGGGCCATGTGGTTGTAAATTTGTGGATTCTAATTGAATAGCTTTGTTAAGTTTTTCATTTTTTTGTATTTTTTCAATTTTTGACTAAAAAAACATATCTAATAACCCTTTAGTGAATGAGCTCACTGGGATCATTCCAATGATGGGGTCATAGTTATGTTTTTAGGAAAAATATGAAATTCTTTTAATTTTTCCAGAAACTTTGTAGGTGTCATCTACTATTTCAGTTTGTTAACCCTTCACCCAATGCACATGATATCAAAATTTACTATTATAATTATTGGGGGTTTTTCAAGTTTTTAAAAAAATGAGCTCAACAGTTTCTTTCCAATGAGGGATCATACGATATGCTTTTGTTGACATTTTTTGAAAACTAATTGTTTTTCAACTGCCCATTTTGTTAATTACACGGACGATTGCAGCTGATTCATTAGGTAAAGGGTTAAAGGATTAACTTTTTACCTAAGAAATCGGCCGCATCTGCCCATGTAATTTACAAATTAAGCAGTTGAAAAAAATACATTTTTCAAAATATTTCAACAAAACTACATCATGTGACCCCTCATTGGAACGAGCTCAATTAGTTTCAATGAGGGGTCACATGATGTGGTTTTATTGAAATTTTTTAAAATATTTTAAAAATCAATAATTAATATAACAGAAAATTTTCTTTATCTTTCAGCCTCTGGAACAGCCTATTCTGTTAGTTTAAAGGCATTTAATGATCAAGCAGAAAGTCCAGAAATATCTTTAATGTTGAATACTTCGCTGCCTGATGGTTTGTATCAGTTTTTTTTTCTTTTATTTAATTGTTCAAATATATATGTAATTAGTTCACTATTAATAATAAAAACACATGCTGTATAAAAAAACTGGTTTCAGTTTTTTCAACATTTCTCGCAAATACAGTGGAACTCTGTTAAGTGAATAGCCACTTTGCCCTTGAAAATTATTCAATTAAAAGGGATTTGGTCACTATCCTGTATTCTGGAGATACACTGGGCATTAATTCTATTATATCTTGATTGACAGAGATCATGGAGCACTGTTCAACAGAATATTATATATTAAATGCATGTACTGGATGTATTGAGGCTGAATTGGTCTATTTACAAGGGAATCAGTGATTGTTGGGGTAATTTCTCGACATATTACAAGATTTTGTATTCACTTAACACGAGTTTACTCTATAACCTATATGCAATTAACCGTTTAAATTTGTACTGAAGTTGTGGTAAATGGCTTTGTATTTGGAAGTTGTATTCAATAAAGAGGCATCTAATTAAATGGGCTCCACTGTAATATGAAAAGTTTTTTACAGTGGCAGAAGTTATTGTCCATTGTCTACATTCCTTTAGTACAATTTTACCGTGTTACTTGCATACAGGTTAAAAAGTAAAATAAATCTTGTGATCTATCGAATCATTACTCAGATAACAACCAAATTACCTATGTTTCCAGACCTTTTTACCTGCAGTGCATCCAATATTAGTATTTTATCTTACATGTGTATTGGGTCCGTAATTACCTGAATACAGCATGTATCAGCGGCTCTTGATACAAAATCAGTTTTGAGCAACTGCACTATACAATCATGCTTGAATATGATTTGTTTATGTTACTATTTAGAGAACATTATACCTTTCGAAACGTGTTTGCGTGTGACCTTGTATGTTTCTATATATGAAAAGATAAAAAAAAAAACACTTCTCAAAAGTATAATTTTTAAACTGTAGATCCACATTGCTTTTATGCTTTTGTATCTGAAGCACTGGAAGCATTAAAATTAGAACAATACACAGTTATACTGTTAATCCTTTACTCAACGTAATGGCCAAAACCGGCCAGCACTATTCTCAAAATTCTCCAATTAATTTTCATTTTTTGTCTCAAAAACATTGGCTCTGACCCCTCGTTGGAACGAGCTCGTCGAGCTCGTTCCAATGAGGAGTCATAACCTATGTTTTTGAGACAAAAAATTTAAAAAATTAGTTATTCAAGAATGCTTTTCATGTTAGGAAAAGGGTTAAATGCAGAGTCTTTTCAAAAGTTTTTTCGATGGTGACAAAAGTTCAAGGCAGCCACATACAGTTTCAATCAAAGCGATAAGCATTTTTATAAGTCTGAAAATGAAATCGGAAATTAAAATGCTAGTTAACCCTTTACTCAATGCACATATCACAGTTTAGTAAATTAGTTATTTTTTGTAAACAATTGTAGACAAATTTAATCAAAACCACATCATGTGACCACTCACTGGAATGATCTCATTGAGTACATTCCAATGAAGGGGTCACATGATATGGTTTTGTTGAAGTTTTTTGGAAAGACAATGTTTTTTCAGCTGCTCACTTTGTAAATTATGTGGGATGATGCAGCCAATTCATTAGATAAAGTGTTAATCAAGTTATTACAGTTGAGAATGGTAAGATAAATTTATCATCACCATTATATTTATGTACAAAATGTTGTATCAGAATCTCACACTTGTTTCTTAGGCTATATCTTGACTTGTCTTTGACTCGTTGAGATATGGCCTTAGAAACAAGAGCTTGACTCTGATACAACATTTTGTACAAACGGCCTAAAAAAGTTAAAAATCTTTTCTCAGGCAATCGCTCATGGTCCTTTTGGCTACCGCATGCTCTCTTTTTATAACCAATGCAAACTTTAAAAAAACAAAAATTAAATACTATCACATTAGGTCCTCCAAAGGGAAGTTGGGTATTGTAAACAATATTATCACTCTATTATCCACAAATTTTCGGCCACTTGGCATTTATCAAGTAGAAAATATATAAAAGATTGCTTACTATATAAAGTCTATATTCACCAAACATGAACTTTACATAGTAAGCAACATTTTACATATTTTCTGCTTGATAAAGGCCAAGTGGCTGAAAATTTGTGTTAATAGAGTGATGATATTGTTTAAAAATTAAATGGTTTATGTCTGATATTTTACCCAAGTTAATAAAATTGATAAATTAGTCCCTTCAGTACAACACGGCTTTGCAATGCAAAAGCATTGCAAAGCCTTCTTGTTCTCAAGAGATGAAATACACCACCACCCATGTTATTCTGCAGATTATAAGGCCTTTAACATAAAACAAACCAAGAACATGAACTTTGATGACAAAGAAATAATTACAAAAATAAAAAATGGCCTGCCCACATGCAATATTATAAAAAATGGCCTGTAAAACAGAAGATCTACTTTGTGAGACATAAACAAAATGGTGATAATATATGTATATCATGTTTGACAAAGTTTCATGAGCCCTGTAAAACAAGATATAACAGAATAAATGCTCAGTTTGTCCTTAGAATATTGGAAGATAAACAAGTTTCTTGTTAATAGAATACTCCAGTTGATTGAATAGGTTACACTGTCAAAGTAGCCATTCAATTAATGGAGTTTGTAAAGCCAAACTTGTGAAGTCAAACTTGTCTTCTCCGTGTTTCTTCACGGAATGAACTGTATTTTAATTAATTTTGATGATTTTACATTGCAGAACATGACAACAAGAAATTCATACTACCATCATTACCTAACATTACTGAGACTATTATAACACCATATAGTATTGATGTGAGTTGGACTGACACAATTAGTCATTTGGAAGGTGGGCTGTACAGATTTGAATATAGACACATGGATGAGCCACAACAGAATGCGAAACAATATACTCTTTCTGTCAACAAGTTTTCTATTCATTACTTAGGTGAGTATTTCAGTTTGAGATTTTTGTTTCTAAGATTTGAATCTCGTAATGATTTAACCTTTTACATAACATGAAATAAATAAATACAGTTTAGAGCCATGAATCCACAAAATTGCACTCTCAGGCTTTACAATGCTCTACTGCTATATTGTACATGTATTATAAAGGTGATACAGCACCGAAAGCGCGGGCGAAAAGGTGGGTTTTCAGTGCCTTTTTTAAGTTTTCTAGCATCTGAGGTACCTTTAAGTGATCGGGCAGCCTATTCCAAAGAGTGGGGCTAGCCATGGAAAATGCCTGATCGCCTGCCGTTACAAGGACACCTGATTTGGATATCAGGGAGTTCGAAGCTGTTGAACGGAGGAGTTGAGATGGTACATATCGCTGCAACAACTGCCCAGATAATCAGGAGCCAGACCATTCAGAGCTTTGAATGTCAGTAGGTGCATCTTATACTCGATCTTCTCTTCAACTGGCAACCAGTGCAGATGAGAGAGGAGAGGAGTGATGTGACATGATTTCTATTGCCTGGTGATAATTCTTGCTGCACAGTTGTGAACAAGTTGCAGCTTCTTAATGTTTGACTGTTTACAGCCAAATAGCAGAGAGTTACAATAGTCCAATCTGCTTGTTACAAATGCATGAACCAATTGTTTTGCAGTCCCCTCATTGACCACGGAATGGACCCTGCTGATATTCTGCAGATGGTAGTATAAACTGCGGAATACCTGTGTGACATGATTGTCACCAGCTAGATTCCCATCCATAAAATATCCCAGGTTCCGCACAACAGCTGAGGGGGAGATCACATGACCATTGAAAGTTGGTTTGATATTTGACACTTTTGAGAGTTGATTCGGCAGTCCAATGTAAATTACTTCAGTTTTTTTGGCATTCAGTTTTAGATAGTTTGTCGTCATCCATGTTTTAATGTCAGATACGCAGTTTTCCAAAGAGGTGATGGCCTGTCTTTCATTAATGGGACTGAAATGTACATAAAGTTGCGTATCATAAGCATAAAAGTGAAAATTTTGCCCATGTTGGCGAATGATGTCTCCCAGTGGCAAAACATAGATTGCATACAGAAGGGGACCAAGGACAGATCCTTGGGGTATGCCAAAGTTCAGTGGTAGCTCCTCTGATTCCGCACCTTGGATGGTGATTTTCAGTGTGCGGTGTGAAAGATCCGACCTGAACCAGTCAAGTGCCATACCTCCAATTCCAATCCTTTTTCCTAAGATGTGCCGTAGTACGGTGTGATCAATGCTATCGAACACTGTACTACTCAAGTCGAGGAGTACCAGGCAAGATACTTGTTTTTTGTCCATTGACAGCAAAATGTAATTCTGGACACAGAGTAAGGCAGTTTCAGTGCTGCAGCTCTGCCGATAAGCTGACTGAAACTCCTTGGATAAACTGCACGCGTTCAAGTGTTCTCGAATTTGAGAAGCCACAATGCGTTCAATCAGTTTTGATATGAAGCTGGTAGTTTTTCAAAATTTCAGCGTCAAGCCCTGGCTTTTTCAGAAGTGGTGTGACCAGAGCTTGCTTCATAGTGGATGGGAAAGTTCCAGATGAGAGAGACGCATTTACAATTGTTGTTAACCAGGGAAGAAAGACATTCAAACAAGACTTTAACAATTAAGGCAGACGACACTTGCAAACAAAATTCTTGAATAACAAAATGTTTTAATTTTTTGCATAAAAAACATAGCTTATGTCATCTCATTGGAATAGCTCAATGAGCTTGTTCCAATGAGGAGTCATAAGCTATGGTTTTGATTCAAAAAATGAAAAAAATAATGAAAGTTGAGTGGTGATTTTTGTGAATAGCGCTGTCCGGTTCTAGACATTACCTTGGGTAAAAGGGTTAATTCCTTGCTGCTGGTGGATGTTCCTGCCCAGGACAGGATTTCTCTTTCCACTGAAATATTTATAATTTCGGCATATTAAATCTGATTGTCACACTGTAATTTGAATAGATTTTTTCACCAATGATTTCTTGAGTTAAAGTTAGATGAATGTTTCATCTTTTGCAGCAGCCATGACTATATTTGATGAAAAACATCTTTAAAAAACTTAACATGTTAAGAGTTAACCTTCACTAAAAGTTATGGTCATATTGGTCAGTGGCATTCATAAAAATTGCTATTCAAATTTATTTGTTCAATTTTTACTTCAAAAACATAGGTAATAACATTTCATTGTGACCAGTCATAAACTGTGGACATTTTAGTTATTGAAGAATATTTTTTTGCATGTGTCATGTTTGAAAAAGACTTACAGCTTTATACACTATACACAATATGTGTATTTTTAGAGGGTAATAAAAGAGTTTTTTTTTTTGTTCTCAATTTACAATTTTGACTCACCAGTAAATCTGCGCCTCTAATTTATGTCGATGCTGTCAAACAAAAACAATAAATAATTGAAAAAATATCATTTTTATGCAACAAGTCATGTCAAAATTATAATCAGTGACTGTATATTTTAGTTTATAAATTTGACTGCATGTAGAGGTGAAACATGACAGAATTCAACTTGTAAAAATGAAACTGGCAATATTGTTTAATAGTAATCAGCCAAACATCTAATGAAATATTTGTGACAAAAAAGGCTTATTGTGCTTTGAGTTCTACAAGGCATCATCTGCAATGCTTTTGCATTGCAGAAGGCACTTTGTTGCACTCAAAGTATGATATTTAATTTAGATGAAAACACAAATGATAAAAGTATAGATAATAAAATAATGTAAGGCTATTATTAACATTTGAAAAATAACTCCATGATTATTATTAACTCACTGTTTATTCGCTCCAAATAAATTAGTAACAAATAATTCATAATTTTCCAGAAGGATTATAAAAAGGATTAAGCAAGATGAAAAGATTAAGAAAGAATCAGATTAAATGGATAAATTATTAATTCAGTTCACTCATACCAAAGAGACATGATTATAATGTTGCAAATACATTACTTGAGAATTGTGACTTCCAGCTCACCCAAGTCATTAGGCAGCAATTTAATCAAAATCACTGCACTGATGTAATAAATCACAAAACTTTTGAGACGTAACAAAAGTATATTTTGTGTGCCAAATTTTGGTGCTGAATGCTGTATTTTTGGTGCCAAACACCAAACAAATTTTTGGGTTGCATTTAGCACCATTGGTACCCGGTAACTTAAACACTGTATAATAAACCTGTACCTAACATGAAAAGCCGATGACACTTGCAAACAAAATTATTGAATAAATAATTTTGTTAAATTTTTGCATCAAAAACATAGCTTATGACCCCTCATTGGAATGAGCACAATAGGCTCATTCCATTGAGGGGTCATAAGCTATGGTTTTGATGCAAAAAATGAAAAAAATAATGAAAACTGAATGGAAATTTTTGTGAATAGCGCTGGCCGGTTTTTGCCATTATGTTGGGTAAAGGGTTATACTTATATCTTATGAAATAAGCACACCAAAGCTGATCTTGCAATGGCCACTTTAATCCAGAAATAACCTCAGTAATCTTTACCAGCGGTAGACTGTAGCATTACTTTCATCAATATCGATTTGTATTTAGTTGTTATCCCCGCTTTCGTCGGGGATATTGTCGTTATCTACGTCCGTCCGTCCGTCCGTCCGTACGTACGTCCGAAAATTAGAAAATCTTTGTCCGCTGAAAGGCTCTTAGGGTATTGAATTCGAAACTTTTAAACCATGTTAACATGTTCAGATAGCATCTGTAGATGTGCATGAAGGTTTCGGAATTTTGATTTGGGTCCAAGTGGTTCCAGTGGAACCACTTTTACCCTCAGAAAATCTTTGTCCGCTCAAAGGCTCTTAGGGTATTGAATTCGAAACATTTAAACCATGTTAACATGTTCAGATAGCAACTGTAGATGTGCATGAAGGTTTCGGAATTTTGATTTTGTTCCAGGTGGTTCCAGTGGAACCACTTTTATCCTTAGAAAATCTTTGTCCGCTCAAAGGTTCTTAGGGTATTGAATTCAAAACGTTTAAACCATGTTAACATGTTCAGATAGCATCTGTAGATGTGCATGAAGGTTTCGGAATTTTGATTTGGGTCCAAGTGGTTCCAGTGGAACCACTTTTATCCTTACAAAATCTTTGTCCGCTCAAAGGCTCTTAGGGTATTGAATTCGAAATGTTTAAACCATGTTAACATGTTCAGATAGCATCTGTAGATGTGCATGAAGGTTTTGGAATTTTCATTTGGGTCCAAGTGGTTCCAGTGGAACCACTTTTACCCTCAGAAAATCTTTGTCCGCTCAAAGGCTCTTAGAGTATTGAATTCGAAACGTTTAAACCATGTTAACATGTTCAGATAGCATCTGTAGATGTGCATGAAGGTTTCGGAATTTTTATTTGGTTCCAGGTGGTTCCAGTGGAACCACTTTTATCCTTAGAAAATCTTTGTCCACACAAAGGCTCGTAGGGTATTGAATTTGAAATGTTTAAACCATGTTAACATGTTCAGATAGCATCTGTAGATGTGCATGAAGGTTTTGGAATTTTGATTTGGGTCCAAGTGGTTCCAGTGGAACCACTTTTATCCTTAGAAAGTCTTTGTCCGCTCTAAGGCTCTTAGGGTATTGAATTCGAAACGTTTAAACCATGTTAACATGTTCAGAGAGCATCTGTAGATGTGCATGAAGGTTTCGGAATTTTGATTTGGTTCCAGGTGGTTCCAGTGGAACCACTTTTATCCTTAGAAAATCTTTGTCCGCTCAAAGGTTCTTAGGGTATTGAATTCGAAACGTTTAAACCATGTTAACATGTTCAGAGAGCATCTGTAGATGTGCATGAAGGTTTCGGAATTTTCATTTGGGTCCAAGTGGTTCCAGTGGAATCACTTTTATCCTTAGAAAATCTTTGTCCGCTCAAAGGCTCTTAGGGTATTAAATTCGAAACGTTTAAACCATGTTAACATGTTCAGATAGCATCTGTAGATGTGCATGAGGGTTTCACAATTTTGATTTGGGTTCAAGTGGTTCCAGTGGAACCACTTTTACCCTCAGAAAATCTTTGTCTGCTCAAAGGCTCTTAGGGTATTGAATTCGAAACGTTTAAACCATGTTAACATGTTCAGATAGCATCTGTAGATGTGCATGAAGGTTTCAGAATTTTGATTTGGTTCCAGGTGGTTCCAGTGGAACCACTTTTATCCTTAGAAAATCTTTGTCGACTCAAAGGCTCGTAGGGTATTGAATTTGAAACATTTAAATAAACCATGTTAACATGTTCAGATAGCATCTGTAGATGTGCATGAAGGTTTTGGAATTTTGATTTGGGTCCAAGTGGTTCCAGTGAAAACACTTTTACCCTCAGAAAATCTTTGTCCGCTAAAAGGCTCGTAGGGTATTCAATTTGAAACATTTAAACCATGTTAACATGTTCAGATAGCATCTTAGGGTATTGTCGGGGATATTGTCGTTATCTCCATCCGTCCATCCGTCCGTCCGTCCGTCCGTCCGTCCGTCCGTCCGTCCGTCCGTCCGTCCATCTGTCCGGTGTTACATTCACTTGCATTAATGTTTAAACTATGCTAATATGTTCAGGTATCACCAGTACATGTGCATGAAGGTTTCGGGATTTTGATTTGGTTCCAAGTGGTTCCAGTGGAACCATTTTTATCCTTAGAAAATCTTTTCCGCTCAAAGGTTCTTAGTGTATTGAATTCGATACGTTTAAACCATGTTAACATGTTCAGATAGCATCTGTAGATGTGCATGAAGGTTTCGGAATTTTGATTTGGGTCCAAGTGGTTCCAGTGGAACCACTTTTATCCTTAGAAAATCTTTGTCCGCTCAAAGGCTCTTAGGGTATTGAATTCGAAACTTTTAAACCATGTTAACATGTTCAGATAGCATCTGTAGATGTGCATGAAGGTTTCGGAATTTTGATTTGGGTCCAAGTGGTTCCAGTGGAACTACTTTTACCCTCAGAAAATCTTTGTCCGCTCAAAGGCTCTTAGGGTATTGAATTCGAAACATTTAAACCATGTTAACATGTTCAGATAGCATCTGTAGATGTGCATGAAGGTTTCGGAATTTTGATTTTGTTCCAGGTGGTTCCAGTGGAACCACTTTTATCCTTAGAAAATCTTTGTCCGCTCAAAGGTTCTTAGGGTATTGAATTCGAAACGTTTAAACCATGTTAACATGTTCAGATAGCATCTGTAGATGTGCATGAAGGTTTCGGAATTTTGATTTGGGTCCAAGTGGTTCCAGTGGAACCACTTTTATCCTCAGAAAATCTTTGTCCGCTCAAAGGCTCTTAGGGTATTGAATTCGAAACATTTAAACCATGTTAACATGTTCAGATAGCATCTGTAGATGTGCATGAAGGTTTCGGAATTTTGATTTTGTTCCAGGTGGTTCCAGTGGAACCACTTTTATCCTCAGAAAATCTTTGTCCACACAAAGGCTCGTAGGGTATTGAATTTGAAACGTTTAAACCATGTTAACATGTTCAGATAGCATCTGTAGATGTGCATGAAGGTTTTGGAATTTTGATTTGGGTCCAAGTGGTTCCAGTGGAACCACTTTTATCCTTAGAAAGTCTTTGTCCGCTCAAAGGCTCTTAGGGTATTGAATTCGAAACGTTTAAACCATGTTAACATGTTCAGAGAGCATCTGTAGATGTGCATGAAGGTTTCGGAATTTTGATTTGGTTCCAGGTGGTTCCAGTGGAACCACTTTTATCCTTAGAAAATCTTTGTCCGCTCAAAGGTTCTTAGGGTATTGAATTCAAAACGTTTAAACCATGTTAACATGTTCAGATAGCATCTGTAGATGTGCATGAAGGTTTCGGAATTTTGATTTGGGTCCAAGTGGTTTTTCAATCATGTGACAATGATGTGATCAGAACACTACCCTTTATACATCATGTTGGGTGAAGTATCTTGTTTGAAATATTGAAGTAGTTTCACATGTGAGTCTTCAGAAGGAAATTAAATACTGTTTTATCATTTTAAATCACACACATGCGTGAAGCCTTTTTATCCAAGTCTGTATCCTGCACTAACCAAAAAGGAAAGTGCAAATGCGGGGATATACTATAGTGTGCTTCGCACACAAATGGCACCATCTAGTTTTTACTTGTTTTGGAGAAAATGTATTCCTATTGTAAGATACTTGTTTTTATTTGTTAACAACAAGGCTCAAATTTGTAAACATTTAAAAATGAGACAGAAAATGATCTGCTATAATTTTATTGTACCACTCAACACTCACAAAGCATACAGAGTGTAGCAGTCTTAACCCTTCACCCAATGCACATGATATCAAAATTTCTTATTTCAATTATTTTTTTTTCAAATTTAAAAACTTTTTTCAATAAATCCATATCATGTGCCCTCTCAATGGTATGAGGTCATTCCAATGAGGGGTCACATGATATGGTTTTGTTAAAACTTTTGGAACATTTTTTTTTCCAACTACTCACTTCATAAATTAAGCGAGTGGATGTGGATGAGTTATTAGGTAAAGGGTTAAGTTGACTCCTACTGTATGGACTTTCACCACCCAACCAACAACAAGTAGTACAGTACCGTGATCCCAGGAGTTGCCTCTTGTGTATACATCATTGGTTCAACATCAAGAATGCATCAAGAAAAACTAATGAAAACAGCATCTCATATTTAACATTCTAACATTTCTTTTTCACAGGTGAGATTCTCCTGTGTTATGGGAAGGAAAACAGACAGAGAATTTTGACTCACCAAGCCTGGAAATAAGCATTCTGACATTTGCAGAATGAGGTCCCTTGATGGTGAATTTTCTGATGCTATCCCACACAGTGGGACAATTTATCCTCTGGGTACTCCTTTCTGTTTAGATTTGAGACTTTGATTCAGCTTGAGGGTAGTATCACCAAATTCATCCTCTGGGCACCTCATTTTGCAGATGACAGTCTGCTTATTTCCAGGCTTGTAGATCACACTGCAGTTGCCATCCGGTCAAAATTCTAAGTCTGGTTTTGTGATCACATTACTTTACTTTGATCCATGCTGTATTTATTATTTTTATTGAATTGATGTTTTATCTATTGAAGATCCCAATACAGAATATCAGCTAAGTATTCAGGCACTCAACAGATATGGAGAGAGTGAGGTATTAAAGTTTAGTCTTAAGACTAAGGTTGCTGACATTGATTCTGAGTCTGAACATACAGAAGCTGGTGGAACTGTGGGAAAGAATGGCAGTGAGAGTGGTAAGACCTTTTAATAACTACATGTTATTTCATAACTATCTCAAAAAAGGTAGCAGGACCAAAGGTCACAGTGCATGTGTTCTTTCATTTTCCCCCAACCTTTTCCATCAGATGTTTAGTGTCTTCCTGGAGCCCCCTCACTTAGGGCCTTCATTGGACACATGGCAGAGGTCATCTATGATGCAATAAAGTATTAATTGACTGCTTTTTCCAAGTTTGAAATTTTGATAAGTGTGATACCTGTAATTGGATAAATTGTGATCTATGGCCCTGTCTCTCCCTCCATCAAAGGAAGCTGTCTACACCACCACTGACAGACATTTACCCACTCCCTCTCCCCAATATTTGCCAAAGATAGGGTAAGTTTTTTTGTCCAGTTTAAACATTCTTCCGTCATCATGTTCAGTGCACATATTTGTTAAGTCCTCAGATTAATTTTACAAAAATAACTACCATAAATACATGTACGCAGCTATAGATAACTTAACAGTGTTTCTACATAATTGTTGGCTGCCTATGCAGGCACCCAACAATGACATATTAAAACAGTGTCAAGATAAATGCATCCTACCTCAAGGAAGAATACACTTGGGACAACTTTTTCAGAGCTATACAAAAGGGGCTGTTTGTGGCAGTATGGGGACTTTAGGTTTAGTTTCTTTATCAAATATATGACTACAAAAGTGAATCTATTAACTGGTAGAGTGCTAAATTATTTTTGGCCGTCAAATCTGGTACACATGTCTTTGCCTTGGTACAATTTATGGGAGAGTGCCTATGGGCACTCTCCCATAAATTGTAACAAGGCAAACCCTTACAGATTAAATAGTATCACTTCAAACATAATACAAAGCACATGCATTGAATATGAGCCTTCAAGCTGTGGTACCTGCATTTCAGAATAAAACCCGGGCTTCCAGCACTCTACCAGTTAATAGGTATCCGTTTAACCCTCAAAGTTTATGTGATATTATTCAACAATGGGGGAGGTTTGTGGTGTACAGAAATCATGTTTGCAACTACTGGGAAAGCCACCAAATAAATTGCTTGTTTTAACCAGATTTAAAAAAAAATTCCCGGGGACGTTTCCCTGACTCTCGTACTCTCCTATGGATGGTGTGATGGATACCCTGGTTCAGCCACTAGAAAGTACCCTCCCCCCCCCATCCCCACCCACCAATATTATTTCCTTGCTATGCCCTTGCTCATTGAGCTCTGTCAAACAAGATTGAACTGGTTAAATTCTTAGTTGCAATTATGAGAACAGTTTCTGCTTGAAATTTCAGTGTTTTGACATCAGTGCACAGAGGATCAACAAATTCATGTTAAGATTTAGATATCACAAGTATTTACCCCTTTTCATTTTTTCTGCAATAAATATCTTACCCCTTGGAAGCTTCTACAAAATGTATTTTCAAGTTTTCAAATGGGAACTGACCTGGTGTGCCACAATATCTCCCCTCCCCATGGATATTGTTCACACCTTAGCTTTCTCATACTCTTTGAAACAGGTTTTTTCACTTTGTTTAATGGAATATTTCAAGGTAAGAGTGAGGTGGAAAAATGTCTCAGTATATCTTATTCTGCCACCTACTGAAAAGTATTTCTTGTGCTACTACAAATGTTAAAATAATACTGATCAGATAGTAATCAGAAATAGATTTACATGATTACATTAAAAACAAATGAAGGGGTAGGAGGTGACCAGGATGGGGGGGATGATTGATTGATTGATTGATTGATTGATTGATTGATTGATTGATTTATTTTGCAGCATAACAAATACAGTACAATAATAAAACAGGTTACAAGTGAATATACTGCAAGGAGATGGCATAGCCGTGAAGGCTGTCTTCCTGCCATTCCCTTTTGATAATGAGGATATTCTTGACAGCAAAGTCTATGGATTGGCACATTAGAACCGACAAGGAAGGCTCTCTTGTTGGAGACGATGGAATGTAGTGAACAGTACTCTTTGTGTGGACAATGCCACCAGGAATACAGAACCACAGAGTAAATGTCAGGGAAATAAAAACTCAATAATTCAATGAGATTCAATGAATGAGGTGAGCCGTCACATCGCGGATTATTGGTCAACTGGTCGGGTACAGGAAGCCACCATCACGACTTCAAGGAAGTGTCAGGATACCGTACTATTGTCTTCACATTCTCTACTCATGTTTCATATTCTATCACAAATATATGCAATTCGTTCATATGGATTCGCTCCACCAAAAATGATTGGAGAGTACCCTTTGGCACTCCCCAATAATTCCTAATGGTACATATCCTAATCAACGAATTCCTACTTCCAAAAATAAGCTATTTCCAAAAATAATCCCGCACTCAACCAGTCAAGATTAAAGCCCGCGCGGACAGGTTGCTCACCGGTCAAATCTCAAAATTTATGATTGAGATTTTTCCCCATACTTTGGTAGCTATTCCACCACTTTACGATGAGGACATGAGTGGGGTGTAGTTTATGGGGTCATACAGTTAGGAGGATGTAGTTTACGAGGTTATACAATTAGCAACAGATTCGGAGAGAGTTAGGAACTTTCGCATCATTCTCGCCTTGTGATGTATGCATTCATTCAGAGTTTCAGGATTATGTTGACAGCGGGTTCGCTTTAGTAAGAGCAATCGGGGCACCATGGGTTATCACAATTTACTGATGATTGATAAGAATCAAGAGACTCTTCGGCTAGAGTCCTCTTAAATTGGCTCCTGTGGAGGTTTTGTTTTGAAGGGGTGACTTGATTCCATTGAGTCCGAAATGTGTGAAGGGGAAGTTTAGCGGAAAATTGTGTTCTTGGCTTAGTAGTCTGAAGTTTCCCCGATTGTCTTGTATCCATACCCGATGGATTTGTATATATTTTAAAGGTTTCATTAAAGCAAGTGGGCAGTTTGCTGTTGTACCAGTCATGCATGAAGAGGAGAACTTGCAACCTGTATAAATCTTCAAATTTTAAAATTTGAAATCCTTTAAATAACGGGTCGGTGTGTGCATTATATTTCTTGTTTGCTATAATACGGATTGCCTTTTTTTGAAGGTTGAAGATTCTCTTAGTGGCTGGCATATGGCCCCAGACCTGGATCCCGTAGAGTAAGTGGCTATGTATGAGGGTATAATACAGAGTTTTCATGGCATCCCGAGGAAGTATTCTTTTTGCTTTATTCAGTGCATATATGGCCCTTGATATTTTTGAACAGGCAACTGAAATATGGTGTTTAAAACTCAGATGTTCATCCATATGGATGCCGAGAAATTTTACAAATTTATCGTCCTGGTTATTACCTACTAAGGGTATGCTTGTATTATTTAATGTGATACACTTACCCGTAACATTTATTGGGCCTTGTGGGTGAAGCAAAATACATTTAGTTTTACTGGCATTCAGGGCAAGTTTGTTTGCGCTGCACCACTGACTTATTTTTGCCACTTCATTATTCGTGGTATTAATTAGGGTGTCTAGATTGTTGCCCGATGTGAATCCAGTTGTGTCATCTGCGAACGAAAGTATTTTTAAGAGGGTTGATTCGCTGATATCATTTATGTATAAGAGAAATAAAATAGGACCGAGAACTGAGCCTTGAGGGACGCCCATAACAACAGGCTCCAAATCTGAGGACATATTTCTGTATGAAACAAACTGTGTGCGGTCAGAAAGATAGTTTTCAAACCAGGAATTGGCAATTCCTCTTATACCATATGATTGCATTTTCTTCAGCAGAATGGAGTGATCTATTGTATCAAATGCCTTGGAGAAGTCTAGAAAAACTGACAATGTGCACTCCTTGGTTGGTTTGTCATTCGTTTCAGTGAAGTTATTTATGAGATGGAGTATTGGATGTATTGTTGTGTGCCCTTTACGAAATCCAAATTGGTATATTAGATTATTTTCATATAGGAATTTTACCAGTCTTCGATGCATAATCTTTTCAAGAACTTTAGAGAGGACAGGGAGGATACTGATCGGTCTGTAATTGTTAAACAGTTGGTGATCGCCAGACTTGAAAATTGGTATGATTTTTGCCACTTTCATTTTATCTGGGACTTTTCCGGTTGAAAATGAGAGATTGATTATGTGTGTTAGTGGTTCGGCTATTTACACATAGGACAACTTCCTGTATGTTTGTGGGTACGATAAAAAATGACTCCGCACAGTTAGCCTTAATGTAATCCGAAAAGTGGGAATTAGCACGCTTAATTTGATTGCTTACATTTTTGCCCACGTTGGTAAAGAACAGATTGAATTTTTTTGCTATTTCGGTTGGATCAGTTATTTCCATATTCTGTTCTTTAAAAGTGGATGGCAAGTTGGGGGTGCGGTTTGATTTGTTAATTGCCTTGGGAAAAATTTCCCAGGACTTTTTAACGTCATGTTTATTCTCCCAGAGAACAGAGTTGTAGTATTCTGCCTTCAAGTTACGTTTCAGGCGGTTAAAAATACAGCAATGCTTTTTATATTGTTCAATGTTGTGGATTGAGGGATTCTTTAGTTTTTTCCTGAGGAGCTTTTCCTTATTTAATGAAGACTGCAGCAGGCCAGCGGTCATCCACGGTTCGCGCTTTATGCGTTTAGGGGAAACCACGATCCTTTTCAAAGGGAATGCGACGTCAAAGGCTTGGTGGAGCTTGTCAACAAGATTATCATACGCTTCATTTGGGCAAGTGGAGTTATATATATTTGAAAAGTCGCAGATAGACAGAATGTTTTTAAATCTTGTTGTATTCTCCTCTTTAAATGATCTTCTGAAGATTTCACTAGTCGAAGAAGGACTGCATGTGTTTTCGTCAACATAGAATGTGATGATATCGTAGGACATCTTTCTTTTGGTGGGGAAACAAGGTGCGGTGTGTGAGGTGATGTCTGATCCACTGTTTCACTACTTGTCCTTACTACAAGATAAGAGGAGTAAGCAGGTGCATAGCCAGGATTTTATAATAGAGGGCGCACTAGCCAGTTTTGAGGGGGTGGGGCAAACAGTATATATGGAAGACTGTTGTGGAGGGGGGGGGGCTCCCCTAATCCTAATTAGGACCCTCAAATCATTACACCTTCCTTGAAGGGAAGTGGGAGGCAGGGCTAATGCCCAGAGGGTCCTAGGTAGGACTGGTCATCCCCCCTCCCCAGAGAAAATTTTGCAAAAAAACAGTGCTCTAAGAACAAATCTGAGGCATTTGTTGTGTGATATAGTTGGTCAAATTTTAAGTCTTCAAGGTGCAAAATAGTTTCATTAAAGAGATTTCCAGGTAAAAGAAAGTGATGAGGCAGCTTTTCAGTCATGAGGGAGGGGCCCGAGAAACAAGAATTTTTTTTTTTTTTAATATCCTAAGAATTTATTTCTTATTTTAAAAATGGATGCCATTATGAAAATTTATATTATGGATTTCTTTATAAAGCCACTACACAAGAGCAAGAAACAGATACAACAACCAGGAGTTCAACTACTATTAGTGCAAGTACATATCCCATTGAAACAACAGAAGATACAAGTCCTGCAGTTCTCGACACAACCACATCACCTCCAACTACAACAGAGAAACCCAAAGAAAAGTCTCAGAAACAGAGTGAGTAAAGTATTCCGTTTGATGTTCATTTAACCGTTTACCTAAAGAATCAGCCACATCTGTCTTTGTGATTTACATGTAGAGCAGTTGAAAAAAAAAATGTTTCAAAAAATTTCAACATAACCATATCATGTGACCTCTCTTTGGAACAAGTTAATTGAGCTCATTCCAGTGAGGGGGCACATGATAAGGTTTTGTTTAATTTTTTTTTTTTAATTTGAAAAAAAATACAATAATTAAAATAAGAAATTTTGATATCATGTGCATGGGGTAAAGGGTTAATATTTGACTGATCGGTCCTTGAGACTGTATACGAATTTAATGGAGTTATTTTCACTCAACTGCATATTTAACTCCCTTCACTCTGATGTCAAAATATCCAAATTTCAAGTAGCCATTTTTCCCATAATGCAACTGGGAATTTAACCAATTTAATCTTGTTTGACAGAGCTCAATGAGCTCTGTCAAACAAGATTGAATTGGTTAAATTCCTAGTTGCATTATGGAAAAAATTTGCACCTTGAACTTGAGATATTTCGACATCAGTGTGCAGGGGGGTTAAGATGTACTTTCCTGCAAGAGAGGAAGTATGATGGCTCAGTGGTTAGAGCATTGACTTGAAACCGAAAGATCAATGGTTTGCTTCTGACCAGTGGTAACTGCCTTGTGTCCTTGGACAAGATACTTATTCCTGATTGTCCACAGGGGGAGGTGGGGGGGGGGGGGGGGGGCATGGGAGCACTGTGTACTTTGACATACTGCACGTCAGTAGTGCACTTATCATCAACCTCTGTTAACTCTGCTTGTGCAGAGTTAGTAAGTTGGAGAGTCTGACAGTTGCTCATCACTGTTCACTGGTTCTCTCCAAGTACTCCAGCTTCCTCCATTTGCATCACTGTCCAGCACAATGTGACCCTGGCTATTGAAAGTGTCATTAAATCCCAACAAACAAACAAAAAACCTGGAAAGGCCATAGAACCCAGCTAGTTGTCAACACACACACAAAGAAAGTTTGAGTAGAGAGTCAGTCAGCAGCTAATTTTCGTCCAACAACTTGCATATAAGATCAGAAAGGGGTCAGATATTAATTACTCAGGGCCTATTTCTGACTGATAAACTCTGTGACCTCAGAACAGGTACACTTATCAGAAAGTCTTCCAATATAGAATAGATGTGTCCTGGTAATGATTTCTCAGCAACTCTTGGCTGTCTTTGCAGGTAGCCAAAACTTTATAAGAAATAATTGTCTTGCCAATTGATTAAGGGGTCGTCCAACCTAACTTTGGTCAATTTTTTGACATTTTTCCCAATGCCTCAGAAACAGATAAGAGAAGTAAGGAAAGGCAAATTATATATCAAAATAATGAGTAAAGTGCATAGAAAAGGTACATATAATTTTTTTCAGGAAAAAAAGTGAATTTTAGGATTTTGAAGAAGATTAATTTGCAAATGGCATAAGTAACGAACCGGTAAAACCACAAAATAATCGGTAATTTGAATGCCTTGTCCTCAATATAATGATAACATACTACAGACTCGGAGAAAGCATTTTTTTGACACACACTCTGGTGGGTTTTGACGTTTGAATGTAATAACACCAACACAAATTTTGGATGTTCCGGATGTGGCCATGTTTCGATGATGTTTTTCCGGTCATGTGATTACGATGTGGTTCTTGCAGAAATACTCAATTTGGGCAATCGTAAGAATGCAAGGACGTGATCACGCCCTTTATTTGTTTGAGACAATGTATGGACGGATTTGCAAACAGGTGACAGCAAATACTTGAGTTGTTAATGTCATAACTGCAAAATATGGTTCGAAATTCCCTCTCGAGTTTACAGGCCGTCTGAACTTTTTTGTTGACGAAAAATCTGAATTATTGCGCACTAGAAAGACAACATGAACCACTTGTAAAAAAATAACCGAGTGTATAAAATCGGGACGATACACATAAAATAAGGCAATATTCATAACAAAGTAAGCAGAATGCTTCAGAAATCACTTTTTCACGAAGTATATTCCAAGTGACCTGGAACTATATTGAGCGTGTTGATTTCCCCCGATGTTGTGATGTTGTCAGTTACCATGGACTGTCTTGATGTCTGCAAAGGACCGATTGAAGATGGGTTGAAAATGATGCATTCGTGCTTTTAAATAAGGTGCGCTTGGACGATGCTGAGAATTTAGTTTTTTCTTGCAACCAACCATAGTAATACAAGCGTCGATCAGTGTCTTTTATGATCGTTTTACACTGACAAATGTGACAAATCTACTTCACCGGAAACCATCCCCCAATTTGCATATCACAATAAACATAACCGCTGTCACTGAGTGTCAGCGTGGCCGTGGGGTCAAAACCGAAACGAATTATCGAATGCACGGTCAATATTAGCTGCAATTGGCTTTTAAACAAATGAAATACACGAAATATTCGCAATTTCATCATTATTCATGCCGAGTTACTTTTTAACCAGACCACATGCGTTCAGTTTCGTTTGTCGGCATCAAACTGATATTGTTTGTGGTAATTAAATAGTACGAGAAGGCGAAGGAAGCCAAATATTTTCCATCATCTATTAATTAATTCAAATTGATAATTTCTTTTATTTTACTGAAATTATGAACTGATAAGGTGGGTGTGTTGCGATTATTATGCCCCAGACCTGGAAGTTGGAAAATCAAAGGTGCATCTAGGGCCGTGCAGTGGTGACCCCTGTCCTCTTAATCTTAGTCTTACCCATTCATCATTACATGTACCAACATTCTCCCTTGTATCTCAACCATTGCTACTCCAATTTGAAGGATATTTGGTTTTGTGATCAAGCATCATGGGGAAACAATGCCTGTGTAGCTGCTGTAGCATGTGTTTCTTCCCACATTTTTTCAGAGTTGTGGTACTTTTTCACTCTTTTAAAATTTTGTTTATAACTAGTTGATTTGTTACAATTTGTTGCAAAGTGCCTGCTAATACCCTCAATTGTATTGCTACAGAATTTTCTGGTGAAAATTTTGTTCCTATTACTTATCAAGCAATAACCTAATAAATATTCTGTATAAAGCCACAGATCTGATGTTTGACACTTTTATCGGAGCTGTTTTGAAGGCTTATGGAACTCAAAATGTTGATTATGGCAGGACTTTTCCATTCACCCATTAATCGTTAAATTAAGTGTTATAGTTGGAAGTAAGAAGCATGAAAGGTCCAGAACTAAAAGTCTGAAAAGAATGTTTTGCAATGTAACATGATTTTTGCAGATACACTTATTTGGAGGGTTACCTGTCTTATAGTGTTTGGAACATGTGTGGCCAGGATCTTTAAAAAGAAAAAAAGAGTTAAACTTTGAGAAAAATAGGCATATGCCTTGAGTGCCGGAGGTAGAGTCATACAAGGAAGCGAGCCCCCCCTCCCTCCCCCCCCCCCCCCCCCCCCCCAGGAATTTTTTGTGTCAAATGGAGCTCACTTGTCACCTTTTGGGGATTGCTTTGTGTACTACGTTCTTGAAAAAAATATGTGAGACCCTCTGGGTGTGCCCTTCTGATCTCAATATGTCAATAAGCCTCCTTGGGGAAAGTACATGCAATAATGGTTATGTAAGGTTGATTTGATGTGTTTTGAATAACAATGTACTTTTAAGTACATTAGATGGTTTATTGCAGTGACATGTTACAGTACGTAGAGAGTGGATTGTAACTAAATCACCCGTGGAGTGGAGTTATCAAATTTTGTATATATCGACAAAAAACACAAGCAATGTTTCAGCCAATGGACCTCCGGGTTTAACCTGGAGGTCCATTTGCTGAAACGTTGCTGGTGCTGGTTATGCTTTGTAACACATTTGCAATTATTGCTCGCGTGGAATCTCCACTCTGCGGGTGAATTAGTGATAATACACTCTCCATGTACTGTACCCTTATTTCTTCTCCAACAGATATCATGAGTGTATTGGTGTCCAAGAGTTAAACAAAGCTATTGTACTTACTGATAAACCAGACAAATTTAACAATTGAATCATTATCAAATTGGTGCATGGGATAAAAGGGGTTACAGTGCAAGGGGTTTGTAAATATATTTATGCAACTACAATGTATGACTTTGCAGTGCATTCTACATAGGAGAATATCATATTTTCTTTCCAAACCATTACAGTAACACATACATCTTTATATTGGGAGACACTCTTTTGTCCTTCCATATTTCTTCTGCTGGACTCCTTCATGTTGACCTTTGTTGAACTCCCCAAATCAAAACATAAACAAAAGAAAATGTCTGCCTTCAGTCAGTGGGCACTCCACTTATAACATTTGGTCTCAATCTTTATTACTTTCATGAATTAGGAAAAGATTTCTTCGAGTATGTACTTAAATGTTTATAGAATACAGCTGTTATTTTATTTTGAGGTATTTTATTGTTAAAAAATTGTTCTCTTACTTATGCCACAGCAGACTTTCAGGTGGTGCTATTTACACATGGCAGCAGTTCCATGGCAAATTTCAGTTTCCACATGTTCTATGTTTTATTCCAAGCATTTTGGTATATAATTTATTGGGGTTATTCATTTTGGGCCTTTTTCAGACTTGAAAGAAAATTACATGAAATTTGACCAAAGTTAGGTTGGACGTCCAACCTTACTTTGGTCAAATTTCATGTAATTTTCTTTCAAGTCTAAAAAAGTCCCAAAATGAATAACCCCAATAAATTATATACCAAAATGCTTGGAATGAAACATAGAACATGTGGAAACTGAAATTTGCCATGGAACTGCTGCCATGTGTAAATAGCACCACCTGAAAGTCTGCTATGGCATAAGTAAGAGAACAAAATTTTTACAATAAAATACCTCAAAATAAAATAACAGCTGTATTCTATAAACATTCAAGTACATACTCGAAGAAATCTTTTCCTAATTCATGAAAGTAATGAAGATTGAGACCAAATGTTATAAGTGGAGTGCTCACTGATTGAAGGCAGACATTTTCTTTTGTTTATGTTTTGATTTGGGGAGTTCAACAAAGGTCAACTTGAAGGAGTCCAGCAGAAGAAGTATGGAAGGACAAAAGAGTGTCTCCCAATATCAAGATGTATGTGTTACTGTAATGGTTTGGAAAGAAAATATGATATTCTCCTATATAGAATGCACTGCAAAGTCATACATTGTAGTTGAATAAATATATTTACAAACCCCTTGCACTGTAACCCCTTTTATCCCATGCATCAATTTGATAGTGATTAAATTGTTAAATTTGTCTGGTTTATCAATAAGTATATTAGCTTTGTTTAACTCTTGGACACCAATACACTCATGATATCTGTTGGAGAAGAAATAAGGGTAACTGTAACCTGTCACTGCAATAAACCATCTAATGTACTTAAAAGTATATTGTTATTCAAAACACATCAAATCAACCTTACATAACCATTATTGCATGTACTTTCCCCAAGGAGGCTTATTGACATATTGAGATCAGAAGGGCACATCCAGTGGGTCTCACATATTTTTTTCAAGAACGCAGTACACAAAGCAATCCCCAAAAGATGACAAGTGAGCTCCATTTGACACAAAATTTTTTTTTTTTTTTTTTTTTGGGGGGGGGGGGGGGAGGGGCGCTCTTCCTTGTATGACTCTACCTCCAGCACTCAAGGCATATGCCTTTTTTCTCAAAGTTTAACTCTTTTTTCTTTTTGAAGATCCTGGCCACACATGTTCCAAACACTATCAGACAGGTAAACCTCCAAATAAGTGTATCTGCAAAAATCATGTTACATTGCAAAACATTCTTTTTAGAGTTTTAGTTCTGGACCTTTCATGCTTCTTACTTCCAACTATAACACTTAATTTATCGATTAATGGGTGAATAGAAAAGTCCTGCCATAATCAACATTTTGAGTTCCATAAGCCTTCAGAACAGCTCCGATAAAAGTGTCAAACATCAGATTGGTGGCTTTATACAGAATATTAATTAGGTTGTTGCTTGATAAGTAATAGGAACAAAATCTTCACAAGAAAATTATGTAGCAATACAATTGAGGGTATTAGCAGGCACTTTGCAACAAATTGTAACAAATCAACTAGTTATAAACAAAATTTTCTAACTCAAAAGAGTGAAAAAGTACCACAACTCTGAAAAAATGTGGGAAGAAACACATGCTACAGCAGCTACACAGGCATTGTTTCCCAATGATGCTCGATCACAAAACCAAATATCCTTCAAATTGGAGTAGCAATGGTTGAGATACAAGGGAGAATGTTGGTACATGTAATGATGAATGGGTAAGACTAAGATTAAGAGGACAGGGGTCACTACTGCACGGCCCTAGATGCACCTTTGATTTTCCAACTTCCAGGTCTGGGGCATAATAATCGCAACACACCCACCTTATCAGTTCATAATTTCAGTAAAATAAAAGAAATTATCAATTTGAATTAAATAATAGATGATGGAAAATATTTGGCTTCCTTCGCCTTCTCATACTATTTAATTACCACAAACAATATCAGTTTGATGCCGACAAACGAAACTGAACGCATGTGGTTTGGTTAAAAAGTAACTTGGCATGAATAATGAAGAAATTGCGAATATTTCGTGTATTTCATTTATTTAAAAGCCAATTGCAGCTAATATTGACTGTGCATTCGATAATTCGTTTCGGTTTTGACCACACGGCCACGCTGACACTCCGTGACAGCGGTTATGTTTATTGTGATATGCAAATTGGGGGATGGTTTCCGGTGAAGGAGATTTGTCACATTTGTCAGTGTAAAACGATCATAAAAGACACTGATCGACGCTTGTATTACTATGGTTGGTTGCAAGAAAAAACTAAATTCTCAGCATCATCCAAGCGCACCTTATTTAAAAGCACAAATGCATCATTTTCAACCCATCTTCAATCGGTCCTTTGCAGACATCAAACATACCCGCCTTCAAATTCCATAGTTACTAGGAAGTAAATAACTTCGCAGCGACAGGGGGAAATTAACACGCTCAATATAGTTCCAGGTCACTTGGAATATACTTCGTGAAAAAGTGATTTCTGAAGCATTCTGCTTACTTTGTTATGAATATTGCCTTATTTTATGTGTATCGTTCCGATTTTATACACTCGGTTATTTGTTTTACAAGTGGTTCATGTTGTCTTTCTAGTGCGCAATAATTCAGATTTTTTGTCAACAAAAAAGTTCAGATGGCCTGTAAATACGAGAGGGAATTTCGAACCATATTTTGCAGTTATGACATTAACAGCTCAAGTACTTGCTGTCACCTGTTTGCAAATCCGCTCATACATTGTCTCGAACAAATAAAGGGCGTGATCACGTCCTTGCATTCTTACGATTGCCCAATTTGAGTATTTCTGCAAGAACCACATCGTAATCACATGACCGGAAAAACATCGTTGAAACATGGCCACATCCAGAACATCAAAAATTTGTGTTGATGTTATTACATTCAAACGTCAAAACCCACCAGAGTGTGTGTCAAAAAAATGCTTTCTCCGAGTCTGTAGTATGTTATCATTATATTGAGGACAAGGCTTTCGAATTACCGATTATTTTGTGGTTTTACCGGTTCGTTACTTATGCCATTTGCAAATTAATCTTCTTCAAAATCCTAAAATTCACTTTTTTTCCTGAAAAAAATTATATGTACCTTTTCTATGCACTTTACTCATTATTTTGATATATAATTTGCCTTTTCTTACTTCTCTTATCTGTTTCTGAGGCATTGGGAAAAATGTAAAAAAATTGATCAAAGTTAGGTTGGACGACCTCTTAACAGATTGTGGTGAAATGGAAATTCTGGAGAATTTGTCAAATGCTTAATGGTGAATAAATTTTTTGGTACGATGAGCTACTAACGTCAACAGCATAGCAGTGATAGGCATTTATAGTTGACATTTTAGCTGACTATGCCCATTTCCAGGTACTATTAACTGGAAGAGTGCTGAATTACTTTTGGACATCATAATTTATTCACATGTCTTTGCCTTATTTCAATTTATGGGAGAGTGTCTGTGGTCACTCTCCCATAAATTATAACAAGGCAAATCCTTACACACTGAATAATTTCACTTCAAAGATAACATGAAGTATATCCACAGAATATGAAGCCTCTAGGTTGCAGCACATGCACTTCAGAATAAAGCCCAAATTTGGGCTTCCAGCACCCTACAGTTAATGAAACACATATGTGTACCTATGTTGTCTGCACAGTTTCTGTTATATACAAGAAAAACTATATCACATTGTTTCAAACAGGTTGCATTGTATTTATTTTGTCTGTAGAAGTACAGAAATTAAAGACATAATGGCCCTAGAAATCCCACCAGATGAATAACAAAGCATTATCAGTTACAGCCTGTGATTTGGATCACAATTCCAAGCCCAATAATGAGTGAAGTAGAATCAGAATTACACTGTCAAATTTTGTTGAACACAATGTGGATGACAATGATAAGGATGCAATTTTGAGATCCCAAGAACAGTTTTAAATTATGCCCCTCAGTCTAATGGTCCATATTTTAGTAAAATTTCTGAAAAATATTTCACACTGAGAATTGTGTTTTCTAGAATATCCTGTGCCAAAATAATAATATGCCATCCTGTATTCATCAAGTCTTTCCATACTGACCAGTTTTAAGATGAAGTGTAGTCTGATTCTTTTATGTTTACTTTATGTCTTGAATTTGAAGATGTCAACCAGCTTATCTCTGTACTATATAATTCTACAGACTTCAACCCTTTACCTAACATGAAAAGCAGACGACACTTGCAAACAAAATTCTTGAATAACTAAATTTTTATACTGTACCAATGACCCAGACTTAGCTGGTGCTAACTCTAACAAAACCAGGGCCAAACACAAATTTTGCCCCCCAATCCCCAAAATTTGCATCCAAAACAAAAAGAAATCATGTCCTAAAGGACCTCCATACTACGCCTCTACTGCGCATGCGCAGTGACGCAGTCGTCCCGAAATTGGCGCCAATTATCATTCTCTGTTTGGCCCTTCATCAGTCAACATCTCACTAATCTTTGTGCTTGTAAATCTCAGTTTAAAGGATGCCAGACACGTAATTTTTGGAGAAAATGTGATTCTAAGGAGGATAGAAGGAGGAGAGGAAAAGGAAGTGACAAAAAATAATCAGGGCTGTACTTGAAATTTTTTGATGAAATTATGTTAAGTTGCCTATTTTCGAGGCATGGGCCTCTTGTTGTCATTCTTGCTAATTGTTGCACTGCTTATTCAGTGTTTCCTCTCCCCTAGCCTTCTAAAGTCCCCCCTTGCAATTCTCCCATGCTTTTGGCATATTTTTGAGAAATTTCATTTCTAAAATTTCCTGGGAGAGTTGCTTGGTTGCAGAATGTTTTCTGTTATTTTCCCCATAGTTACGTTTTCACCCATGGGTGTATAACGTTTGTGTTCTGCATCTTCCATCTGATGTTCTGCAGATTCTCCCCTGGGAGTCTCTGTTTTGCATCAGATAGAGTGTAATTGATGACTGATTCCGGGCCAGTTTTTTCAGTGCCTGGAGTCATGTTTTCTGGTGTTTTTACACTGTTTGTTTTCATTGGCAACAGCCTTTTTTGAGGGGGGCTGTTTGCCTTTGCTGTAGTTTATCTCACTATAAGATACATTTATATTATCCGAAAGTGTCTCATTAATTATTTTATATAAATTTAAAATTTTTGACCACACTTTGCCATCGGATCCATCGGGGCTCAACGTTACTTTTCAGCAACTTGGGCTTCGCTGAAAAAATATTTTTTCAAAATTATTTTGTTTTGCAATTGTTTTTTCATTTATTAATGGATCATGTTATTATGTATCTTTGTGTCAGGGGTTTTTGCGAGTAACTAGGACTTATTGTTGTTCTTTCACAATGAAGGGACGTTGTTCAAATTGTAATAGGAAGAAATCTTCCTCTGACTTTCATGATCATTGTATTAATTGTAGTCAGTGTTCTCGCATTAATCCCTGTCCTATATGTGAACATTGGGATGAGAAACATTGGAAACGTGTGTCACGATATGTTGTTTCTGGAGAAAGAGCGATGCTGGCTCTTTCTCCACAAGGTCACTCTACTCTCTCAGTTTCTATTTCAGAGGAACCAGAACAGGGTGATGTTTCCATGTTATCTTCTTCAAGTGTGCGTCCGTCGTCACAAATGAATTCAGAGCTAGCGGCAAAAGTGCTCATGGAGATTAGACAAATGTCGTCCGCTAGCTCGCCCGGTGTAGCGTCCATTCACCGAATGGTTCGGCAGCCGGGTTCGTCCGATGCGGTCCAAGAGGAAATTTTGGGTGATGCGAGCACTATAAACATAATAGATGCACACCCAGTGACGGCGGATAGTATGCGAGAACGGAGGAAGCCTTTTAGTCCGGTTCCTAGCTCGTCCAGGTCCAGCCGGGCCGCGTGCGAGAGAGGTCCCTCTCTCGTACAACAACATCTGGGACCAGATGTTGTGGTACAAAATGTGTCTTTAGCGGAGCATACGTCCGTCGCTCGGGACGCTCCGTTGTATAAGCAGTCCGCAGAGACTGTTAAGGCTTCCTCTTCTCGTCAGCGCACACGACCGCACCTTGGCTGCGTGACCGCCGATATATTACCAGCTTCGCCGATGAAGGATTCTTCGGCGACCAGGTCACACCATCCGGCAGCCAGGGATTCGAGACCGATGGACTCCGGACGTTCGCATAGGAAAAGTATGCGGGAGCCATCTTAGTAGTAACAGTATTTTATTTCTATAAAGATACTTCTTACAAATAAATTACAACGGGTTAACATTACTAAGATTTACATTCAGAAGCTAAAAATGGATTCAGCAACAAGCTATAGCTTATGTAAGCTGTCGCTGTCTCCACCATGAATGAAAAAAATGCTATTGTTCACGTGAAAAAAAAGCCATCTGATGCGGAGCTGCCCTCGGCGAAGCAGCGAAAGACTGCGCCTCCGCAGGTCTCGACGCCGGACATTCTTGTGCAGATAGCACAGCTTATCGCAGCATCCCAGCAGCCGACAGAAACGGTGTCGGATCGAGAATTATCCGACGGCGCTGGGTCGGTACGCTCCACCGAAGCATCGGGGGCGGATGACCGGGAACATCATGAGGTCCGACCGGATGGTGAAAGGGATACGGATGACTTGGAGCTATCCCTTTCGGAACAACATAAAGCTGCCGTGGACTTCATCCGGCACTTTCTCCCTCAAGTTGTTCCGTCGGGCCAGACTGCTGCGCTTCCGGACAAGAGAATTATAGCGTCATTGGACTCTGAATTTTTTGAGCGGTTCAGGGACATCGCTCCCGAGTTTCCGTCGCAGTCCAATAATGTTGCTAGAACATTTGAATTATTGAACGACGCTATATTTAAACTTGCTTCCAGGACGGGGAAAGCAGGTTTCTTGTTCGCTAATACTCTCAACCTGCCTTTCATTAATGCAAGGAATAAATTCGATTCGGCAGGACAGGGTATACCGAGAGTTCCTCTGCATATGGACGACGAGGCGGAAGACTTAGAGCTATCATTACTGTCGTCAGCTTCTATTCCAACCGCGGTGTTGGAAACAGCTATTGCGTCTAACAGAGCCAATTTAGATGCCTTATCTTACGCAGATCACCTTACTAAGGCGTTATCACTGCGCCTTCAAGGGAAAGAGTTTCAGGATATACAATCCTCTTTAAGACTTCTTTCAAGGGCAGTAGCTTATTCCACGTGTAACTCCGCCCTTTCAGTGGCAAATCTGGAGTTGGTTAGACGTGACGCAGCCCTAGCTACATCCACACTAGTGGATTCTAAGGTGAAGAACTCTCTTAGAGTCGCTTCGGTCTCAGGAGAACTTCTCTTTGACGGCAAGCTTTCCGTTATTTATGATAAAATTAAAAAGAAAGCTAATGATTCTCTGTTGTTCAGATCTGCTCCTAAGAAGTCAGATACAGCAGACATGAATAAGACAGGCACTTCTGGGTCTAATGCGCCCAAGAGAGGTTCCTATAGAGGTTCCGGTGCGTCCTCTTGGTCTTATTCGAGAGACCGTCAGGATAGCGACTCTCGTTCGGGACGTCCTTCAGGCCGGGACAATCGGTTGGACGCCCCGAGGTCGACGAGGTGAGGTGCGGGTCGTGGAAGACGTGGTTTCTCCTACCGCAGGCCTCGCAGGTCCAGGAGGTGATGGCTTAAACCTCTTTCGCGTTCCGGTTGACGGAAGGTTGTCGAGCTTTTCACAAGAGTGGGCGTCGATTACGGACGACCCTTGGGTGAGAGGAGTGACTTCGGAAGGTCTAAAGATATTCTTCAAACGAAAGCCTCCATTAACTCGAAGTCCAAAGTGGACTCATCTTCCGTCAAATCCACAGAAAAGAGACGCTCTGTTATCAGAAGTGCAGTCTCTTTTAATGAAGAATGCGGTAGAGGTCGTAGAAAACCAGGAATCTCCGGGATTCTACAGCCATCTGTTTCTGGTTCCGAAACCAGACGGCTCGTTCCGTCCAGTCATAGATTTGAGCTGGATAAACAAGCTGATCGTCGCTCCGAAGTTTTATATGGAGACGATTCGATCGGTCAGAGCGAGTATTCGGGTGAACGATTATGCAACGAGCGTAGATCTCAAAGATGCGTACTTTCACGTCATGGTACATCTGACATTCCGAAAGTATCTACGCTTCGCAGTCCTTGGAGTGGTGTATCAATTCCGGGCGATGTGCTTCGGATTGAATCTAGCACCATGGGCTTTCACTCGGGTAATGAACTCGGTAATGATCTACTTCCGAGCTCATTCGTCTGCGGTAACGTCGGCCTACCTGGACGACATTCTTCAGAGGTACGGCAACGAGTTAACACTTCAGAACGATGTTCAGAATCTTCTTCTATTGCTCCGACGTCTCGGTTTTATAGTAAACGAGGAGAAGTCGGATCTGGTGCCGTCCAAGTCATTCACTCATCTGGGAATGAGCTTCGAGACGCACAACAATCTCGTTCGTCTGCTATTAACCAGAGCGAAACTAGTCAGTTGTTACGCTCGCTATTGTCTGCACGCAGACAAAGTCACGGCGAGAGAATTTATGAGACTGATAGGTCTGTGCGGAGCCGCCGCGGATCTCATTCCGATGGGGCGGTTACGCACACGTCCTCTTCAAATTTTCCTGACTCAGAATTGGAGTGTGAAAATTCATTCGCTCGATGTAGACGTTCTCGTCAGATCAAGTGAAACAAGAGATTCAGACTTGGGCAAACATTCAGTGGTTAACTCAAGGAGTTCCGCTGCAGTTGCCGGATCCGAGTTTTACCGTTATGACGGATGCCAGTCAAACAGGTTGGGGTGCATCATTAATCCCAACTGATTCGAGATGCCAGGGTCTTTGGGATCCGCAATTCCTGTGCAAGCACATAAACATCAAGGAAATGATGTCAATTTGGCTTGCGTTACGTCACTGGATGGACATTATTCACGATGCTCATGTCCAAATCCTATCCGACAATACGACAGTAGTGGCGTATATACGGAATCAGGGAGGCACTCATTCAGTTCCATTGTTCAATCTAACGGAAAGAATCCTTCTGTTTGCGTTAGAACATCACGTTCTTCTTTCGGTCCGTCACATACCGGGTCGTCTGAATGTGCTAGCAGACTCCCTTTCACGAAAGGGTCGTTTGTTGCCGTCGGAGTGGACTCTCAACAAACAAGTATTCAATCAGATTTGCTACCAATGGGAACGGCCAATGATAGACTTATTTGCGACACATCTCAACAATCAGTTGCAGACGTATGTGTCTCCGTGTCCGGATCCAAGAGCATTTGCCGTAGACGCTCTGTTGATCCCTTGGGACGGAATGATAGGATATGCGTATCCTCCAGCGCCGTTAATTCAACAAGTATTGCTAAAGATAAAACAATCTCAATGCAAGATTCTATTGGTAGCATCTCTGTCGCCACAGAGACCATGGATAAATCTACTCAGGTGTCTGTTGTGGGACCTACCGCGGAAGCTTCCTCCACGGGAGGATCTTCTTTCGCAGGGGAAATCGCGCCAACTCCATCACAACCCGCAAGGTCCCAACCTTCACGTTTTTCCGTTGTGCGGTCCTTCTTGCATGGCAAGCACTTTACAGGACGAGCAGTGGATGTGATTTCTAACTGTAGGAGGACCTCCTCTTCGCTAAACTATGCGGCTAAGTGGAAGGTTTTTCGTCGTTGGTGTAGGGATCATTCTGTAGATATATTTGATCCCTCTATACCAGACATTGCAAACTTTCTAGTATACTTGTTTGACGAAATCAAACTGCAGCCTGTTACTATAAAGGGTTATAGATCTATGTTATCTGATACCTATGCACATCATGATAGTTTACAAATTGGATCTAATGTCTCTTTATTGAAGTTGGTTAGAAACTTTTCGATAAATAGACCCAGAACTCTTAGATTAATTCCTAAGTGGAATTTAGCTTGGGTTCTCCTTAAATTGAAGGAAAAGCCATTTGAACCTCTTGGGACAGTAGATTTCAAATTCTTATCTTATAAGACAGCTTTTCTCTTAGCTTTCTCTTCTGCCAGAAGAGTCAGTGAGCTTCATGCACTATCGGTGGATGATTCTCATTATCGTAGTGTTGGGAACACTATCACCTTCACTACTAATGTGGGTTTTTTAGCTAAGAATCAGGTTCCTAATAAATATCCGGAACCTATTGTTATTAAGGCTCTTCCGTCTTCAGACGGGCGTAGGCCTTTACTCTGTCCTGTTAGAGCACTACGTATCTATAAACAGAGATCTCAGTTTATCAGAAAGGGACGGAAACGTTTCTTTCTGTCTTTGATGCCTAATAGAAAGGACATTTCAGTCCATTCTATTGCTAGATGGATTCAGTTAACTATCCGTACTGCTTATGAAGATTTATCTTCTTCTCAGCAGTCTGTGCTTAAGATTTCTGCTCATGAAGTAAGAGCTCTTTCTACTTCCTGGGCTTATGCTAATAGTGTTGCTATTACAGATTTAATGAAGGCTGCTTATTGGTCTCAGCCATCCACATTTACGAATTTTTATCTCAGAAATATTGAGTCCATTTCTGGAAACCTGCATTGTTTAGGTCCGTTATCTGTTGCTCAGAATGTCGTCCACTAAACAGTTGCAACTATAGTTATGCAGGCTTTCTGTTCCGGCAGTGACTCCGTCCGGCTGCCCTCTTCGCTCTGGGCTATTTGACCCAGGGCAAGGGGAAGGGGGGGGGGGGGGGGGGGCAGGTGTTCCCTTAGGTCACCTGCTTTATAGTGAAAAGCAAGGGAATGCCTCCTCCAAGTCAGTATTTCTGAGTCGCTTCCGGGATGGTTTTAAAGTGTAATATTAATGTTTAAATTCATTCATGTCTTATTTTTAAAGTGTAGCTCGGTGTGAAGCATTTGTATATGTCAAGTGTCTAACGGGCTTTAATATACAATACTCGGACACTTTTAAATGATTATAAAGAGTCTCAATTCTTTGGACTACTTTATTTATTGGCTTGCTTTAAAAATAATTAGTATAAGGGTTATACTGGATGTTAATAGAGAACATGAATGTTATTGTGCTCAATTATTTAGGGTAGTGTATCTTTCTAATTTAATATTAAATAAGAAAGATACATGTAAAGCCTAATACTCCTTTTCTCCTTAAGGGGTTACCTCTTTACTATATAGTTGAGCTTATTGGATTTTCCTCTATGTCCTAGGCCCTCCAGCCTGTTTACTATTCAGCTAAGTACAGTTCATTGGTACAGTATAAAAATGTTAAAAAATTTATAGTAATTTATATATTTTTTATACTTACCAATGACCCAGACGGGGATGGCCCTCCCTGGAGTTGGGAACTCTTGCCTCCCCGCTGAGTACATAGCGCTGACCAGGCACTGCCAGTAAGAATGATAATTGGCGCCAATTTCGGGACGACTGCGTAACTGCGCATGCGCAGTAGAGGCGTAGTATGGAGGTCCTTTAGGACATGATTTCTTTTTGTTTTGGATGCAAATTTTGGGGATTGGGGGGCAAAATTTGTGTTTGGCCCTGGTTTTGTTAGAGTTAGCACCAGCTAAGTCTGGGTCATTGGTAAGTATAAAAAATATATAAATTACTATAAATTTTTTAACTTTTTAAAATTTTTTGTCTCAAAAACATAGGTTATGACCCCTCATTGGAACGAGCTCGACGAGCTCATTCCAAAGAGGGGTCATAACCTACGTTTTTGAGACAAAATTTGCAAAAAATTAATGAAAATAATTAGCGATTTTTGTGAATAGTGCTGGCCGGTTCTGGTTGTTACATTGGGTAAAGGGTTAAAAGCTGGAGGATAGGCATGCCATTGTTAAGGCACTTGCACATGTACTGGATGCAATATGAGCATTAGGTGCAGTGTGATAAAGTAATAAATCACCATTCTTCAACACAATTTGCAATTTCGATATGATGAGATCATATCTGAGCCATACTCAAATATGGCTTAGATTTGATCTCTCATGTGTAGACAAATATTGACTAAAGTGAGATTTAATGTGCAAATTGAAGTATAAAATCACTGATTATAAGGCCAAAAAATAGTGTTTCCCATCACCGTAGATACCCTATTTTTAGGCCCATATTCTAAACTTTTTGTTATGCTCCCAACAGGGAGACATCTTAAATCCGGGTTGTCCATCCATCGATCTGTCAGGCCATCCATTAGTCCATCCGCCCATCCATCCAACTGTCTGACTTTATTTGTCTGTCCGGATACATAACTCTGTAATGCTTTGGTGGATTTCCATGAAACTTTACAAGGGTAAAGACCATTGGAAGATCTTTTGCACAGCAACACCATGCTCGAGTGGCAAAGGCCAAGGTCACAGGAATGGGGAAACCTTCATTCTCTCACAGACTGTATTTGTCTGTCCTGAGCCATTTTTCTGTAATGATTGGCTGTCAAAGTTGTTGTCTGCTTACACACTTTCGTTATTTACAATCCCTGTGTGCAGGGTTTCATTGTTTAAAAGGTTAATCTATATCAGTAAACCTTTTATCCAAGAAAGTTGTTTTTTTTTAAATAAACTAAATTCCACTCATGGGGGAAAAATTTTATCTCCATTTTCCAATAAAATCATTCAGATATCGTTGTCAAAAGAACTTGCACATTACAGTACAAGTCAAAATAAGTTGGAACATAACTGCAATAAACTAAGTATACTGCTGCTTGTGCACTGATAAGACCAGAATCTGACATCATTTTCTAGAAAGCTCTCGGTGAGAGCTTTCCAGAAAATGATGGTAGTTTCTGGTGTTATCAGTATAGGATGAGAAAGATACATAGTTTATAGCAGTTATCCTACAACTTTATTTTGGCTTGTACTGTATGCCAATTCAATTGACATCCATATGTGTATGGTTCTGTTGAGAAGGTTCCAACATATTAGTGGCTGTATTGACCTTATGGAAATAAGGTCAATACAGCTTTTGGCTGCTATTTTCAGATGTATTTTATTAAATTTGAACCTTATGGACTATAGTGAGCACCAAATTCAACACAAAACTTTTCATTCCAGTATTATAGGCCATTTGGCAAGAGTTCGAGGGCATCAGCGTTAGTCTTGTTGAGGTCTCAGTTGAACAAATTTTCAATACTTTGACAGAAACAGATCTGCTCTGAAGACAAATATTTTTCCAGTTGATACAGTGACTTTATTCTAGTTTTAAACCCTTTTCCTAAAGAAATAGCAAAACCCAGCCAGTCCTAATCACAAAAATCAACATTCAAATATTATTAGTTTTGATTTTTTTGTACCAGAAACATAACTTACGACCCCTCAATGGAATGAGGTCATTGAGGTTTCCTAATTTATGTTTTGGGGACAAGAAGAAACATTTTTAGTTATTCAAGAAATATTTTGCAAGTCTCGCCTGCTATTCAAGTTGGGTAAAGGATTAAAAACTGCAACCAAGTACACAACTGGATCAGCAGAGGTATCAAGTCAACTGCAGATGGCTTATATAGAAGCCACAATCATTGTTTCAGAAGCATGTAAGCAGATTGACTTATATTAACCCCTAAAAAGACAAAATTCTAAATTTTATTACACAACCATTCAACTTCAAATTCTTGTATTTAACGGAATGGCCGCTATGACATAAATGATTCTGTATTCGGTGGGTGATGTTCAAGCCGGAACTTTTTTCCCAGCACGGCTCTATTTGTTCCTTTCCCATCGAGTCATTAGTTAAACTTCGAAAAGTCTCCCAGCTGTTTTGCAAATCTGCACAAATTTGTACTTATATTTTACTACATGTAACAGTAATCGAATGGTTAGGAGTGAATGGGCACCAGCCGAAGAGAAATAAAATAATTTAGAACTCCACCATGAAGGTCCCTCTGTAGTACTGAATTATAAGTAAATGGTTTGGTGTTTAGAAATTATATGCTGTTAACAGAGTAATCCAATTGATAAAGCTGGCTGAGTGCTACAAATCACTATTTTGGATCTATTGAAGCGTGCTTTATCTGTACAGCAGGCATTAACTTGTTTGCTACCCTGTAGGAAAAACGTTTATATTTTATTGTTTTGTTACAATTTGTTGGAAAGTTCCAAAGGACACTCTCCAATAAATTATAATAAAACAATTATTGGTGAACAAAATCTTACTAAACTATGACTACTCTTGCTGGTAGCGAGGTAGGTAGGTTTGAAAAAAAAAATGCTCATGTTACGAAACTCCTTTGAAAAATAATTTAGCATTCCACTAGTAAGTCCCTCTACTGTACTAAATTACAACTAAATGGTTTGGTGATTACAAATTATATGCTGTTAACAGTTATTCAATTGATAAATTTATACAATTTGCTGGTTAAGGGCTGGTTGAGTGCTACAGAAGCATGGCTCTATTAAAAAGTGCTTTATTTACACTATATGCATTTGCTTGTTTGCTCTGCAGTTACAAAAAAAATGTGTATATTATATTGTATTGTTGCAATTTATTATGCCAGTATGTGCTCTCCAATAAATTTTAATAAAACACTTATTTCAGAACAAAATATTGCTAAACTAAGACTTGCTAAACTAAAACTCATCTTGGTGGTAGCGAAGTATCTTTGATAAAAAAAAATGCTGTTTTATAAAGCACCTTTAACCATTTACCCATTGCAGACAATATTAAAATTTGTGATTTTAAATATTATTTTTTCAAAATTTTTAAAATATTTCAACAAAACCATATCATATGACCCCTCAGTGGAATGAGCTCGATGAGGTCATTCCAATGAGGGTCACATGGTATAGTTTTGTTGTAATGTTCAGAAAATTAAGATTTTTTCAACTGCTGAATTTGCCTATTACGTGGGCGGATGCAGTCAATTCGTTAGGTAAGGGGTTAAAAAATAATTTCGTACTCCACCAGTTAGGTCCCTCTACTACACTGAATTATCACTATTGATCTGTAACATCTTTCAGAGTTAACCCTTTACCCAACGCAGACGATTTCAAAATTCATTATTTGAAATGTCATTTTTTAAAATTTTTTTACAAACTTTAAAAAAAAACATATCATGTGATTCCTCTTTGGAACGAGCTCGTTCCAAAGAGGGGTCACATGATATGGTTTTGTTGAAATTTTTCGAAAAATAATATTTTTTCAGCAGCTGAATTTGCATATTACATGGGCAGATGCGGGCAATTCGTTGGGTAAAGGGTCAAATCTTTATAGAAACCATTTGAAGGTATGAATGACAATTAAAAAATACTAATTTGACTATAAATTATTGGTTAAAGATTTGAATGAAGCTTTCTTCTTGAAATCATGAAGTGTAACAGTTAAAATTAGCTAAAAATATTGGATATATTTATATTTCAGAAGAGGGAGTCCAGCTGATTGATGTAATTGTCATTGAGAGAAAACCTCATTTGCTCACAGTCCAGGTCATTCCAAACAGTGAGCTTAAGAAACAGGGCATTTTGGGATACCAAGTTGCATATTCTAAACATAATAATGGAGATAAAATTTCCACTTTTTCGGGCATGATCAATATCAACAAACCCTTCACTATGAGTGGTCTTGGTGAGTAATATTTAGTTTTCAGATGTCTGTATCTGCCTAACATAATACATTGTGCAGTGGAATTCTGTTAACCATTTACCTAACAAATTGGTTGCATCCATCAACGTAATTTCCAAACTGAGCAGTGGGAAAAAATTATTTTTTAAAGAAATTTCAACAAAACAATATCATGTGCCCCCTTATTCCAGTGAGAGGTCACATGCTATGGTTTTGTTGAATTTCTTTTTTCAATATTTAAACTAACAAATTTTGATATGAATGTGTTGTGTAAAGAGTTAACTCAGATTGCTACTTTGCTTATGTGATATATTTAGTTAACTCTTTCAACATGAGAGGCCACTTTTCCGGTCCAGTGCTAGAAGCCACTATCATGGCTCTATTGAAAAGTGCTAGAAGCCACTTTAGTGGCTTTACACTGTATGCATTAGCTTGATGTTTGCTCAGAAGCAGAAATTTTTTTATATAAAATTGTTTGGTTGCAACTTATTGGAGAGTGCCTGTTGGCACTCTCCAATAAATTGCAACAAAACAATTACTTATGAACAAACTTTTGCTAAACTAAAGGTACTCTTGCTGGTGGCATGGTATCTGAAAAAAAACACCCATGTTTCAAAATGCCTTTGAAAAAAAAATTTAGCATTCAACCAGTTAAGTAGGATGGCTACTAAGTGAACGAGTGTAGTAGAACAATTATTATTTTCAATATGCAGCCTTCAGGCTGCATGTTGAAAATATTAATTGCTCTACCCCAAATAATGGATATGGACTCTTCCAATTTCTGAAAGGGTTAACAGGAGATTTCATTGTTGAAAGGGTTAACAGGAGATTTCATTTGACAGGTATTTGTTTATTATCATAGATTATAGTTATAATAAATTTAACAATTATTCTATCACATTTAATTTGGAGATCTCTAAAAATAAGCTGAATGCTCATTTCGTTTGTGTTTCAGTTATGCAAACTTTCTGTGGCATAACTTTCTTCCTGTTTGTCCAAAATTCCAGCCAAAAATCGACCAGAGACAGGGAACTGCATATCTTCCATCTTGGTATTTAACTCATGAGCTGGTATTCTCAAAATGGTTTGACCAATTGGAATTATCCTCATTGCAAATTGGACATTTACAATTAGCATTGCCGAGGACAAAGAACACATCTCAGTATGACATCAGCATGTTCATAAAAATCTCCAATAATAAATGAAATATAGGGATTCCCCAGGTAGAGGTTTCCCAAGTTGTACATGTCAGAACATCCTTAGTTGAAATCTCCAATGTTATCTTCTATAGTTGTGCACTTATGTCTTCTTACTGCCAGGCCTCAACTCATTTTGAATTCAATGTTCCTCTCTGTAAAAGGAAAATATATTAGAGGATGTGAGAGTAGGGGATGACCAGTCCAAGGGCCTTTGGGGCAGATTGGGTCATAGAAACAAAAAAAGATTCAAGCTGAATGAACCAGTCTATTTCAGCAATTGTCACAACAGAACACAATAGTAGTGTGTGTACTGTCAGCATTGAACAAAGATTATTGGCCTCCAAAGTAGGCATGTCCTCAGAATTAATGTTATTTAAAATGCAAGTTTCACATAAACTAAAACACCAAAATGGTCTCTAATATAGTGGCTACACACACTACAAAGGCATCAGATTTGCCCTTAGAGCACTAAATTCTGCAAAATTTTCTGGGGGGGGGGGGGGGGGGGGGGGGGGGGGGGGGCAGGGGGGGGGAGTGAGGGGGGCTAGTCCTAATTAAGACCCTCTGGTCATTGCCACTGAGGATGGAGGAATGACTGGAGGGTCTTAGTTAGGACTGGGGGGGGGGGGGGGGCAAAATCCCACACAATGGTCTTTTAAATATCATCTAGCTAACAGGCTAAATGCAGTGATATGGAATCCACGGGGATAAGGTGGTATTTACCCCCTCCTCTCCCAAATTTCCCAAAACCTCTTCTACACTCCCCCTGTAACATGTTTTGCTTTGGTCATCACTCTGCAATGACCAGTTTTACTGCCCCTTTGCTGCCCCCTCACTGCCCCCCCCCCCCCCCCCAAAAAACAAAAAAAAACCCAAAACAAACAAACAAAAATATTTTCATTCCATGCCACTGGCTAAATACACTTGTAAATAATGTCATTCTTGGCTGATTCAACAGAACCTGTTAACCCTTTACCTAACCTGAAAAGCAGACGACACTTGCAAAAATAATTCTTGAATAACTAATTTTTTGTCACAAAAACATAGGTTATGATCCCTTGTTGGAACAAGCTCGGCAAGCTCGTTCCAACGAGGGGTCATAACCTATGTTTTTGAGACAAAAAATGAAAAAAATAATGAAAATTAATTGGCGATTTTTTAGAATAGTGCTGGCCGGTTTTGGCCGTTACGTTGGGTAAAGGGTTAACCAAATTCAGTAAATTAAGTTCTCAAATGTTATGAATTTCACATACAAAATACTTCTCCTAACATACAAAGCACTCAGTGGTCTGGCTCCCGATTATCTCAGTTGCCTGATACACTCCAACACACCATCCCGTCCCCTACGCTCGTCGAGTTCGAATCTGCTGTCTTTCAAACCAGGAAGTCTTGTTAGTGCTGGTGACTGAGCATTCTCTGTCGCAAGCCCATCTCTTTGGAATAGACTTCCGGAACATCTGAAGGTGCCACAGACACCTGAATTGTTTAAAAATGCACTCAAAACTTACCTTTTTACCCACACTTTTGTAAAGCATTGAAGAGTTGCCGTCATTATTTTTGTGTGTGTATGTGTGTTTGAAGCCTGAGAGCGCAATTATGCGGATTCATCCTCTAAACCGTATTATTATTATTATCATTTGTTTTTCAGCTGCTAATTCGACTTATCAAACATATGCCACAGTGTTTACTTATGATGGTGTAGCACATGAGGGTCCACCAAAATATTTCACAACAGCAGCTGGTGAGTGTGTGAATCATCTGAAGTTGAATATATAGTTTAAATAATTTTATGTTTTTTTTATTCTATTATTGCAGCAAATTATGGCTGATAGAAAGCAGCCATAGCTTAAGTCTGTCTTGGGTTTCCAATAATTGGAGCTACTTTGTCTCTGAGGAATATCTAAAATTCTAATTTCCTTTGTCTGCGACACAATTTCCTTGTTCACGAGACAATGTAATCTTCCTTTTTTCAAGGAGGAATTGCTCGTATTCATGAGCATACTAAATACTCTAAACCTTTCACAATCCACTTCTGAGAAGTTCTAGACTTTGCAGACTTGCAGGATAATGAACGCGGAAATGAAAGCTGTGCTTGTTAACTCTTAACCTGCTTAGTATTTTAAAAATATTTTTGGTCAAGTTGTATTAACAACCGAGACCTATAGTTTGGTGATGGTTGGGGTGCGTCGGGGTGGGCCGTGGGTTGGATGAGCATCCAGAAGTCCTCACACTGCAGCACAATTACTTGAACAAACGTTCTCCAATTTATTTGGTATAGAGGTCTTTTGCAGTAATATCTCAAGCGAGTTCAAAAAAGGGTCCAGCCTGATTTTTTGTTACAGAGTTATGGGCCTCAATTAGTAAATTTTTATGAATTTTGAGCTCGTTCACACAATAACTTGAACAAAAGTTCAAGATTTGATAACCCAGTTGTGGACATGCAACACTCTCTGATTGCCACCACAACTAGATGCCTGCTTCTCCGATGCACACCTCTTGTTTATCAAAACAAATCATAGCTGCTGTGAGATTTGATGAAAAGTTCATGAAAATTTGACTCACGATATCACGGAGGAAAAAGTCAATTCAGTTTGCAGAGGAAAATTTTGCTAAATGTGCTCAGATTTTCCTTATTTAAGTGGCAAGAGATTTCCTGTCCTGGGCAGGAATATCTGAAAGCAGTGGCACAAAATATTGCCTGACCTCCATACATCCAATTTTATGCTGTTGACCTGTAAGATATATTTTTATCACAATAATGTCATTTAGTGCACCACCAGAGCTTTATGTATGTGAATGGTGACCGGGAGCATACACCATATTTACTTTAGTAAACTTATATTTCTGTCCATATATGGTTGATACACCATTTATTTTCAGATGCTGGAGGCATGCACAGAAAAGTTATGGGGTTGTTAGTCCCAGAGAGGGTGGAAGCTCACTGAAAGTGGGAAGGCACAAATGTAAACTATTCACTGACCTGACCATGGTTTGTTCTGGTTGGAGTCAATTTGAAAAAAAGTGTCCCCAGAAAGGTCATTTCCTTTATTTTATGGGCTTGATGAGTGTGACATTTAATTAAGCGGTATTAAATGTGTGTTGTGGGAGGGAGGGCAGCAGAAAATTACTATTCCCTTCCTTTAACCCAATGCACATGATATCAAAGTTCATTATTTTACTTTTTTGTTTTACAAATTAAAAAATAAATTTCAACAAAAATCATATGTGACCCCCTCATTGAAATGAGCTTGACAGGCTTGTTCCAATGAGGGATCTCATGATATTTCATTGAAATATTTTGAAAATTTTTTTTTTTTTCAACTGCTCAATTTGTATATTATGAAAGCAGATGCTGCCAATACATTAGGTAAAGGGCTGAAACAACTAATGCTATCTTTTTGAAGGTGTGATGACACATAGTGTAATATTACTTATCAGCAAATGAATTAGACACTAACTTGATTCTTTGGTTGGAATACCAGGGTCTGGTTAGTGGTTTGGTCTATTTGTTCCACGTTGACCATTTTCAAACCTAGAATCTGTAGGTAGGAAAATGGTTGAAAGAAAAGAAATAGACTGAAAGGCCAAAATTAAATGTGGAATTTATTGGCCCAAAGCAACTAAATGTTTATATCTGCAGATAATATGTTACAGGGATATCTGTATGTTAACATATACACCTCCACCTCTCCAGTTCTGTTACCTCTGGTTAGCCACTTGTGATCCTAGCAACATTTTTGTTCTGTCTGACATTCCACCTATTTTAGAAAGTGAAGACTGGGTGGCATTTTCTTCAGGCAAACAAAAATTCTGATTTTCTGTTGTTGTATAGCATTGCATTTGAATAGTATAAGCATAGGCATAGGCATAAGCTTAGCAGTAGCATAGCATTATGCTAGCATTGGGAACCACGGAAAGTTAGACAGTACATGGTAAAATAGGAGTCAGTAACCAGTGTTTGGGGTGGAAATCCTCTACAGTGGGCAACATGGTTATAAATGATTGGCTAAACTTGACTTTATATCCATGTTGCAGTTACAATTAGCCTTTATGCAGAAATTTGTGACCTTAAACACCAATAAATAAATATATAAATAGCATAACATAAGTATAGATAAAGCATAAACATAGCATAGGCATAAGCATAGCATAGCATTCTGTGACCAGTGGCAAATGACTTGTTTCATCATTGCTTTGTGATGATGGACAAGTCACCCTACTCCAACAGTGGTGAATGGGAGCAGTCATGTGTTATTTTTAATTCTTTATGTAACAAAATGGCCATATCCAATGATCACTATTAACAAAAATCACCATTCAGTCTTTATATTTGTTCACTTTTCATTCCCAGACCAGCTGATGACCCTCATTAGAACAACCTTGTCTAGCCTGTTCCAATATGTGTGTGTGTGGGGGGGGGGGGGGGGGGGGGGGGGGGGTAGGGGCGTTGTCATGAGCTATGGATTTGAGACAATAGATGAAAACTTTTATTACTTTTAGAAATTATTTTCAAGTGCCATCAAGTCAGGTGAAGAGTTAAATCAACAACAGTTATGGGCAGACAAGAGGGGGTTGAGAGTCCATATTGTGGTTAGTTGGGATTGCAATGCTTCAGGATGCTAATGACTGCAGAGCTGCAAAACACTAAGGTCAATCCAATAAGGAAGTGGTTTTGAAAAACATCTCAGTATAATATTATCATGGCTCATCAAACCATTTTTGAAGAATCAGCCTTGAATGTTGCTTTGTTAACCCTTTACATAATAACTTGATCGCATCTGTCTATGTAATTTACAAATTAACTGATAGAGTGCTGGAAGCCCATATTTGGGCTTTATTCTGAAGTGCCAGTACCACAATTTAAACGCTTCATATTCTGTGGATGTGCTTCATACTACCTTTGAAGTGACATTATTTTATCTGTTAGAATTTGCCTTGTTACAATTTATGGGAGAGTGCCTACTGGCACTCTCCCATAAATTGTAACAAGGCAAAGATGCACAATGAAATTTTAAGGACCAAAAATAATTTAGGACACTACCAGTTAAGAAGTAAAAAACAAAACCATATCATGTGATCCCTCATTGAAATGAAATTGTCATGCTGATTCCAATGGGGGTGTGTGGGGGGGGGGGGGGGGGGCACATGATATGGTTTTGGCAGAAATTTGTTCAAGAATTTTAAAAAACAATAATTAAAATAATAAATTTTGATATCCTGTGTGTTAAAGGGTTAACTTTTTAGAGAGCTGGTTATAGAGAAGCGATTAATTTCCATATGAATGACAAACACTGGAGTATGATCAACTCTCACTATCTGATATAGCTGTGGTGTAAAATGGTGACAGCTTCCATTTACCAAGTATAGCTTCAATAGGGTAGAATTCAGAATGCAAATAGGCAATGACTCAGTGATGCTAATGCTTGGTCTGACAATGTTTAATTATTGCAGGGTCAAAATCGAGTGCAGTAAAACCTGTTTTGAGAGACCAATGTGACCTTGTACCATTTGGTTGTTTTACTCTGTAATGGACCCATAATGAGAGACCATCTGTTTTGAGAGATCACTTTTGTCTGGCAAAAAAGGTGATCTCTCAAGACAGATTCTGTTGTACTGGTACACTGAAGGTACTCTCAAATAGGTAATGGTTCAGTGATTTTAATCCTTGAAGGTCTAATTGTGACTTTTACTACCAGAGAACAAGTTCCCAAATAGGCAGTCTCTTTGTAAACTTGCAAGATGTTTCTTGGCTGCCTATACAGACAGCCAAGACTTGTCTAGACACCAAAGCAAGGCCACAGCAAAAATGTATAATGATCTCCAGGACTGTAAGGGTTACTTGATGCTTGATGTGACAATGTTTGATTATTACAGGGTCAAAATCAAGTATGGGTACACTGAAACTGCAAAACCACAGGCTGCAAAATGTATCAAAAATTTATAAAACTCTCCAGCCCTTGAGGTGGTCCCTGCGAAGATTCGATTCAATTTTGAATATCAAGTTGAAATTTGATTTGATTCGAAACTGGCTTCCCGATTCATTTCCCTTCGAATCCTTTCACTGGAATATGACTTTGTGTCAATCCTATTCATCGTTTGATAGTTCAGATGACAATTGTACATAAATAACATTGAAAGTGAAAACATTGTGTAATTTTCGATTTATTAACATAAATAGCATCTGCACCCCTGCCGCCATCCATGCTAATTTCAGTCTCACCAGTCACTACCACTGTTGAAGGCAAATTTAAAGTTTCCAAGCAATCTTGATGATGAGCTGTTGCTAGCAGCTAGTCCTGTGCAGTACACAGTGCAGGCCATTCATGCTCTTGTTTCTGTTTTTTAACTGTAACCCTTACTGGGTAATATTCCAGCTACATCATCAAGGCATGCCTTCAGCAAAGGCATGCCTTGATGATGTAGTTGGAATATGTTATCAGTTGGGACTTGAGCCATTACAGTCATAACAAATCAGGTTTACAGCAGCCCCCTCCCACTGCCCCCCCCCCCCCCCTGCTTTCCCTGTCACTTTCTAGACACCCCTGATTCAAGTTGAGGTTTGATTTGATTTTGAATAATAGACCTGATTCAATTCAAGATTCGATTTGAATAGAAAGTGTGAATAGAAAGTGTGTGATTCACAAGACCCTAACTTAAGGCTTAAGTAATAATAATAATAATAAATAATAATTAAATTTTATATAGCGTTGAACCACAGATGTGCTCTTAAATGCTTAACAAATCTATGTGAGCACCTGACAGTAGTTCATTGAAAAGCCTCTTTGAAAAGATAGCATTTGAGACTCTTCTTGAATTGGTCCAAGTTTTCTGCAAATTGTACATCACTTGGAAGAGAATTCCACAGATGGGCCCCAACATAAGAAAAGGCTCTCTGATTGGCGAGCGCAGACCTTGAGAATGGAACATTTAGTGTGATTTGATTGGAAGAATGCAAGTCTCGCTCAGGTCTTTTCACCAGAAAGAGTTCTTCCAATTAAACCAGAGCTAATTTGTGAATGCATTTGAAGACATTTACCAAAATTTTGAAATCTACTCGTTGTTTTACAGGAAGCCAATGTAATTTAATGAGAACTGGGGTAATATGTTCCCGTCGTTTAGTTCCACTAACGATGTGTACTGCTGTGTTTTGAATCCTCTGCAGTTTAGCTATTTGTGACTGTGGAAGGCCAATGAGTAAACTGTTTGAATAATCCAGATGTGATGAGATTAAGGAGTGCACCAATTTTTCAAGAGCATCTTGTGATAAAATATGGCGAAGACTACCCAAGTTACGGATCTGCATATAACAACGCCTGCAAATCATGTTGATATTTTCCTCCATGGTGAAATTCGAGTCAAATATCACCCCAATATTGCGGACGTACTTAGATACACTCTGTTCTGCATTACCAATGGCAGTTGAGTCAATCTCAGATACCAGACTTAATCGTTTTGGCTGGATGACAAGAACCTCTGTTTTACTGTTGTTCATTTTGAGCCTATGACTAGCCATACTTAATAATCAATAAAGACTTTTACCATAATTAATGTTTGATGTGACAATATTTGATTATTGCAGGGTCAAAATCAAGTACTGGTACACTGAAGGCCTATATTACAAACAGACACAGACATTCATTCAGTGTGAGATGGGAACAGCCAGAAGCTGTTGAAAGAGAGTTGAATGTAATGGGATATCAGATTAAATACGAGAAAGTCGGAAGTAGTGAATATGCAAATATTATTAATGTTTCTGGTCATCAAAGAAGATATAAAATAGATGGACTTGGTGGGTGAATTGTTACAAAATATATTTTTTTTCATTTTCCAGGCTGAAACAAACATGAATCACTGAAAGGGAATTTTACCCTGTCTTATTAACCCTGTTCCTACCTACTGTAACAAACAAAACAGGCTAGTACTAATCACAAAATTGCTTTTCAACTTTTACTATTTTTTAAAACTTTTGGTAAAAAAGATAGCTTATGATAAGCCCCTCATTGGAACAAGCTCATTGAACTTGTTCCAGTGAAGGGTCATAAGCTATCTTTTTGAGGCACAAAATGAAAATTTTCAGTTATTCTTTTGGCCGGTGTTGTCTTTTATTAAGGTTGGGTAATGGGTACAGAGTGAAGGAATTAGTTAGATTTCAGTGCATTTTCGTAACTAAGGGTTGTTAAAATAGCTCAATAAAGACTTTTACTATAAAACACAGTACCACCCTTATTATTGACATTTTTGGGCATTTTAATTCCTTGAGTAGACCTTCAAGACTTTCAGATTTTATTATAGAAAGTTCCTTCCTCACCATTTTATTAAGATAATTTTGTATGACTGATACAATACTGTAATCACAAAAGGGGATAGATAATTTTGATCACATGGCAACTGGGTCATGCACTCATGATCCATTGGAAATTATCTTTCCATTTTTCTCTCCAAAGCACTGAATAATCTTGCAGTTACATGGAATCTGAAAATGCAATTTTTTTTTCATGATGCGGTCTATTATTTTAAATCTGTATATGTATTGCAACCCAATCAAGATTTGATCAAGAAAAATATGTCTTTTGTGATCACAGTACTGTATTGGTGACCCTTTCAGCAGAGTTGGAATGTTCACTAGTAACAGTGATACAAAGGTGCCCACCTGCAGTTGTTGCAAATTCTATGACCAACCACATTTTGCATGTCGCTGGTCACTGATTTTGCAGCCATTGTTAGCTTCTGCAGTGGAACCCTGTTAATTGACTCATCCTTTTGCTGGCGAACAATATTCAATTAACAGGAATTTGGTAATTTTACAATATCCTGGTGATAAATATTTATTTATTTATTGGTGTTTAGGATCACATATTTCTGGTGAGTGATAAATTGGGCATTTGTTCTATTATATCTTGTTTGACAGAGCTCATGGAGGTCTGTCACACAAGGTATAATAGATTCAATGCCCATATTGGAATTACAGGGGCCAGAAATGTCTACAAATATAGGAAATTTAGTGGTTGTCTGAGTAATACTTTAAATCTGTTACATGATTTTTTATTCAATTAACAGGTGTTTACTCTGTAACTTATATGCAATTAACAGGTGCAATTTGTACTGGTTTGACAAATGGTGTGGTGTCTGGAAGTTATATTCAATTAACAGGATTATTCAGTTAAGAGATATGCAGTTAAGGATTATTCAGTTAAGAGATATGCAGTTAAGTGGGCTCCACCATAATCCTTATTCCTAGTATGACATGAAGGAGTGCTGATTTGAAAATTGGACTTACTCTCAATCAATTCTTTTTATTGTTCTTGATACATAATGTGCAGATCATATCCTGCATGTTTATCAGTATAAATAAAATCAGTCTATCGATTTTGAGGTTAGCTGTCACTCTTGTGTGCAATCACACCTGCAAGTTTTACTTTTTGCAAGTAGACAATAGCATGCCTTGGTTCCAGCTAGTAAACAATAAATCCTTAGCTAACAAATCAGCTGCATCCACCATATCATACAGAAATTGTGCAGTTGAAAAAATAGAAATTTGTTTAAAGAAAACCATATCATGTGACCCCCTCATTGGAACGATCTCATTGAGGGGTCACATGGTATGGTTTTGCTGATTTGTTTTTAAGAATTAAAAAAAAAAAATTGATATCATGCGTTTTCTGTAAAGGATTAAAATCTATTTGTGGGAATAGGGTGGCAACTATAGCGTGGTTTATATTGGCTGAGATTGTCATCATGCAGTTAAAACTAGAAGTCCTGTCATGAACTGTGCACTTATCCAGGTGGAATTGCACGCAATTGCCATATCGAATGGCATCCAAAGCACGGTAGGTTCTCCAGGTTACTCATAGCAAACATAGGCAATGTTTTTTTCAATGGACCTCCGGGTTACCCGGAGGTCCATTGGCAGAAACATTGGTTGTGCACAGGCCATATGTACAGAATTTTATAGCCTTACTATGGTCATAACACGTAGATTAACGTGCAGATTGACGTGCTATTGTGAGCATTTCATGACAGGACTTCTAGTTTTAACTGTATCAGCCAAGTTTGAAACCATATCAGCCAAATTTGATAATTAGCAATTCTGTGAAAGAAAATCATATCTAATAAATAAGATTGTATATTTATTTCAGAAGTGAACACAAAATACAGAGTATCTCTGAGTCCATTCAATGACCGAGGCACATTAGGTCAGAAAGTTACACTAACTGCATCAACAAAGCAATAAGGTACGGCACATTTTTGGTACATTACTTTCTTTCTTGGGGTGTTTATTTGTTTTAGTTTCTTCTGTGTTGGAAGAAATTATCAAGGGTCTATTGAAAACTATGTGTACATGTATCCTTATAAACACTTGATTTTATTTGGATGTATTTTATATTCAGAAGACTCTTTTTCACCAGACAGATTGGCCATATATGTTACCATCACATTTCCCGTGGAACCCATCCTCAGGAGAAGGCTGGTGCCTCAGGACCACCATCCAACCACATGAAATATAGTTTAGTCTATAAAGTCATTGTGGTTATTGATCATGGCATGTCACTATATTTGCCCCATTTATGTGTCTTGAATCAATAAGGTGTTACATTTTGCAATTGTTAAGGCTAATTATGGGCCTTTTTATATATATATTTATTATACGCTAAATGATAGATTATCGAAAAAATTGTGGAAAGATAGAAATCGTATGCCCCACTGTAGAGATATAGAAATTTTCACTTTCACGGTATCAATCAAAATGGTGGCTTTCAAAGCATCACTTCAAGGTGAATACGAGTCAAATTATCACTGGAAATGATCAATTTGTTCCAAAAATGTATAATGAAAAGAAACTCTACTGTTTGTGAGTGGATACTGATCATTTCCAGCAATAATTCAACACATATTCACCTTGAATTGATGCATGAAACCTGCCAACTGAATCAGATTGCAAGACGATACCTGTTCCGAGTATCCATCAAATCACTTCTGCGTATCAATGTGCATCAGCTCTTTACTTTCATGTATCAATTCAAGGTTGAAATGAGTGAAATGGTCGATAGGATTGATCAGATTCTTATAAAATGTATAATAAAAAGAAAATCTAGTGTTTTTGAGTGGATAACAAAAATTATATCACTTGTGACCGAGACAAATGGGTATTTTTGCTCGTGCAAGTGCTTGTGAAAAATAAACATTTGTCTCTGTCACTTATGAGATAATTTTCAGTATCCAATCAAAAACACTAGATATCCTCTCTCTCTATATATATATATACTACATGCACCCCAAAAAGTATAACAAATTACATAATTCCCTAAAATGCATATCATCTCAATCAATATTTAAGAAGAAAATTATAAGTTTGTTATTGAAATTCTAGTAATCATGTATTACAAGTCATAATCCAGATTTTATATACACATTCTGTTTTCTACTGCTTAACAAACAGCAGGCTAATGCATACAGTGTAAAGCTGTTGAGATACATGACATGTTTTATGAATGTGATTGGTTGATTAAATCAAGTAAAAAATTTGAGAACACAGTGATTGATTTTTCAGACTGGATGCTTGTATTTTCAATACTGTGAACATAACATAAAGTGCAAATCTGCAAATAAGAATGGAACTGGAAAATGAATCAGGAAACTGTAAACTGAAGTTTATACTTCAACAAAAGCCACTAAAGCGGCGTTCAGCACTTTTCAATACAATCATGATAGTGGCTTCTAGCACTCAGCAAGTTAACAGAAGTTTACCCTATAACCCATATGCAATTTATAGGTCAAATTTGTTCTGATGGTATGGTAAATGGTTTTGTTTTTGGAAGTTATATTCAATTAACAGGGTTATCAATTAAATGAACTCCAAAGGACATACAAACCCAACGCCTAGTCGGTCCGGATCTCTAAGTTTTGTGATAAATTGGCCACTCTCACACTTCTGTCTCTTGATCTGTTACATTGGTGCTGTTGACCAGTCCTCAGCAGATGGCGGCATTATGTGTGCTGTGGTGAAGCATGGTGGATGTTTTGACCATTCTGAGGTGGAATCTGGGGTGACAAAGAATGTGAGAATAGTGTAGTGGTTGAGGTACAAGAGCCATTTGCTAACCTGCCTGGTTGGTTCAGATCTCTTAGTCTTGTGGTAATTGGTCGCTTTGTGTGCTAGAGATTGACAGTTTGAACCTCGGCTCTCAGATTTCTCTCTCAATCTATTACAAATGAAGGAGAATACACATAAAAGATTGCACCTAGGTAGATAGTAGAGGCTGTTACACAATGTATGTGAAGGAAGCATTGCACATGAAGCATTAATCTTTCACTTAACATGACCAAATGATATATGCAAAAACACTTCTTGAATAAATAAAAATATTAATTCTTGGACTCAGAAACATAGCTGATGACCATTGCAACATTTTGAATGGTAATTTTTGAGAAAGCAACAGCCAGACATGGCCACTTCATTAGGCACAATATTGTGGTCAGAAAAGCAATGGGATCAGATTGTGACACACTTTTGTAAGAAAGATTTTGTAAATAAAATACTGTGACATTGAGACTACATCAAGAAAAACAAACAAAAATAGCATCTTCCATTCATTGTTCTCACTGTTCTTTTTTGACAGGAGAGTTCCTACAGTGCAGTGGGGGAGGAAAGGAGACAGAGAATTTTGATTGGTTTGCAACCCAGTCGTGATCCTGTCAAAATTCTCAGTCTGCGCTTATAACCCCAGTACTGTAAAGGGTAAATGTTTTAATTTATAATTTTTCTTCTTAGTTTAGAATTCTGGCACACAGTTATTCCTCCAACTTGCTGTAAACCAAAGCAAATATTTACATGCAAATTAAAATATAAAATCACTGACCAGAGAATAAAATCTTGAAAATTTGAGATAACCTATTTACCGTTCATCTGGATGTAATAAAGAGGACTGGTTACAATACAGCCATCGTGGATGGGTCAAATTCTATGGGTGGGCATTTTTCCGTGCATATAATTCAGAGATGATCTGCTATGACCCCTACCAAAATTCCACCAATGAAGCACCGGTGCTTCATTGGTGGAAATTTGACTAGGTGTCATTTTGGCAGAAAGATAGAAATCGTATCCCCACTGTGAAGATATAGAAATGATCAATTTGTTCTAAAAATGTATAATGAAAAGTAAATCTAGTGTTTTGGAGTGGATACCGATCATTTCCAGCAATATTTCAACAGGTATTCACCTTGAATTGATGCATGAAACCTGCTAGTCCAAACATGGCCTGAAAGTCTGTAATATAAGTTTTTCGTTTGGTACATCCCTTCAAAGGCTGTACCAAAACCAAAAACTTATATTACAGACTTTCAGGCCATGTTTGGCCTAGAAACCCGCCAGCTAAATTAGATTGCAAGATGCTATCTGTTCCAAGTATCGATCAAATCACTTCCACATATCAACGATTCAATGCGCTGTTTACTTTCATGCATCAATTCAAGGTTGAAGCGAGTGGAATTATCAGATTCTTATTAAAAGAGTATAATAAAAAGAAAATCTAGTGTGTTTGAGTGGATACCAAAAATTATCTCACTTGTGACCGAGGAAATTGGTTATTTTATAAACATTTGTCTAGTTCACTCATGAGATAATTTTCGGTACCCACTCAAAAACTGTAGGCATCCTCTATGTGTTCTGGGCTTCTCAAGTTGGTTAACACACCTAAACAGAAAATAAGAACAAAACAGAACTAATAAATAATTCCTCTATTTTATATTTCTTCCAGATCATAATGTCCAGAGAAGATACAATAAAGAATTAAAAGTTATACAATAAACTGGTTTTGAAAATGCTTGAAGTTTCTTCTTTTCCATGAATATATTTTCATCTACCTCTGTTTTCCATGTTTATATGTATATACTTGACTTGTGAAAGAGAAAATAAACTCAAAAATAAATAGTGTTTACAGTTATTGTTTGTTTAATTTAACTCTTCCAACCATGTGTGAATACATTTTTGTATAAAGCGGAACTTGATAAGAAAGATGAGGGCAGATACCACAGAACAGCTGGAAGCAGCCGTGGGAGTTATTGGAATGAATATGGATCATTCCGTTAATGTTGAAATGTGTTCAATCACAGAGTACCGGGGTATATGATTTTATGTGTGGTTGGTCTCTGACTTGTCCTTGCATTATTCCAGCTATGAACTCTTTTCAAAGACTGGATTCAGACAAGTGATACTTGTCTTCCATGTCTGTTATTCAACTCAGACTCAGTTTGATTATTTAGTTGTATTTAGGCTACAATTGTAAAGACTCCACTCCAGATTCATTTGGTGATATATTAGAGTATTGCACGCTATGTCCCTTTAGCTGGGAGTGAAAGGATTAAACAAATTTTCTACCTCCTTTCCATAGATTATAAATCTTTGGGAAGGCAGGTTTGGGTTTTGTCCATCATTTGAATCGCACTTGTATTGTTGTTAGTGGTAGGCAAATATAGTATTATGCCATATCAGGACAAAAGCCCTTACTATGGCATTTTAGATGCCCTGGTTAGGGTATGCGAATAGCATAGAGGATGGCTTTAACAGGTGTGGGTATGTATTTTAACCCTTTGCCAAGAACTATTTTTTCATAGTCTGTCATATCGTGATTCGACATGTTAGTTATGCATTGCTCAGATGCTTCAGCCTGGACATTGTGTGACAGCATTTATACAGGTGTAAATGTTTTTGGCATCTCAGACTCATTTCTTCAAAGGGCTCTGTTTCTTCTATAGCATTTCCTTGTATGTTTGTGTTTGGGAGGTTCTAGCAGCCTTGAGTTCTGTGTATCTCAATTTGAGTTGAAGACCAGCACTAGTCATTTGGACTGTTTTAACCATTCAATCCTCTAGTGTTAAACACCACTGGCAGTTAGGAGTGAATGGAGCTCTGGGTTCAGGGCTCTGTAAAGATATTGATTTGTTGTTCACATGATATTTTGTGTTTGAGGTATATTCATTTTCGTTCCCCAAGTGGGTCTGAAGGTTGAGTGTACGACGAGTTAGTTGTATTGGTGGAACTCATTGTGGTAGGGGTACTACTAAATGTGTAATCAGACTGCATTTACTCATACCTGAGTCAGCCTCTTGAGGCTAATCTTCCCAACCATTTGAATCTAGCTGTTATCGGATTCAGTACATTCAGGAGTGTCCATTTGGGGTTCATTTTGTGTAAGCCATATCTCAGGTGGATTCGATGTGAGAGAATCCTTCTGCTCAGATGTATTAGGTGTACATTGCTCAGGGAGTTTTGTTTTGAAGTTGAGTGGTTTGTTGCACACATTAGAGCTCTCGTGACTTCAGACTTTAGGTTAACTGTGTTAATTTGTAAGGTCATGCCGTAACTGGTTTGGATCTTTCCTGCAAGCTGTCTATTGCAGCTTTTCACACTTTGAATGTTGACAATGCTTTGTCATGCTCCTCCACTGTAAAAGGTGAGAAAGACTCATCTTTTTCAGCTCTTGTGTTAGTTGTGCCCAGTCTGTGACATTTAGGATTTGAGTGCCCATTGCCAGAGGTGGAAGCATCTGGACTGTTATTGGACTCAAGGTCACATATTCCCCATATTGGAGAGTAATAAAATTGTACAGCAGTATTTATCTGTTACAAGCTTCTGTTCATTTTTGTATAGATTTTGTTGAATTTGGGGAGGGTTAACTGATGATTTATGCTCTCCTGTAAAGAGTCTTTTCTAATGTGCCACTGGACTTCAGATAATTGAGAAAGATGCTGAGCTGTATCAAATGCAAGGATTTTGACATCGCTTGTACTATCATTGTCAGATTTGAGTGCCTTATTCACTATAAGGCCCAGGTCTGTTGAAGTGGTTTGATAAGAGATTTCCTCGGACTGTATTTGTGAGATTGCATTGTTCATAGTTGCGATGTTGATATTTTGCAGCAGCTTCTTTGTAAAGGGCTTAACTACTGTTGCTAAGGAAGGACTGTAGTTTCCTAAATGATGGTTCACTGTGTCCATTTTATTAATGGATGGTGTGGTCTGTTTATTCTCAAGTTTGTTCAGCTTCAATATGTGGTTAGTTTAACCTGAAGCCTCTTGGTACTTGCCACAAATTTAATCTGCTAAGTATAACTAGTTTCAAACTTGACAGTTTTATCAAAGAAACATATACCTCAAGAGTTTAATTTTTGTAAGTCTGAGATTATTGAAGCTCTGTCGAAAGTTTATGGTGTGTCAGTGGATACTGGTCACTGAGAACCAATTTACACCAATTCGTTCATTATTCTGACTTTCAAATGAGATTTGGACTTTTGTTTGAACACTGCTGTACTTAGATTATGAGCTATATATTGCAAGACAAATTGTTTTTTGTGAATTTGTCATGTCAATATTTTATTGCTGTGTGGTTATTGGTTTGTTGCACCAATAATAGAAGTGTGTTGGCTTCGTTTGATTAGGCACTCACTCATGTAATTCACATCTTTTAATGTTGGGGTGTGAGGACCAGGTGCTTGTGCCTTGACTGGTTGTCTATTTGTTAGGACTTTATAGTTTGTGATCTTGATGTGGTTTGGCTGTATTAGTTCTAAGTGGAGACTAAGGTGATTGTTAAAGTCTATCGATTAGACTGTACGATAAGCTTAGTGGTTTGTGTGTCTCCTTAAAAAGGATCCAAGCTGGCAGGAGATATACAGGATTGTGGTGTGAAACTCTGAATGAGTTTCTTAGCTGAACAACTCTAAAAGTCCTTTTTGTTCAGGCTGAGTGGTTGTAGTGTTTTAGGGTAAATAGACAATGTATTTCACAAGTGAGGTGCCTGTATAGCATATTGGGTTTCTCAGGGTCTGACTACTGGACCCGTCTTATACGATAGTGAAGATCTGATAAGTCTATGAATGTCTTGGTTAAAGTGGGTGGCTGTTGGAGTGTCATATTTTTGTTTAATGTCTGCAATATGTTTATGGATGTGGCTACTGAAGTGCTGTTTAGTTTAACCAACATATTGTTTACTGCATGCATTGCATTGCAGTAGATAAATGCAGTTCTGTGACATGCAGTCTAGTTTCAGTGGTTCTTTGTACCATTTCTACATGACTGTTCCAGCTTTAACTCTTGTATGCATATTTTTCTAATTCTTCTGTAGAGTGGTTTATGTACTGTGTCCACCGGAATAAATGTATTATTAATGTTGGCATTTCTGGAGGGTCTCCTCTGGAGTGTTTTCTTCTGCGATGTACTAGACTATCGATCCAATCATTGTTTCCAGACTCGAGCTAGAGCCCAAGCAGATGTCACTTATTGAGCTTTCAGCCTTAAGAAGTGTTGCCATAACAGTGAAGTCGAGATCTAATGATATACAAATACTGGAGGGTTTGAGAGAATCTCAACTTTCCATAATCCCATATCAGTTACTTGTCTCTGCCTTCAATGAAGTCCACATTTGGACAAAACTGGTAAGGCGGGACAATTAACTGATACAGGATTATGGAAAGCCGAGATCCTCTCGAACTCTCCAGAGTTGTTGAACATTTAGTTTCTTAGCTGACTGACAGTTTTGTTCTGTACCAGCCAGCTTTTGGAAAGCAGGCAGGATGTATACAATTCATATACGACACAGGTTTGTGGTGTGAAACTTTGAGGCTAAATCACAGAATTCCATGTATGGCACAGGCTTGTAGTGTGAAACCTTTTGGCTATTGGTAAAGCTTCCTTGCTGGCAGGAGGTATACAGAAAAATCTGTGTACAACACAGGCCTGTGGCATTGAAACTTTACAAATTCCAAGCAGACAATGTCACAATAATGTGTATTGCTTGGACTTGTGGTGTGAAACCTGTGATAGTCAACACACTAAAAGAATTTAATTCAAGATAAATTAAATGACTGCGAGTTATGTAAAATGCATAATTGAAAATAGCGCAAAGAATGAATTAAAGGTGTAAATGTGCAATTGTGGTACCTGGTGTATGATATAATCGAATATCGAACATGCCACATTCACGCATATGAGAATAATGATCGTGCTGTAAAATTCAAATTTACAAAAATCCAACTGTGTTGTTGATGGATTCAAGGTGGCATCTAAGCTGTATTGCTGTATGAGTAGAAATGATCAAGATGATGCACCCGGTTTCAGTGACGGAGGGTCACATGCTACAAATGCGTATTTTCATTATGTGTGCTGATCACATTCAGTAATGCTGATTGGATGAATTGGTGTAGGTGGTATTGAGGTTGATGAAGGATGTTTTCATGACTTTTGTTGTATCGATCGCCAATTAGGCCTAAAAAAATAAAAAATGTGTTTCTCATGCCCTTCTGCACGGTCCTTTTGGCTGCCACATGCTCTCTTTTTATAACCAATGTAAAGTTAAAAAAAATAAAAATTAAATGGTTTATGTCTGATATTTTACCCAAGTTAGCACTGCAAAGCCATCTTGCTCTCAAGAGACAAAATACACCACCACCCATGCTATTCCATATATTAAGTGGCCTAAAACATAAACCAAGAACATGAACTTTTGATGGTAAAGAAATAATTACAGAAATAAAAAATAAAATAAAAAATCGTTCCCCCGAATGCAATTTTACAAATAATGGCCTGAGAAACACCACAAGATCTACTTTGTGTGGCCTTAGAGTCTACTTCTGAGTTGGAATGCATGATAGGAGATACTGGTTTGCTCCCTTGCTGCATTAGGATAGACAGATATTCTCATAAGTTGGTGCGGAGAATAACTGAGTACCAGTCCTGAAAGAGGTTTTTAACTTACAACAAGAATGTATTTCACCGATACAAGTAAAAACGTCTAGACAAAATACAAATCTGTATTGAGGGTGCAACCACAGGAGCGATCATTCGATTCAAGAGAGTACGTGTCTTACTTGCACTTGTCGAAAACTGATCACATATGTCAAGGCCACCATTTTTTATAACAGTAATTAAATGATAAATAAATCACTAACTCCACAAAATAAATTAGACTTGATCATTTTTTGCCATTATGATATTTTATATAGGCCTACCATGCATTAAACCTGAAAAAATATAACAAAGAGACCCACAGATGAAACACTATTATAAACTTCAGCTGTAAAAGTACACATAGCACAATGAATGGGGATTACATCATACACAGTACAGGAATGCAATAGCATGATGTCATGAACTTCATTCATGAAAATCAATTTGTAGATGCTAAATGATTGTCAAAATATACTGTCCAAAAAAAGTTAAGCCCCCTTCCCCTATAATACCAGTGGGCATACAGGTAATAGATAAATTCTCATGAGAGAAAACCTGCAATTTTTAATAAGGGGAATATGCCTTATTAGTGAAACAAGGGTTTCTAGAGCATTTCCTTTATTGAATGAATATTAGGCACCGCAGACGTCATCACAACGTCAAAAAACGTCACGTTGTTCAGTATCTGTTGGAACCTCCTAGATCATCTCTAACACATCTTAATCGACATGGCATGCTGTCGATGACCTTCCAAATTTCTCTCAATGTGATGTTGTCCTATTTCTCTACAAGCACACGGCGCAGACTGTTGATGTCATCAGGTGGGGGCTGTCTGTTAACCATTCTTCATCCGAGCATGTCCCACACATGTTCTATCGGGTTGCATTCCGGACTCTGCACCCTGGTGAAGTGGTCAACAGCCAGCAAATGTTCACTAGTTTTGAGGATCTATGCCTGCTCTGATAGAGGAATGGGGAACGTCACAATAAGAGATATTCGTATACCCACAGGTATTATGTGGGGAGGGGGGGGAGTTAACCTTTTTTGAACAGTATATATACGCGAACAACTCAAGAAAGGGAAGAAATATTGTAAGATATATTGGTTATGGTCACCAAGTGGGTTTCCACAATGGTTTATTGCAGTCTCCATCTCGCCTCTTGGGTTGTAAATCAACCAGTCCTAATAGATTCGACAATATATGCCCATAGATGAGGTCTTGACTTCAATACACCATCTCGGAAACCCACTCGGTGGTAATATCCTGTGTGTATCTAGGCTTTGCATTGAAAGCATGTTGTGAATATAGTAGACTGTCGAGGTAAGAGTTATGTCGATTTTCTTTGACAGTTGGTCAAATTTATTTGCAATAATTGACAGGTGTGTGGATCCAATTGTAATATTTGTTTCATAGAGGTGTGCTCCCACCTATCCTTTTTGTCATTACAGTATGCTACATGTACACTGTTATTGTAATGTGGTGGTTACTCCGACAAGCTCCTCAGGTTCCAATTTTGAGTTAAGGCACCCAAAATCTCAGATGATAAAGAGGTGTCCCACAAAAGCCCTGCTGTAAGGATAAGAAAGGTGAAGGCAGCCACCACAGGTCAGCCAACAGAAGCCATGGGAGTTATTGGAATGAGTATGGATCATTCCGTTAATGTTGCTATGTGCTCAATCACAGAGTATGTGATTTGGGCAAGTGTGCTCGGTACAGGACTTGTCCTCGTATTATTCCAGTCCTGGACTTATTTCAAAGGCTGGCGTCAGACAAGTGATACTTGTCATGTGTTTAAGTTTGTTTTGATAGGACAAACATATGCAAACAGGCAGACACTCTTTGATACGTGTTTACTTAGTGGCCAGTGAGGCAATTACTGACCCATGTCTGTTAATTGAGTTGATTATTTAGTAGTATTTGGGCTATAATTGTAGTTAGTGTGAATACTCCACTCCAGACTGATTTGGTGATGTATTATTTAACCAAGTCACGTATTGCATTCTTTGGCCCCTTAGCTGGGAGTTAAAGGATTAAACAAAATGTCTACCTCCTTGCTGTAGATTATAAATCTTTGGGGGTGGGGGAGGCAGGTTTGGATTTTGTCCATCATTTGAATCGCCCATGTATTGTTGTTAGTTGTAAGCGAATACAATATTATGTTGTAGATTTTCAGGGCCATGTCAGTACTTCAAGTTCAAATCCATGCACATTCAAGATTTTCAAGGCAAAACAATTTTAAGCCCAAAACAAACATGGCTGTGTTGAAAACAGGAAAGACTTTGTATTGTTTATTGTGTAAAATGCATCCAGGATTGGTGGAGAATGCAAACTCAGAAATACCCACACAGAAACCCATCATCATACACAGTTTTACATATCAGTATAACTGCATGAGGACTCGATGTTATTCCCATATTGTTTTCCAAAGAAACCAAAAGTAATGTGGACATCTGATACCATTTAAAAATGTAGTTACACACTTCGAGAATCACTGACAACAAAAGAAACTGGTTACCATTACTCACAGCTTGCTTCCCATTCATGCATGCATGCATGCATGCACACATGCATGCATGCACACATGCATACACACGTCCCTGCATGCATGCCCACACACATGCATAAAAGAAAGAGATAAATATAGGGTATTACCTATTATTGAAGTAGAGGTGTTATTTCTGGGCATATACCGTCTGATAGACATATGGCCCAGAGACAAGAATGAGCATTAAAAACATATTCTTGGAGACTGCTAGGGTGGAAGTGACCAATTTATCTTACAATATTGCCCCTTGAAAGGGACCAACTTGCCACTTAACCTTTGATGTAATGGAGATTTTTTGGCGACACTTGGACAGTCTACATTTTTATACTGTACCAATGACCCAGACTTAGCTGGTGCTAACTCTAACAAAACCAGGGCCAAACACAAATTTTGCCCCCCAATCCCCAAAATTTGCATCCAAAACAAAAAGAAATCATGTCCTAAAGGACCTCCATACTACGCCTCTACTGCGCATGCGCAGTGACGCAGACGTCCCGAAATTGGCGCCAATTATCATTCTCTGTTTGGCCCTTCATCAGTCAACATCTCACTGATCTTTGTGCTTGTAAATCTCAGTTTAAAGGATGCCAGACACGTAATTTTTGGAGAAAATGTGATTCTAAGGAGGATAGAAGGAGGAGAGGAAAAAGAAGTGACAAAAAATAATCAGGGCTGTACTTAAAAATTTTTTGATGAAATTATGTTAAGTTGCCTATTTTCGAGGCATGGGCCTCTTGTTGTCATTCTTGCTAAATGTTGCACTGCTTATTCAGTGTTTCCTCTCCCCTAGCCTTCTAAAGTCCCCCCTTGCAATTCTCCCATGCTTTTGGCATATTTTTGAGAAAGTTCATTTCTAAAATTTCCTGGGAGAGTTGCTTGGTTACAGAATGTTTTCTGTTATTTTCCCCATAGTTACGTTTTCACCCATGGGTGTATAACGTTGTGTTCTGCATCTTCCATCTGATGTTCTGCAGATTCTCCCCTGGGAGTCTCTGTTTTGCATCAGATAGTGTAATTTTGATGACTGATTCCGGGCCAGTTTTTTCAGTGCCTGGAGTCATGTTTTCTGGTGTTTTACACTGTTTGTTTACATTGGCAACAGCCTTTTTTTGAGGGGGGCTGTTTGCCTTTGCTGTAGTTTGTCTCACTATAAGATACATTTATATTATCCGTAAGTGTCTCATTAATTATTTTATATAAATTTAAAATTTTTGACCACACTTTGCCATTGGATCCATCAGGGCTCAACGTTACTTTTCAGCAACTTGGGCTTCGCTGAAAAAATATTTTTTCAAAATTATTTTGATTTGCAATTGTTTTTTCATTTATTAATGGATCATGTTATTATGTATCTTTGTGTCAGGGGTTTTTGCGAGTAACTAGGACTTGTTGTTGTCCTTTCACAATGAAGGGACATTGTAATAGGAAGAAATCTTCCTCTGACTTTCATGATCATTGTATTAATTGTAGTCAGTGTTCTCGCATTAATCCCTGTCCTATATGTGAATATTGGGATGAGAAACATTGGAAACGTGTGTCACGATATGTTGTTTCTGGAGAAAGGGCTATGCCGGCTCTTTCTCCGCAAGGTCACTCTACTCTCTCAGTTTCTATTTCAGAGGAACAAGAACAGGGTGATGTTTCCATGTTATCTTCTACAAGTGAGCGTCCGTCGTCACAAATGAATTCAGAGCTAGCGGCAAAAGTGCTCATGGAGATTAGACATATGTCGTCCGCTAGCTCGCCCGGTGTAGCGTCCATTCACCGAATGGTTCGGCAGCCGGGTTCGTCCGATGCGGTCCAGGAGGAAATTTTGGGTGATGCGAGCACTATAAACATAATAGATGCACACTCAGTGACGGCGGATAGTAAGCGAGAACGGAGGAAGCCTTTGAGTCCGCTTCCTAGCTCGTCCAGGTCCAGCCGGGCCGCGAGCGAGAGAGGCCCCTCTCTCGTACAACAACATCTGGGACCAGATGTTGTGGTACAAAATGTGTCTTTAGCGGAGCATACGTCCGTCGCTCGGGACGCTCCGTTGTATAAGCAGTCTGCGGAAACTGTTAAGGCTTCCTCTTCTCGTCAGCGCACACGACCGCACCTTGGCTGCGTGACCGCCGATATATTACCAGCTTCGCCGATCAAGTATTCTTCGGCGACCAGGTCACACCATCCGGCAGCCAGGGATTCGAGACCGTTGGACTCCGGACGTTCGCATAGGAAAAGTATGCGGGAGCCATCTGATGCAGAGCTGCCCTCGGCGAAGCAGTGAAAGACTGCGCCTCCGCAGGTCTCGACGCCGGACATTCTTGTGCAGATAGCACAGCTTATCGCAGCATCCCAGCAGCCGACAGAAACGGTGTCGGATCGAGAATTATCCGACGGCGCTGGGTCGGTACGCTCCACCGAAGCATTGGGGGCGGACGACCGGGAACATCATGAGGTCTGACCGGATGGTGAAAGGGATACGGATGACTTGGAGCTATCCCTTTCGGAACAACATAAAGCTGCCGTGGACTTCATCCGGCACTTTCTCCCTCAAGTTGTTCCGTCGGGCCAGACTGCTGCGGTTCTGGACAAGAGGATTATAGCGTCATTGGACTCTGAATTTTTTGAGCGGTTCAGGGACATCGCTCCCGAGTTTCCGTCGCAGTCCAATAATGTTGCAAGAACATTTGAATTATTGAACGACGCTATATTTAAACTTGCTTCCAAGACGGGGAAAGCAGGTTTCTTGTCCGCTAATACTCTCAACCTGCCTTTCATTAATGCAATACGGCAGGACAGGGTATCCCGAGAGTTCCTCTGCATATGGACGACGAGGCGGAAGACTTAGAGCTATCATTACCGTTGTCGGCTTCTATTCCAACCGCGGTGTTGGAAACAGCTATTGCGTCTAACAGAGCCAATTTAGATGCCTTATCTTACGCAGATCACCTTACTAAGGCGTTATCACTGCGCCTTCAAGGAAAGAGTTTCAGGATATACAATCCTCTTTAAGACTTCTTTCAAGGGCAGTAGCTTATTCCACGTGTAACTCTGCCCTTTCAGTGGCAAATCTGGAGTTGGTTAGACGTGACGCAGCCCTAGCTACATCCACACTAGTGGATACTAAGGTGAAGAACTCTCTTAGAGTCGCTTCGGTCTCAGGAGAACTTCTCTTTGACGGCAAGCTTTCTGCTATTTATGATAAAATTACAAAGAAAGCTTCGGATTCTCTGTTGTTCAAATCTGCTTCTAAGAAGTCGGATACAGCAGACAAGAATAAGACAGGCACTTCTGGGTCTAATGCGCCCAAGAGAGGTTCCTATAGAGGTTCCAGTGCGTCCTCTTGGTCTTATTCGAGAGACCGTCAGGGTAGCGACTCTCGTTCGGGACGTCCTTCAGGCCGGGACAATCGGTCGGACGCCCCGAGGTCGACGGGGTGAGCTGCGGGTCGTGGAGGATGTGGTTTCTCCTACCGCAGGCCTTGCAGGTCCAGGAGGTGATGGCTTAAACCTCTATCGCGTACTGGTTGGCGGAAGGTTGTCGAGCTTTTCACAAGAATGGGCGTCGATTACGGACGACCCTTGGGTGAGAGGAGTGACTTCGGAAGGTCTAAAGATATCCTTCAAACGAAAGCCTCCATTAACTCGAAGTCCAAAGTGGACTCATCTTCCGTCAAATCCGCAGAAAAGAGATGCTCTGTTATCAGAGGTTCAGTCTCTTTTAATGAAGAACGCGGTAGAGGTCGTAGAAAACCAGGAATCTCCGGGATTCTACAGCCATCTGTTTCTGGTGCCGAAACCAGACGGCTCGTTCCGTCCAGTCATAGATTTGAGCTGGATAAACAAGCTGATCATCGCTCCGAAGTTTTATATGGAGACGATTCGGTCGGTCAGAGCGAGTATTCGGGTGAACGATTATGCAACAAGCATAGATCTCAAAGATGCGTACTTTCACGTCATGGTACATCCGACATTCCGAAAGTACCTACGCTTCGCAGTCCTAGGAGTGGTGTATCAATTCCGGGCGATGTGCTTCGGATTGAATCTAGCACCCTGGGCTTTCACTCGGGTAATGAACTCGGTAATGATCTATTTCCGAGCTCATTCGTCTGCGGTAACGTCGGCCTACCTGGACGACATTCTTCAGAGGTACGGCAACGAGTTAACACTTCAGAACGATGTTCAGAATCTTCTTCTATTGCTCCGACGTCTCGGTTTTATAGTAAACGAGGAGAAGTCGGATCTGGTGCCGTCCAAGTCATTCACTCATCTGGGAATGAGCTTCGAGACGCACAACAATCTCGTTCGTCTGCCGTTAACCAGAGCGAAATTAGTCAGTTGTTACGCTCGCTATTGTCTGCACGCAGACAAAGTCACAGCGAGAGAATTTATGAGACTGATAGGTCTGTGCGGAGCCGCCGTGGATCTCATTCCGATGGGGCGGTTACGCACACGTCCTCTTCAAATTTTCTTGACTCAGAATTGGAGTGTGAAAATTCATTCGCTCGATGTAGACGTTCTCTTGTCAGATCAAGTGAAACAAAAGATTCAGACTTGGGCAAACATTCAGTGGTTAACTCAGGGAGTTCCGCTGCAGTTGCCGGATCCGAGTTTTACCATTATGACGGATGCCAGTCAAACAGGTTGGGGTGCATCATTGATCCCAACGGATTCGAGATGCCAGGGTCTTTGGGATCCGCAATTCCTGTGCAAGCACATAAACATCAAGGAAATGATGTCAATTTGGCTTGCGTTACGTCACTGGATGGACATTATTCACAATGCTCATGTCCAAATCCTATCCGACAATACGACAGTAGTGGCATATATACGGAATCAGGGAGGCACTCACTCAGTTCCGTTGTTAAATCTAACGGAAAGAATCCTTCTGTTTGCGCTAGAACATCACGTTCTTCTTTCGGTCCGTCACATACCGGGTCGTCTGAATGTGCTAGCAGACTCCCTTTCACGAAAGGGTCGCTTGTTGCCATCGGAGTGGACTCTCAACAAACAAGTATTCAATCAGATTTGCTACCAATGGGAACGGCCAATGATAGACTTATTTGCGACACATCTCAACAATCAGTTGCAGACGTATGTGTCTCCGTGTCCGGATCCAAGAGCATTTGCAGTAGACGCTCTGTCGATCCCTTGGGACGGAATGATAGGATATGCGTATCCTCCAGCGCCGTTAATTCAACAAGTATTGCTAAAGATAAAACAATCTCAATGCAAGATTCTGTTGGTAGCATCTCTGTCGCCACAGAGACCGTGGATAAATCTACTCAGGTGTCTGTTGTGGGACCTACCGCGAAAGCTTCCTCCACGGGAGGATCTTCTTTCGCAGGGGAAATCGCGCCAACTCCATCACAACCCGCAAGGTCTCAACCTTCACGTTTTTCCGTTGTGCGGTCCTTCTTGCATGGCAAACACTTTACAGGACGAGCAGTGGACGCGATTTCTAACTGTAGGAGGATCTCCTCTTTGCTAAACTATGCGGCTAAGTGGAAGGTTTTTCGTCGTTGGTGTAGGGATCATTCTGTAGATATATTCGATCCCTCTATACCAGACATTGCAAACTTTCTAGTATACTTGTTTGACGAAATCAAACTGCAGCCTGTTACTATAAAGGGTTATAGATCTATGTTATCTGATACCTATGCACATCATGATAGTTTACAAATTGGATCTAATGTCTCTTTATCTAAGTTGGTTAGAAACTTTTCGATAAATAGACCCAGAACTCTTAGACTAATTCCTAAGTGGAATTTAGCTTGGGTTCTTCTTAAATTGAAAGAAAAGCCATTTGAACCTCTTGGGACAGTAGATTTCAAATTCTTATCTTATAAGACAGCTTTTCTCTTAGCTTTCTCTTCTGCTAGAAGAGTCAGTGAGCTTCATGCACTGTCGGTGGATGATTCTCACTATCGTAGTGTCGGGAACACTATCACCTTCACTACTGATGTGGGTTTTTTAGCTAAGAATCAGGCTCCTAATAAATATCCGGAACCTATTGTTATTAAGGCTCTTCCGTCTTCAGACGGGCGTAGGCCTTTACTCTGTCCTGTTAGAGCGTTACGTATCTATAAACAGAGATCTCAGTTTATCAGAAAGGGACGGAAACGTTTCTTTCTGTCTTTGATGCCTAATAGAAAGGACATTTCGGTCCATTCTATTGCTAGATGGATTCAATTAACTATCCGTACTGCTTATGAAAATTTATCTTCTTCTCAGCAGTCTGTGCTTAAGATTTCTGCTCATGAAGTAAGAGCTCTTTCTACTTCCTGGGCTTATGCTAATAGTGTTGCTATTACAGATTTAATGAAGGCTGCTTATTGGTCTCAGCCATCCACATTTACGAATTTTTATCTCAGAAATATTGAGTCCATTTCTGGAGACCTGCATTGTTTAGGTCCGTTATCTATTGCTCAGAATGTCGTCCACTAAACAGTTGCAACTATAGTTATGCAGGCTTTCTGTTCCGGCAGTGACTCCGTCCGGCTGCCCTCTTCGCTCTGGGCTATTTGACCCAGGGCAAGGGGAAGGGGGGGGGGGGGGGGGGGCGGGTGTTCCCTTAGGTCACCTGCTTTATAGTGAAAAGCAAGGGAATGCCTCCTCCAAGTCAGTATTTCTGAGTCACTTCCGGGATGGTTTTAAAGTGTAATATTAATGTTAAATTCATTCATGTCTTATTTTTAAAGTGTAGCTCGGTGTGAAGCATTTGTATATGTCAAGTGTCAAATGGGCTTTAATATACAATACTTGGACACTTTTAAATGACTATAAAGAGTCTCAATTCTCTGGACTACTTTATTTATTGGCTTACTTTAAAAATAATTAGTATAAGGGATATACTGGATGTTAATAGAGAACATGAATGTTATTGTGCTCAATTATTAAGGGTAGTGTATCTTTCTAATTTAATATTAAATAAGAAAGATACATGTAAAGCCTAATACTCCTTTTCTCCTTAAGGGGTTACCTCTTTACTATATAGTTGAGCTTATTGGATTTTCCTCTATGTCCTAGGCCCTCCAGCCTGTTTACTATTCAGCTAAGTCTGGGTCATTGGTACAGTATAAAAATGTTTTTTATACTTACCAATGACCCAGACGGGGATGGCCCTCCCTGGAGTTGGGAACTCTTGCCTCCCCACTGAGTACATAGCGCTGATCAGGCACTGCCAGTAAGAATGATAATTGGCGCCAATTTCGGGACGTCTGCATCACTGCGCATGCGCAGTAGAGGCGTAGTATGGAGGTCCTTTAGGACATGATTTCTTTTTGTTTTGGATGCAAATTTTGGGGATTGGGGGGCAAAATTTGTGTTTGGCCCTGGTTTTGTTAGAGTTAGCACCAGCTAAGTCTGGGTCATTGGTAAGTATAAAAAATATATAAATTACTATAAATTTTTTAACATTCTGTGGTTTTTCAGTTGTTTTTGTCTTGGCTGCATTGGGAATATAACTTGTAAGTTAACCAGGCCTGAAAATAAGCAGACTGCCATCTGCAGAATGAGGTCCCCAGAGGGTGAATTTGGTGATGCTATCCTGCAGAGGTAGCAGCACTAAATTTACCCTCTGTGAACCTCAATCTGGTTTCAAGTCCAAATAGCAACAGGTACCCAGAGGATAAATTTGCAAACTGTATGGGATAGCATCAGCAAATTCACATCTGGGGACCTCATTCTGCAAATGACAGATTGCTTATTTCCAGGCTTGAAGTTAACCCCATGCTACATGCTGGTGCTCCTGTTCTGTGACAGTAAAATGTGATGACAGATGGAATTAGTTTTATAACTGGTTGAGTGCTAAATTATTTTTTCAGAGGTGTTTTGAAACATGGTTATTTTATTCAATGATACCATACTACCAGCAAGAGCAGCCTTAGTTTAGCAAAATTTTGTTCATAAATAGCTGTTTTGTTACAATTTATTGGAGAATGCCAATACACTCTCCAATACATTGCAACCAAACTGATTTAGATTGAAACATTTCTACTACTACTGAGCAAACATCAAGGTAATGCAAACAGTATATGCCTCCAAAGTGGCTTCCAGCACTTTTCAACCGAGCCATGCTAGTGGCTTCTAGCCCTCAACCAGTTGAGGGTTAAACAAGGAACTATTTCAATTTCAAAACCAAACACAGAACTGTTCTCAAGAGTGATTCGCTGCATGAAGAGAGTTTCTGTTTCAATTCAGGATTCAGTTGAGCATAAAGCAGACTAGTAATTGAAAATGTAATATGTTTTCATTTTTGGAAATGACTTTTAAAAAAATTCCCATAATCTGGTATAAGCATTTCCCTTAATTGCTTGAATCCTGCTGTGCATTTTTATAGCCTCAGTTGGTCTATAATTTCATGTAGTGTGTGATATGGCATCCTATCAACTAATCCTGCATATCTGCCTACTGTTAAAACTAGAAGTCCTGTCATGAAATGCGCACAAATAGCACGTCGATCTGCGCGTTAATCTATGCATTATGACCATAGTAAAGCTATCAAATTCCATACATGTGGCCTGTGCACAAGCAATGTTTCAACCAATGGACCTCCGGGTAACCCGGAGGTCCATTAGCAGAAACATTGCCAGTGTTTGCTAAGAGTAACCAGGAGAACCTGCCGTGCTTTGGATGTCATTCAATATGGCAATTGCACACAATTCCTACGCGCAATTAAGCCTAGATAAGCGTACAATTCGTGACAGGACTCCTAGTTTTAACTGTATGGCCAGCCAGTGTATGTTAGCTTACCAACTAACACTGTGCAATGTGTAGTGTTAGTCACCCTTTTCTTTCGGGTAATAAATAAGATCAACTATATTCTCTAACCAACTTTGTGCATTGCTCAGACTTATTGACTGTACATTTTCATGTACTGTGTAATGTAAAAGTTAACATTTTTTTATAAGCAGAAAGTGTGACTAACATTGTGCATTGCACAGGCTCGTCACATTTTCTGGTTATAACAAAAATTTCATTATTAACTGAGTAACTAGTCCTGCGTTCTATACAGCCTTAGTGAAAATCTCATCTATATAAACTCTTTATCCAACATAATGGCCAAAACCAGCCCATAATATTCTTAAAAAGCATTTAAACTGAGCAGCTTAAGACCTCTCATTTGAATGGATTGCGGAAATGTTTTTATTTAACCAATTCCAAAAATGAAAACATATTTTAATTTCATTTAATAGATTGTTATTAAATAATTCATTTCAGAGTACACTTGACATTGTTACGCATTCAATAACTTTATTGACTTAATTGCTATTACCAAAAACACAGACCTCAACAAGTGAAGAAAGCAAAGTATTGGATTACTTTTGTGTGGAAACAGCTTAAAAATCTCTTTTCCTTGTGGTGTGCTACCTTCGATACAGTTGTGTATTTTATCTAGATATTTTTAACTTTTATAGGAGAAAATATATGCCAGACCTAAAGCTAGAATCTAAAAATTTTTGGTCATGGTGGAGCGAGAGTTAAATTTTTCAGACAGTGTTCTCAGGTTGTTAACCACGAGGTACACACTTGAAACCTAACTCAATACACTTCTTTGAAACAATAATAAATGAAACTGATCGGAAATATTTGTTTAGGCCTAAGAAAGTTAAAAATCTGTAGTTTCTCAGGCCTTTTTTGCTGCCGCAAGTTCTCTTTCAATAACCAATGCATATGTGAAGAAATAAAAATTAAATGGTTTATATATGAAATTTTACCCAAGTTAATAAAATTGATAAATTTGTCCCTTGAGTGCAAAAAGGCTTTGCAATGCTTTAGCACTGCAAAGCCTTCTTGTACTCAAGAGATGAGCTACATTACCACCAATGCTATTCTGTAGATTATGAGGCCTAAAAAAACAAATTAAGAACATGAACTTTTGATGGCAAAGAAATAATTACAAAAATAAAATAAATGAAAGTATGAATGACGCTGTAGCTCAATTTGACAAAAAACTTGTGAAAGTGAAATGGCAAAAATTGAAGATCATTTATTCCAATGTTATTTGGTGACAGTTCAGCATAACAGCATTGTGTGTGCACAACATCAGACCAATTAATGCATTTTTAAATGTAAACTGTATGGCTGGCTAAAGGAAGAATGTTGATACACAAATGCATTAGGTTTAAAGGTCATTGTAAACGGAAATGTTTTTCACAGACATGAATGCTAATCGATAAATATAGATGTCACATCTAATGAGCAAACTAAGTTAAAAAACAATCATATGATAAATGCACCCAATAAGCCATGCGAAAGAAGAATGATGACACACAAATGCACTAAATTCAAATGTCATTGCTAACAGAAACAGTTTTTGATGGAGAAATGACAGCAATACTCCGCTTGACTTTGTCAAGTTGAGCTAAAAACTGCCCGCCCACATGCAATTTTACCAATGAAAGTGTCAATGACACTGTAGCTCAACTTGTCAAGACATGTACATGTATAGTATATGACACAGCAATGACAAACATCTAGGTAATGACCTGATAACAAAGGTACATATAAAGTATTGTAACGGTCTGTACATAAATACTGACCGTAGCCTGTAACAAATGTATAGGTAAAGTATTGTAAAGGTGGGTAACAGTCAGATGCTAAACTAGAAAAGAAATCTTTGAGTCCCAGAGTGGGTCTGACTGAACCCCAAAATATTTGTTCTCATAGCACAGTAATAACAAAGGCACCCCAAAACACACTCATTCCTGTCCCAAGATGAAAACAAAGGTACCCAAGAAGTTTCGTGAAGATCAGTTCATAAATACAAGCTGTATAGAAGTTGTGACAAAAAACTGATTGGACCTAATTTCGGTACAAAATGGCCACTGGCAGCCATCTTGAATTCTGCACCGCACTCAGAAACACTAGTTCTCATCCCAAGGTGATTACAAAGGTACCCAAGAAGTTTCGTGAAGATCGGTTGATAAATACAGCCTCTAGCCCGAGCCGTATTGACATGTTCACTTACAGTGTATAAGTAGCACTAAATAAATCAAAATTCATCTAATTTGCATAATTTCTGCACAAGAAAAAAACCTGTACTGTATGTGATGTATTCCATTTTACTAAACATTCATACACAAATTTATTCAAATCAGAACTTTCATACAGAAGTTCTTTACAAAAGACTGATTGCACTAATTTTGGTACAAAATGGCTACTGGTGGCCATCTTGAATTTTGGACCACACCCAAAAACACCCGCTCTCATCCCACGGTGATAACAAAGGTACCCAAGAAGTTTTGTAAAGATCGGATCATAAATATAGCCTCTAGCCTGAGCCGTATAGAAGTTGTGTACAAAAAACTGATTAGACCTAATTTCGGTACAAAATGGCCACTGGCAGCCAGCTTGAATTTTGGACTGCAGTCAGAAACACTCGTTCTCATCCCAAGGTGATAACAGAGGTACACAAGAAGTTTCGTGAAGATCGGTTGATAAATACAGCCTCTAGCCTGAGCCGTATTGACATGTGTACTTACTGTGTGTAAGTAGCACTGAAAAATTCAAAGTTCATCTAATTTGCATAATTTCTGCACGAGAAAAAAACCCGTATTATATGTGATGTATCCCATGGTACTAAACATTCACACACAAAATTTTTCAAATCAGCGCTTTCATTTGGAAGTTCTTTGCAAAAATCTGATTGCACCTAATATTGTACAAAATGGCTGCCATCGGCCATCTTGAATTTCGGACCACACCCAAAAACACTCGTTCTCATCCCACGGTGATACCAAAGGTACCCAAGAAGTTTCATAAAGATCGGTTTATAAATATGTCCTCTAGCCCAAGCCGTATTGGCATTTGCACTTACAGTGCTGAAAGTAACACTAAATACATCAAAGTTAGTCTAATTTGCATAATTTATGTACGTGACAAAAACCCGTATTATATGTGATGTATTCCATGGTACTAAACATTCATACAAAAAATTATTCAAATCAACGCTTTCATATGGAAGTTCTGCACAAAAATCTGATTTCACCTAAGTCTGTACAAAATGGCCACTAGCGGCCAACTTGAATTTCGGATCGGACCCCAAAACACTCGTTCTCGTCCCACGGTCATAACAAAGGTACCTAAGAAGTTTCGTAAAGATCGGTTCATAAATACGGCCTCTAGCCCGAGCCGTATTGAATTTTTGATGGACAGATGGCCAGACGGACAGACAGACAGATGGACGACTGGCCATGGCATAAGCTCAAATTTGGCTTCGCCAAAGTTGAGCTAAAAATGACCATAGAAACAGAAGATCTATTTTGTAGGGCCTTCATATCATTATATTAAAGAATTACTTTCGTTTTACAAATTTAATTCTGTAAAATAATAACAATACACAAAATCATTTTGTGTACAGGAATATTCAATTATCATATACACTAGGGGTGATCGGCGCTTACAGAATAAGTTCATTCGTTACTTCCGCTCGAGTTCGTTCGCGATTTTTACACAGATTCCTTCCGATTTAAAAAAAAAGATGCGTGTTTATTGACAACAACTGACATAAATATTGTATTTAACTGGAAATGAACACAGGATGATTATTACAGTTGCTCTGGGTCCGACCAAGTCCTCGGGCATTTCCAGTTACAAAATGAGAATGTATTTTGTTTCCGTTCATGTGAAAACTGGCACTGTTCAGTCCAGTCCTTGAGGCTTTTCCATAAAACCTGATTTCTGAACATGATTGTTGTATGAAAATCATACAGAGAAACACTATTACTCACAAAATCTTCAGTTCTATAACTCATAAGTTCAGCATAAGTTAAATAGTAATATTATCTTACATAGTTTTGAAGCCAATGAGGAAATTTTGAGACATGTTCATGTGCCTTTGTTATTACTGTGCTATGAGAACAAATATTTTGGGGTTTGCACCCAGAAACACTCGTTCTCGTCCCAAGGTGATAACAAAGGTACCCAAGACATTTCGTGAAGATCAGTTCATAAATACAGACTCTAGTCTGAGCCGTATTGACATGTGTACTTACTGTGTGTAAGTCGCACTGAAAAAATCAAAGTTCATCTAATTTGCATAATTTCTGCACGAGAAAAAAACCCGTATTATATGTGATGCATCCCATGGTACTAAACATTCACACAAAAAAAATTATTCAAATCAGGGCTTTCATATGGAAGTTCTGTGCAAAAATCTGATTGCACCTAATTTTGTACAAAATGGCTGCCATCGGCCATCTTGAATTTCGGACCGGACCCCAAAACACTCGTTCTCGTCCCACAGTGATACCAAAGGTACCCAAGAAGTTTCGGAAAGATCGGTTCATAAATACGGCCTCTAGCCCGAGCCGTATTGGCATTTGCACTTACAGTGCTGAAAGTAACCCCAAAAAACATCAAAATTAGTCTAATTTGCACAATTTATGAACGAGAAAAAAACCCGTATTATATGTGATGTATCCCATGGTACTAAACATTCATACAAAAATTATTCAAATCAGAGCTTTCATATGGAAGTTCTGTACAAAAAACAGATTTCTGCATCGTCGGTACAAAATGGCAGCTGGCAGCCATCTTGAATTTCGGACCGCACCCAAAAACACTCGTTCTCGTCCCACGGTCATAACAAAGGTACCCAAGAAGTTTCGTAAAGATCGGTTCATAAATACGGCCTCTAGCCCGAGCCATAGCAGCTTGGCACTTACAGCTCTGAAAGTAACACTAAATAAATCAAAGTCAGTCTAATTTGCATAATTTACGCACGAGAAAAAAACCCGTATTATATGTGATGTATCCCATGGTACTAAACATTTATACAAAACTTTATTCAAATCAGAACTTTCATACAGAAGTTCTGTACAAAAAACTGATTTTTGCATCATCGGTACAAAATGGCCACTGGCAGCCATCTTGAATTTTGGACCACACCTAAAAACACTCGTTCCCGTCCCAGGGTCATAACAAAGGTACACAAGAAGTTTCGTAAAGATCGGTTCATAAATACGACCTCTAGCCCGAGCCATAGCCAATTGTTGACAGACGGACAGACGGACAGACGTACGACGGGCCATGACAATAGCTCAAATTTGACTTCGTCAAAGTTGAGCTAATGAACCCCAAAGGGGTTCATCCTTGTTTGCCTGGCCAAAAACTTCATTTAAAAGTCTAAAAGGTGACATTCTATACTTATAATCCCATTCTAAATATCATACTTTTTTTTTGGGGGGGGGGGGGGGTGGGGGAGGTATATTTATTTATGTATTGGTGTTTAAGACCATATTTTTGCACAATGGCTAATCATGACCACAACATGAGTATCAACTCAAGACCAGGGTGAGCATTAATAAGCCATGTTTCCCATTTTAGAGAGGGTTTGCATCTCCCAAGCACTGGTGACTGGGTCCTATTTTACCAGTAAAACAGAGCCTGTTTACCGCAGTGAACAGGCACTGCTTCACTTCCTGGGGTTCCCACGAGGAGGGGGGGATTATATATATAACACTTTTTCAAAACATACATGTAATATGTACACGTAAGACCACATATGTGCATCAACACAGCTCTTCCATATATCATGTATTAATAACAGCAAAACAGATATTGAGTTCAGGATTGTGGATTTTTATACATAACCTATTATATATAGATTACCAAATGAAATCAATGTTGAATCACCTATGAATCAGCACTTACAATGAGAGGAACGAACATGATCGGAACCATAAAATCCCAAAAGAATTCGCACGTTCATCATATGGTAACTTCAAATGCTTCGTACTCATAAAATACTACTGATTTGCTTCCAATTCTTTCAATGTTCACAAATCTGCTTGAATGGGACAGAATACAAATTATGCGAACTGTGCTTGTGCTGGAAATTTGCAGCAACCACCTCTTCAATTTCCCTATGGAAAATGCACACATTCTGCATGTGGCTGTATTATATACCACAAAACTATTTTAGGAAGCTAAAATGAAGTTATTACCGTAATTTTATTCAGGTGAATGGTGTCCATAACAAATATTTGACAAAATACCCATGTTATACTCACATTTCTGTCATCCTTTTTAAATGAAAGTGTCAATGACACTGTAGCTCAACTTGTCAAGACATGTACATGTATAGTATGTGACACAGCAATGACAAACATCTAGGTAATGACCTGATAACAAAGGTACATATAAAGTATCGTAATGGTCTGTACATAAATACTGACCGTAGCCTGTAACAAATGTATAGGTAAAGTATTGTAAAGGTGGGTGACAGTCAGATGCTAAACTAGAAAAGAAATCTTTGAGTCCCAAAGTGGGTCTGACTGAACCCCAAAATATTTGTTTTCATAGCACAGTGATAACAAAGAAACTCATTTCTGTCTCCAGGTGAAAACAAAGGTACCCAAGAAGGTTCGTGAAGATCAGTTCATAAATACGATCTGTATAGAAGTTGTGACAAAAAACTGATTGGACCTAATTTCGGTACAAAATGGCCACTGGCAGCCATCTTGAATTTTGGACCGCACTCAGAAACACTCGTTCTCATCCCAAGGTGATAACAAAGGCACCCAAGAAGTCTTGTGAAGATCGATTGATAAATACAGCCTCTAGCCCAAGCCGAATTGACATGTGCACTAACAGTGTATAAGTAGAACTAAATAAATCAAAATTCATCTAATTTGCATAACTTCTGCACGAGAAAAAAACCCGTACTGTATGTGATGTATTTCATTTTACTAAACATTCATACAAAAATTTATTCAAATCAGAACTTTCATACAGAAGTTCTGTACAAAAGACTGATTGCACTAATTTTGGTACAAAATGGCTGCTTGAATTTCAGACCACACCCAAAAACACCCGTTCTCATCCCACGGTGATAACAAAGGTACCCAAAAAGTTTTGTAAAGATTGGTTCATAAATAAGGCCTCTAGCCTGAGCCGTATAGAAGTTGTGTACAAAAAACTGATTAGACCTAATTTCGGTACAAAATGGCCACTGGCAGCCATCTTGAATTTTGGACTGCACTCAGAAACACTCGTTCTCGTCCCAAGGTGATAACAAAGGTACCCAAGAAGTTTCGTGAAGATCGGTTGATAAATACTGCCTCTAGCCCTAGCCGTATTGACATGTGTACTTACTGTGTGTAAGTAGCACTGAAAAAATCAAAGTTCATCTAATTTGCATAATTTCTGCATGAGAAAAAAACCCGTATTATATGTGATGTATCCCAAGGTACTAAACATTCACACTAAAAATTTTTCAAATCAGCGCTTTCACATGGAAGTTCTGTGCAAAAATCTGATTGCACCTAATTTTGTACAAAATGGCTGCCATCGGCTATCTTGAATTTCGGATCACACCCAAAAACACTAATTCTCGTTCCACGGTGATACCAAAGGTACCCAAGAAGTTTCGTAAAGATCGGTTTATAAATACGGCCTCTAGCCCGAGCCGTATTGGCATTTGCACTTTCAGTGCTGAAAGTAACACTAAATACATCAAAGTTAGTCAAATTTGTATAATTTACATACGAGAAAAAAACCTGTATTATATGTGATGTATCCCATGGTACTAAACATTCAGACAAAAAATTATTCAAATCAGCGCTTTCATATGGAAGTTCTGCGCAAAAATCTGATTTCACCTTAGTCTGTACAAAATGGCCACCAGCGGCCAACTTGAATTTCGGATCGGACCCAAAAACATTCGTTCTCGTCCCACAGTCATAACAAAGGTACCCAAGAAGTTTCGTAAAGATCGGTTCATAAATACGGCCTCTAGCCCGAGCCGCATTGAATTGTTGACAGACAAATGGACAGACCGATGGACAACTGGTCATGGCATAAGCTCAAATTTGGCTTTGCCAAAGTTGAGCTAAAAACAGAGCTTCCGAACTTTTTGAAAATCGGGAACGAATCTGCATGTGGTCAGAATGAATCAGCATAAAAACACAAAATGAACTGTTTCTGTAAGCGCCTGTCACACCTAGTGATATAGGCCTACTTATAAAAAGCACTTTCATGCATAAAGGTAGTTCTGTATAATGAAAATTGTAATTTTTCAGAGCTGAAACGGTTAACTGATTAATCAATTAATCAATGATCAACATCTTGATCGAACCAAAAAGTAATTGATCGACTAACTGTTACTTTTGAACTACTGTAGTATATGGATTAACAAAGGAACAAACTTGCTCCAAAACAGGCAAACATTGTCACACTGGCTCACATCAATTATATGAGACAGAGTAAATCATGCAAGTTACTTGCTGACATACTTGTTTACTTGCATGATCATCATACTGTATCAGTGGTTGGAAATGGTAATTCTTACCCCTTTACCCATTGTGGGTAGCAGATGATACTTGCAAAATAAATTCATGAATTGCTAAAAATTTTCAAATTTTTGTCTCAAAAACATAGCTTATGACCCCTCATTGGAACGAGCTCGTTGAGCTTGTTCCAATGAGGGGTCATAAGCTATGTTTTTGAGACAAAAATTGAAAACATAATAAATTTGAATGGATATTTTTGTATATAGGCCTAGTCAGTTGTGTTTGTTACGTTGGGTAAAGGGTTCATGCTGTAAATCATCAAGGGTGTGGCAGTTATTCAGATATCCATTTGGACAAGTGATTAATCGGTTAACCAAGGTTAATCCACATGATTAATCGATCAAGAAAACCCCTTAACCGTTTCAGCTCTACATTTTTTAAAAAATTAGTGGCTTTCTGACGGATAACAAACATTTTTGACAGACGGCATCATGGAGATGAAATCCCCCCCCCCCCCCATCCCCCACAAGACAAACCCATCACATACTCACACAAAGAGTCTTGTTTAGCCACTGTAGTGGGGACTTGGTGTTTTTATTTTGTTCTCTGTGACAAGTCCTCCAAAAATCAGCAAGCCAAACTAGAACCCATAGTTTTCTTCTTGAGGACGAGTAGAAAACAAAGAAAATCCTTGTTGGGATGTGTAAACATCATTGTCAAGATTCCCATACAGTCAAAAAACAGACTCACACACACATTAGCTTCGGGACTGGCTTGTTGCAAGATAAATCACAAGAAAAAACAAATTTGTACTTTGTAAGCCATTTATTGCAAAATTTATGAAAGCTGGAAATTACAATCTGTCGTGGACTGAGTATTATGAAAGCACCTTAAGACCACATGGTACTCTGTACTGGTACAGAAAGGCAACCCAAAATAGTCCATGGTGCAATACAGCATATATAATTACTACAAACAAGACAAGACAAAGGAAAATAAATGAATATGAACCATACCTGTCAAAGGTTACAGATGGAAATACAGTTGTAGTAAAAATGATTAGTACCTTAAGATTCCGCAAATTAGTTATTTATATAATTATTGGTGTTTAAGGTCACATACTTCTACACAAAGGCTAATCCTGATGGCAACATGGAGATGAAGTTAAATCCAGCCAATTGTTTATATACATGCCCATCTTAGAGGATTTCCACCCAAAGCATTGGTGACCCGGTCCATTTTACCAGTAAATCAGAGCTTGCTTACCATAGTAAACAAACACTGCTTCCTGGGGTTCCCATGGGGATTTAGCAAATTTCAGTGCCATGATTAGTGTAAGTAGTCAAGGATTGGGTAATTACACTTCAACATTTCTTTTTCTTGACCCTTTACCCTCAGTGAGATTGTTCCAGTGAGGGGTCATATGATATGGTTTCATTGAAATTGTGTAAAAAATCTAAAAAAAAAATATAATTAAAATAACAAATTTTGATAATGTGTACATTGTGTAAAGAGTTTAGTCTTCCCTTAGCATGAGCAGAAGATTACACTTGAAACTAAAATTCTTGGATAACTGAAAAGTTGTTGAAATCTCAAATTCCTTAACAACTATAAAAACTTTCCTTCTCTGCCACAAAAACATAGTTTACAACCCAATCTTTGGTAGATACTCAGCAAGCATATCCCAATGAAGGGTGATCAGCTATATTTTTGCTGCAAAAATTTAAAATATAAAAAAAATTGATTTTTGTGAAGAGTGCTCTTTGTTTCTTGTTGTTACATTAGGTAAAGGGGAGACTGATTTATTTATTTACTGGCATTAACCCTTTACCTAACATGACGCAAAAAAAATTAAAAAAACATGTTTTTGATCCAAAAAATGAAAAAATAATGAAAATTAATTGCCGATTTTTTAGAATCGCACTGGCTGGTTTTGGCCGTTACACTGGGTAAAGGGTTAAAGGCCACATTCAGAATCTATGGCTATATCAAGACCAGAACATAGGAATGTAATTTAAAACAATGGTGTCCACTTTTAGAGGACTTACACCATGGTTACTGTGTTCTATTTACTAGTTTTTCTGAACAATAGCTAATCATGGCACCAACGTGGACAACAAGTCAAGTTTAAACAATAGTTTATATCCATGTTGCCCATTTTAGAGGACTTCCACCCCAAGCATTGGTGAATGGGTCCTATTTTACCAGTAAAACAGAGCTTATTTACCAATGTAAACAAGTACTGCATCACTTCCGGGGGTTTCCACAAGGGGCCAGGTTCTATTTTGCCAGCAAAGCAAGGTAAACTGATGATGAAGATCGATGTCATACATTGTTGGAAAGGGCCCTGAGTTTTTTTTAATGTAGTATAATATAATTCACAGGCAATAGTGAAGGTATACCAAGCCTAGGGTGCGTATACTATGACCAGAAAAAATCCAGTTTTCTTTTGGTCATTACAGAACATTTGTCAAACATTATTTTAATCATACACACTCATTAAAGTTCTTCTCTGTATTCAAGACAAAATAATACCTCCAACTGACAAATGACCTTTAGGAAACTTTCTATGAGAGCTTCCCAAGGATCTGTGGAAGGTTCAAGTATTATTTCACTGGATGAAAGTTCCATGTATGCGACAAAAACAGACAAATATCACACATTGCAAGCCGACATATGAAGCTGTTGAATTGTTTGGTTGACTAACAGTCCTGTGGGACAGTCATGACTTGATTTCATTCAAAAAGGATCAACAAATCAGTGTTAAGAGAACCACTCCTATTTACAAGGGGTATATTTCATTAACAAGAGCAAAGATCATATCCCTGCTTGGTGACAGGATATTTTGTACTGGATAGGAAACATCCCCTTGCATATTTGCAGCATCCAAAGTGTTATTACTGTGTTACAGTGTTACTGTATTTTCTAGAATTATATTTTCTGCCTATTAATATAACTGACTAAAATGAATCATTAGCATTTTAAAAGATATGGTAATTTGCCAACTGACAAACTGCCACATCTTTGAAAATGCTAATGGTTCATTTCAACCCATTTAAAGTCATAAATAGAAATTACAATTCTAGAAAATACAATTATCTAAGTTTTATAGTATTGGCCTCTGGTTGGGTTCAAAATTATTTTTTTAAGTTGATTTGTAATGAGAGGTTTTTTCCCAAAGATTACATGCCACCAGCAAGGGGGATCTTAGTTTAGCAAGATTTTGTTCATTGATGGTTGTTTTGTTACAATTTCTTAAAGAGTGCCTGTTTGCACTCTCCTATAAATTGTAACAAAACAATTTATATAAAAAAATTATTTTGTATTGCTGAGTGAAAAACAAGTTAATGTACACAGTATAAAGCCAGTAAAGTGGCTTTCAGCACTTACAGAGTCATGATAGTGGTTTTCAACATTTAAACAGTTAAACAAGCCAAATTAGGTTATGGTCTTCACCCTTTTTTCAGATGACGAGAAATAGGAATAGAAGCACAAGTCTGACATCAGTAGGCAAGGAGTTGAGCTTCACACAATGAAAGCTTTGCATATCTGCTTACATACGGATCTGCCATTAAGAAAAATGACTATATGTTTAGCCCTTAAACCAAAACGAAGAGCAGATGATGCTTGCAAGAAACTTTCTTGAATAACTAAAAATTTTCATTTCTGCCCCTAAAAACATAGCTTATGACCCTACATTGGAACAATCTCAATCAGTTCATCCAATGAGGGATCAAAAGGTATGTTTTTGAGGCAAAAATTGAAACTACAATAAAATTTAAATGAATAATTTAATGAATAGCACTGGGCCATTTTTGGCATTTTGGTAGGTGAAGGCTTAATGGGAGCCCACATATGGGGTCCTTCCTTAAGTGCAGGTACTGCAATAATTGCTTCATATTTTGTGGATGTGCTTCATATTCTCTTTAAATGCAAAATTATTTGGTCTTTGTGTCTTTGCCTTGTTACAATTTATGGGAGAGTGCCTAATGGCAAAGAAATCAATTTTGATGGCCCCCAAAATTATAGAACTCAACCAGTTAATATTTATGTATAATGGACCAAATATTTTTCACTTCAACTTTACACACATACACAAAAAAAAAATGAGCCACACAATAATTTTCTGACAAAGGGGCAAAGCGACATGAAATTCTGAATTCAGTTTCAACAGTGAAGTGAAGCGCAATAAGGCGGTAAGAAACTGAATTGAAAGTTACATGAATAGAATCCACTGAATATTTGACTGGCTGAGTGATGTAAGCCCATATTTGGGCTTTATGTTGAAGAGCAGGTACTCTAACTTGAAGGCTTCATATTCTAGGGATATGTTTCCTATTATCTCCTAAGAGAAATTATTTAGTCTGTGTACCTTTTTACAATTTTGGGGAGAGTGTCTTGGCACTCTACCCTAAATTGTGATAAGGCAAATACATGTAATCACATTTTGACAGCCAAAATTAATTTAGCCCTCCACCACTTAAATGGAATAGTGCTTAAATTTTATTCGATGAATTATTTCAAAGAATCTACAGAAATAACAACTTACTTCTCAATTAATTCACCTTTTTTGCCTTTGCACCTGTTTGCACTGAAATTTCTGTTCAGTTGTTTGTTAATTGGTATTTAAGGTCACTATCAGTATATGCGGAAATATCATGGACATAGCACACGTATAAAGTCATGTTTAGCCAATATTTATGTTGCCCATTTCATACGACACTCACCCCACTCACTGATTGCTGTATCCTATTTTACCCATAAGATTTTTTATTTCTTGGTGTTTACGGTCACTTTCAGCATCTATAACTATATCATGACCACAGCACAAGTATAAAGTCAAGTTTAACTAATCATTTATACTTATATCACCCACTTCACATGACACTCAATGATTGCCGTATACTATTTTACCCATAAGATTTTTTTATTTGTTGGGGTTTAAGGACATTTTTAGAATCTATGATCACAACACTACAGCTGGGAGGTTCTGATTTTTCAGATTTGGTTTTGATTCAGTTTCAGGAAAAATCCTCGGTTTCAGTTCGGTTTTTCTATGTGTTAAGAACAGATAGTAAATAACACTTCAGCCTCTTTAACTTTGAAAGTAGTTTGTATGACATCACTCACCACAAAAGCCATGTCTGTATTGGGTTCAGCATAACTTCTCTTTGATCATTCTTAGGGGTTGTAGGGGATCAGTTACTAAGCCTATTCAATCAAAAAAAAACATAAATCAGATTAACCCTTTACCCAACACAGGCGATATCAAAATTTATTATTTTAAATATCATTTTAAAAATTTCAACAAAAACATATCATGTGACCCCTCATTGGAACGAGCTCGTTCCAACGAGGGGTCACATGATATGGTTTTGTTGAAATTTTTTGAAAAATAATATTTTTTCAACTGCTGAATTTGCATATTACGCAGGCGGATGCAGGCTATTTGTTGGGTAAAGAGTTAACAAATGAATAAAGTCCATCTAATCTATGTTGTGTTCTCATTGTCATATTTTCATGTGACAATGAGAACACGACATATTTACCCCTTTGCCAGATAAACTAAGTAACGAGAGGCTATCGTGATCTTTAGTCCAGTTCCCAACATTCAGATTGTTTGATCAGTTTATTCACAAAGTGTAAAATAGTTTGGCCATATTTTGCTGGGTCTTGTAGTTCGGTTTTCCAGTTAACACCAAAAAAACGCAGAACCAAACTAGAAAACCAAAATAATGCCCAGCCCTACACAACACCAGCATAAAGTCAAGTTTAACCCATCGTTTATACCTCTGCGGGCCACTTTAAATAAGTTCCTCCCCAGGCACTGGTTACTTCCATCCCAGGCATTGGTTACCAGGTTCTATTTTACAAGTAAAGCAGAACTTGTTTACCACAATAAACATGCACAGCTCCACTTCCTGGGGTTTCCATGGGATAGTGCCAGGTCCTCTTTAACCAGGAAAGCAAAACTAGTTTACTATAATGAACGAGCACTGTCCCATTGCCTAGGGTCCCAATGGCGGTGAAAGGTTAAAAAAAAAAGAAGACACAATTAATTCGTTATTGAATAGATAACTGCTAAAATAAGTAATTTATTTCTGTCAATTTACATGAAAATGGACTGAGACTACTACAAGTACATTCATAGAGATGAAATTTATATTAGCAATCAATTATCTAATCTCCGCTAATTAACCAAACTGTTATAGATGTTTGTTCTAGGCAAATCAAAGGTCAAATGTCAGAAAATGAAACTGCCATTTTGTGAAAATAAGCTACATAAAACGAAATTGCCAAAGACATTCAGGGTTTGCTGCCATTTTTTTGTGTCTTTGCTGTCCAACTCTGTGAGTTCATTTTAACAGTCCCCATTCTACAATTACAGCATTACTAGTCTAATATCAGAAGCCATAACTATACCTTCGTAGTTTGATAACCCTTTACCAAAACATGTAGGAGAATAATGTCATATTGTTTTCTCCTCAAATTTAATGAACTGGATGTGCCCTTTGAGCCTGATTACAAGTACCTCACTGTATGCTTTGTAACAAATTCTATTCCGTGAACAAATATTGCACACAGAAACTCAAGATATTCTAGCAGTACAGTGGGAACATGTTAATTGAATGGCCACTTTGCCAGTGAAAACTATTCAATATTAACAGGGATATGCAATTAACCATTCCTTTTTGAGATAAATTGAGTATTGGTTCTATTATATCTTGTTTAATATAGCTCAGTGAGCTATGTCAAACAGAACATGGTAGATCAAGTGCTTATACTGGGAGTAATTAGGCCAAATAGGTCTGTAAAGGCTTGTGATTGTAATTTTTGATAAATCACAATATATTTATACAATTAATAGAGATTTAACCATTGCCAGAGAGCAATTAATAGATCAAATTTGTAATGGTGGAATGGTAAGTGGTTTGGTGGTTGGCAATTATAAGCAGTTAACAAGATTAACTATTAATAAGTATACAATTAATTGGAATCCACTGTACAATAAAATTTTCTTTGATGGATCTAATTTTGGATTTATTTATTTATTAGTGTTTAAGGTCACTTTATTTATTTATTGGTGTTTAGTCATTTTCAGCAAATATGACAATATCATGACCACAACACAAGAATAAAGTCAAATTTAGCCAAGTGTAGAGAACCAAATTTTATTTTATTGATTTATTGGTGTTTAAAGTCACTTTCAGCATCTTTGGCTGTATAATGACCACAACATAGGTATGAAGTCAAGTTTAACCAATCGCTTATACTAATGTTGCCCATTTTACCAGGCTTTGGTACCGATTCCTATTTTACAGTTAATAAGAACTTGTTCACCACAGAAAAGAAATAATGTTCCACTTCATGGGGCTCCACACAAGGAACCAACTTTTGAAGACATCCAATCCATGCACTGGTTACAAAATCCTATTTTACCAGAAAAAAGAGAACTTGTTTACTGCATCAAAGCAGCACTGCAACATGCACTTCCCATGATTCTCATAGGGGGAAGTTAAATTTATGGCAATATTAGGTCTGTGTCATGTCAAGTTAAGAAAATTATTTATATTTCTAACATATTATCATTTATTATATATTGGTGTTTAAGGTCACATATTTTTGCACAATTGCTAATCATGACCACAACATAAGTATCAACTCAAGACCAGGGGTGAGCGTTAATAAGCCATGTTGCCCATTTTAGATAGGGTTTGCACCTCCCAAGCACTGGTGACTGGGTCCTATTTTACCAGTAAAACAGAGCCTGTTTACCGCAGTGAACAGGCACTGATTCACTTCCTGGGGTTCCCGCGGGGCTATATTTCTGATACCCGGTTTCCCTCCAGGCACTGGTAACCATCGAGAAACTTAAGATCAATGCCTTTTCTCTTTTTAATTTTTAAGTTTATGAATAACAATTTAACAAGAATCTCTTCTTACACTAAAAGACCTAATTGCAACTTGGATCACTTTTAATGGCAATAGAACACGCACCCCAGCTTGCAGTCTATAGGTAAACCTGCAAGTTACATTCTTAGTACTTTGGCAGTTGTTTCATGGAAAGTCTTGGCTGCCTGTAAAGGCAGCCAAGACGTGCCTAGAAACAATGGCAAAGCCATGGTGTAGACCATCAAGTTGCATCAAAAATGTAAATAAATCTCCATGTCATCAAGGATTAAAACAATATGGCTGACAGGTCCAATTTCTATAAATCTATGATGTGATAATTTATTTGTTAATTGGTTATGGTTGCATATTTCTGCACAATTGTTAATTGTGACACGTGGAGATAAAATCAAATTCAGACAAGCGTCTATACCCTTGTAGCTCATTTTAACAGACTTCACCCCAAGCAGGATATGGTAGATCAAGTGCTTATACTGGGAGTAATTATTTATTGGTGTTTAAGGTTACATATTTTTGCACAATTGCTAATCATGACCACAACAAAATTATCAACTCAAGACCAGGGGTGAGCGTTAATAAGCCATGTTGCCCATTTTAGAGAGGGTTTGCACCTCCCAAGCATTGGTGACTGGGTCCTATTTTACCAGTAAAACAGAGCTTGTTTACCACAGTAAACGAACACTACTTCATTACCTGGGGTTCCCACGGGGGTATGAGATGATAAATGGTACACTTCCATGAAGTATATTCAATAAAGAGAACTATCCTATGATGAATATTCTGCAGAGTGTACAAAAAGGCTTTTTTTTTTTTAAATTGTGATAGGTAAAGGGTTAACAGTTTATGAAAGGTAACTTCTCATCTAACAACCATATGAAATAATAAAAAAAAAAGATAACAAACTTCCTAACTATTAAAATTAACAAAGAAATCGACACCATGTAAACATCAATAACTTCACTGTACACAACAAAAATTTAATTAATTTGTGCTACTGTAATAAATCTGCTATCTGTGCAAATCATTAATATATTTGAGGCACATGATTTCTTTAATACAAAAACTAACCACACTTAAGTGGCAACTCACTCGATGAAAGGTAAGGTTTCAAGAATTATCATTCTAATATTTAGACCATCACACAATGGATATAAATTTCACCTTTAGAGAATCAATTTAGACTTTGGAAACTTTCTCTTTCCTTTAACATGTGTCCCAATACGCAATACTGAGTTAGTCTTTCAGTTAGGTATTGGCTGCCAAGACTTGACCAGAAGCCACAGTGAAGCACTGGCCTTGAAGGCTGTAATATGGTAGAATTTCTGAAAAGTTTTATCAGGCCTTAAAAGTTAAGCAAAGCAATCAAGTGGAAATTATTATTCCTTCCCTGTTTGATCTTTCATCACAATGTGATATCTAATTTGAACCTCACGAAAAACAAACATATATTAACCTTTTACCCAATGTACACCTGTCAAAATTTATTATTTTAAATATTATTTTTTCAAATTTAATAGAAAAATTCAATAAAACCATATCATGTGACCCTTCATTGGAATGAGCTTGACAAGCTCATTCCAATGAGGGGTCAAATGATATGGTTTATGTTTTTTTCAACTACTCAATTTGTATGTTATGTGGGCAGATGCTCCCAATTTTTTAGTTAAAGTGTTAACTACACTGAAACCAATATACCATTTATTTATTCAAAGTCACTTTTGGAATAAGAAAGTGTATTTCAGTTATTACTAAGATAAAAATAGGCAAATTTTAAGTGAGTATGTTAAAACCTTTGCTAAAATTGTGAGAAGTTATGAGTTCAGCATAACTTAAGCCAGCTATGCCTGGGAAAAAGAGAGTGCTCTTTTTTTTCTAAAACATGAAAAGCAACGATTTCTGCACAGACAAAAATGATGGATGGCATTTTTTAGTGTACTGACTTATTGACCTGGTACATATAGTTCACTACCTGTATATCTGCCAATAAGAAATTATTCTTGAAACATTACAGAATTTTTAGAGAGTGCCAACTATAAATGTCTAACCAAAGAAATTTTGAAAAAACATTTTTGAGCCAAAAATTCATAGAGGAACACTCATTACAAACTATACATCAACTTCTTCACAATATCCTACAATATACATTGACATTAATTTAATTAACACTAGAACATTGATCAGCCACAGAGAGATCACTTCCAAACAATAAAAATTAATTTTTAAAAGTTTGAAACAAGTATTCAAACCTTTGTTCTTTGGTACTATCATATATACTTATGAAATACAACTAGTTTTTATACCAGTTCCAATAGCTGTGGGTCAGTGTTTAAAATCCTCATAATGTGTTCGCATGTAAAATATTTTCAGGCAAATTCGAGGAATTTTTGTTTTGTAGTTTCTGAAATCAAACCTTCATTGTAGACAGGGATTTTGTTTATTCTTTGGGGATAGGGGGTGGGGTGGGGGTAAACAACCTTTTTGACCGATGTAACAACCAAAACTAGCCAGTGCTATTTACAAAAATCACCATTCCAATTTTATTATTTTCGGTAACAGTCGGTAAAAATGAAACAAATTCCAAGTCCACAAAGGCTGACACACACACACACCGAATAACACTTGCATTGAACAGGGGCTAGACATCAATAAGTTACACTTGCATACAAAATACGATGTCATCCTACCGAGTATTGTAAAAGCTACTGAGTTTAAAATTTCATTGGTCATAGACCAACTGACAATGCCATATATAGAGCTGCACGTTGCAGCTAAAAATGAAAATATTTACAAGAAATGTTTTTGCAAGTGTTGTCTACTATTAGAGTTGGATAAAGGGTTAAGATCATTTTCAGCATCTTCAGATATACCCTGACCTGAACACAAATAGAAGGATCCCATTTAATTGGATATTGCTTAATAGGCCTATACTATTAATTGGAAATAATATTCAAACAATAAAAAGCATGTTCTATATCTTTAATCCAGATTTAATTGCACATAGATAAAGGAGTAAATCCATTTTAATTGAAAAAAAAATCTTTGTGATCCACTGAAAACTAGTACTGTGAACCCCAATATTCCCCAAATTCACAAACCTCTTTGGATGTGGTAATTCCAATGTAAGCATTTATTCTTTTAAATCTTGTTTGACAGAGCTCTATGAGCTCTGTCAAACAAGATATAATAAAATAAAGACACAATTTTAAAATCACCAAAACATGAGAAATTGACGACATTTTAGTGAGCCGAATATTCTTGATAGTTGAATACTTTTAACTGGTAAAGTGACTATTCAATTAACATGTTTCCACTTCAGAGGACTTCCATCTCAGGTGTTGGTTACCAGGTCCCATTTTACCAGTAAAACAAGATCTTTTTTACTATAGTAAACAAGCACTGCTCTATGTCATGGATTTCTCATCTGGGAGTATAGTATCTGAGAATGTACCTCTGTTAGTTATAAGAGAATCACAGGCCTTTTTCCAAGAAAAAACCAAAGGAAAAAAACCGACACTATCAGTATGCAGGAAGATGATGGAAGCATTAGACTCTGGATAAATGTGGCTGCTAATGTTAGTACAGTGTTAATCTGTGATTGTGAGGTATAGCTGTAGTATAATAGTCAAAGATTTAAAATAGTTGATAACACACATAGATTAATGAAAACAACAGTAACGAGATCAAAAGATTGAAGATATGTATGAGAAATAATACACATGATTTATGTAAGAATGAAAAAGGAAAAAAAAGCTAACAATAATAAATCAAATAACTAGAATCGAGAAAAATAAAAATTTTAATCATGGAAATTCAGTAGAAATAACTCATCACCAAGTATAAAATAGTTACACAAGTACCCAAACTTCATTACCAACACAAACACATTTTATGCATAAAATACTACAATCAACACAGTGTATCATTTATTTATTGGTGTCTAACCCATAATTCTTAACCAGCTGAGTGGTTTCTTGAATTGTTTCATGAACTTCAGACATGGCTGCTAGGAAGCAGCCATGACTGGATTTCATGAAAAATTCAAACAAATGAAGCCCAGCTATGATTCGTGATCCCAATGGTTTAATTTACAGGTACATTCTGTTAAACAGAAGCCAAATTATACCCTTTCTGTTGGCAAGTGTACTGGTGAGAATATCTGTTGGCAGCACGCATGGTGTTAAGGGTCTGAACAAATTTCTTGAATATCCGCTAGAGCACCACTAGTGCATTAACAGTTGCTAAGCAGTGACTTCTAGTGAAGTCTTGGGTGCCTAAATAGGCAGCCAAGACTTGACTAGAAACCACTGCCATGGTAATATGTTTATTTTCAGCAGGATCTCCTCAAGATTGCATGTTGAGGGTACCTATCCTGAGGACGTAAAACTCAGAAATGGGCCTCTAATGGTTAACCCTTTACCTAACATGAAAAGCAGACGACACTTGCAAAAAAAAATCTTGAATAACTAAATTTTTTCATTTTTTGTCTCAAAAACATAGGTTATGACCCCTCGTTGGAACGAGCTCGATGAGCTCGTTCCAATGAGGGGTCATAACCTATGTTTTTGAGACAAAAAATGAAAATATTTTGAAAATTAATTGGCGATTTTTTAGAATAACGCTGGCCGGTTTTGGCCATTACGTTGGGTAAAGGGTTAAGGTCACAAATTTCTGCACAATGGCTAATCATGACCACAACAGAGAGATAAAGCCAACTTTAATCAACCATTCATACATATGTTGCCCATTTTAGAGGATGTCCACCCCAGGCATTGGTGACTTAGTCCTATTTTACCAGTAAAAGAGAGCATGTTTACCACAGTAAACAAGCACTGCTTCACTTTCCAGGGAATCAATACAGTGTAATCAATATGCAGTACACAGGTGGATTATAACTAATTCACCATGAGAAAGTTTTTCCAACAGATGAATAAGTTCAATTTCCAAGAAAAAAGCAAAGGAAAAAAAAAAAACACTTTCAGTTCATCAACCGCTGGGTTCTACCCTGTGGTGTTGCGCTGAAGATATGCTAGTGCCTCTTCTGCCATTTTGAAAAGTTGTGAATAATTCTAATATTGATTTAGCAGTAATTCACCCTCCCTGTACAAAAGGGAAGCTAATTTCTCAACAAGATGTATCATTTGGGGTGGGGTGGGGGGATTATATCAAGAAAAAAGGGTATAAAAGCTACTGTACTATTTCACTTTGAAGTGGAATATTCCAAGAGTGCATACTGTTTTCTCTTTGTGTCTCAGTGACCATATTCATTTACAACAGCGGCATCATTATAATAATAAAAAACATCAAGCCCACACAAAGATGAAAATCAGTCACTTTTGTAGTGTATTTCCAGTTTACATTTTTCTTTTCTAAAATTTATGAACCATTTTCTGTTGAGTAATAAAATGGTTGTCTATCCAGTCATATAAATTTGATGTCGGGACAAACTTGATCACATTTCCATAATTGTCAGTAATCATAAAATTACTGACATGATGATCTTAAGATGCCTATATTTTCAGAAATTAATTTTGCTTTGTCATTCCCTGTGTAATTCTACATGTCATTCAAAAGTGGCGGCACTTATAACATTTTCACTGTACAAATACAATTTGCAATAAAATGTCAGCTGTAAACATTTACTTTTCTATATACAACAATATTGCACTTATTAGCAGTGAAGGATTCAACAACATACTATATGCATCAAGATTTTGAACATAAAATACTGCAAAATCAAGACAGCATACAAAAAACAAAAATAGCATCTCAAATTCAATGTTCTCATATTTCTATGTTTGACAGCTAAGACTTTATAATGTCTCGTGGAGTGACCAGCAAACAGATTTTCAATGGACTGTGAACCAGTTGCAATTCAATCAAAATTCTGTTGTGTAATCATAGTACTGCAAAAGGACTACTCCTATTTATAGAAATATATTATGCTAACAAGAGCTAGGAGCATACCTCTACTAACTAAAAGAGTACAGTGGAACCCACTGAATTGGATATCTTTCAACTGAATAACCCTTTTAAATGAATATATTTTCCAAACACCAACCCATTTACCATACCCTCAGTTCAAATTTGTTAACTGAATAAAAAATCTTGTGATTTATTGATGAATCACTCTGGCATCCACTGAATTCCCCAAGCTGAAGGACCTATTTGGCCTCAGTATATCCAAGGGAAGCATTTAATCTGTTATATCTTGTTTGACAGAGCTCTCTGAGCTGTGTCAAACAATATAGAATAGAATAAATGCTCAGTTTTTCCATGAGAAAACAGAAAAAAGACCACTTTCCTGTTAATTAAATATTCCTGTTAATTGAATATTTTTCTTTGGCAAACACAGCTATTCAATTAACAGGGCTCCACTGTATTTTTGTTCCGAGTGAGAAATTGATCCTGCAGCAGGTGAACAGTTGATTGGTTGAATTTGTGATAAATGTGTTGTAAACTGTTTGTGCTGGTAAATTATCAAGCTCTCAAGTCACTAGTTAAATTCTATAAGGAATTCAATGCTGTTATGGCCATGAACTAGTTTAGCTCTTTAATAGTCCATCACCTATGCTTTGAATTCAATCAGATTGTACATTTCAGTTGGTCTCAAAAGCCAACCTTTCTGAGATCCGTATTTCCTGAGGCTGAAAGATGAAGAAAATACAAATCTCAGAAGGGTAGTACAGCCCCACACACCCTGTTGAAACACTGTGTGACAAATTTATTACCCTGCCCCTTCAGTGTGTCGAGTTTTGTTTTATTATATAATCGCCAAATGATATTCCAGTGATGAAAACCTTGATAAAAGTAATAATTAGAGAAACTGAAAGAAACATATCTTTCTTTATTACTGAACAAGAATGATTTGGAGTTATTTCCCTTCAAATGAACTCAAATATTTGGGGGACTTCAAGGACATTGGGAAATGACACGTCGTTATTAGTGTGGGACACATGTTGACTTTATAAGTGTATTATTCGATACGGTGGTGTGTTGTGTGTCTTGGAGAATTGGGGACACTATATTCAAACTTGTACAAGTGCTTTAATAAGTTTTACTGAAGAGACAATTCATCTAATGAGATAGGCTGCATGTTTCTCGAAACCACAACAGATCTGTAGTGTAGAAACACAACAAATCCTTTTTTCTCGACCGTAAAATTGGACATTGGAGGTATGTACTCTCATGAAACAATATTGTTTTCATTTTGTTTGTAAGTCTAAATGTTTATTATTACTGACGAAAATGTATGAAACGATCGGTGAAAGGAAAATCAGAGAAGTGTACCATAGAATGTTTATACACCACTTTTAGCTGTCATGTAATATTCTCATGCACACCGTTGAATTTTGTACACCCCATTGGAGTTATATGTACCATACTGGATGCACTTGGTTACTGACCAATCAGGAAGTTTGTATAATTTTCAAAGGGTAATAATAATCTATATGTCATTTTTACAAAGGTGCTTGATCAATCATATTTACTACAGCCAAATAAAATTCAGTCAAAATAATTAACTAACATTTCAGAACATTATACTGTTATAATAAAAATATACTAATTATCAGTTATCCTATTATGCAGTTTTCTATCATAATCATTGACAACAAATACTACACATCAATACTGTTCATCGGAACAAATAAATTTAGACTATTATTAATTTAAACTGTAAACCACCACCCAAGGAAAAGAAGTGTAACTTTCCACACAAAACTACATAATGCTTTACGTCAAAATTTCTCAAGAAACTGTTCTGAAACAATAACTTTCTTAATTTCAATCCCTTTAACTAGTGGAGTGCTAAATTATTTTTGGTCCTTAAAATTTCTTTGTGCATCTTTGGCTGGTTACAATTAATTAGTGTTCAACCGATTGTTGCCAAGCATTTTGTGATGATTCATAAACCACATTTTATTATCTTCTGCAATTGTTCAATTGTTAATGTAAAACACCATTCAACAAAGTTGAAACTCCACCACAATGTGTATTCTTAATCTCTCTAGATACCCCTTTACAGGATATACAAGTTAAACGACAAGTAAAGCTTTCAATTGAGCGTACTTGCGGCAATCGCCAGTTCATACTGAAAAAGTAAAGGTTGCAGTCCATTGACTCAGGTCGCAGTAAAATTTACCAGTTGCGCGCACTTGGGTGGTAAACGTGGCTCTCAGAGCCACGTTTACCACCCAAGTGTGAGCGACTGCTAATTTTATTGGACCTGAGTCAACGGTGTTTAACACTGTGAAATATGTTCAATTTAATGTAGTTATTTCGAGTCTCGACTTATCTAGTAGTGAACGGATTGTAAACACTGTAAAATATGTTCAATTTAATGTAGTTCTTTGTGAGCCTCGACTTGTCTAGTAGTGCATGGTATTACAATCAGAATCGGCATCAGAAAATACAAATAACCAGTAATCCGTCAGCAGTCATTTTTGGTAATTGGTTGAACACTACAATTAATGGGAGAGTGCCAGGAGGCACTCTCCCATAAATTGTAAAAAGGCAAATCTATCAGATAAAATAATATCACTTCAAAGATAATATAAAGCACATCCACAAAACATGAAGCCTTTAAATTGTGGTACCGGCACTTCAGAATAAAGCCCAAATGTGGGCTTCCAGCACTCTACCAGTTAAGGGGAATGGAAGCAGAAACAATTTGGTGAAAGTCGTGGTGATGTACAAATTTTTAAAAATTTTATTATGATGCACTCTTGGTGCAATTGTACTCTATATCACATGTAAGATATGCTGATGTCTCCAAAAAAACCCCAGTTCTCTCTTTTGGTGGTGAATATAAGCTGAGACCCGGAATTTTTATACATTGTATTATAGAAGAAATAAAAGTGAAAGTTTGGTAAATATGTTAATGAAGCTGATGTAAACAGAAAACAGCCATCTTGATGCATATTGGGATGATGGGTTTTCTCAATAAGTGTAGTAGGCAGCACAAATCAGAAATATAATCCCGAGTGTGTTTGGAACAGATGCCCCATGAAAACTACTACAAAAACACTGTAATTTCATGGATGGCCAAGTATCTATCGTTTGAGATACCTCAGTGATTGTGTTCAGACAACACTCGTCTTGTTTGGATGTGATGAAACTCATATAGTTGTGATCACATTAAAAAGAAGTGTCATCAAGAGTAAATAATGTTTGAATCTAATGAGCTAGAAATATAAATATATTAGCAAAGCAAGTGGTGTATTTAAATGGTATTTATGAGTACACTTAAACCATGCTACTTAAAAAATAATGTTTATTCAGATCACATTCCTGGGTCATATCTGAGTGTTCTTGGATCAAGTCGTTTCCAACACAGTGCTACTTGTACTAAGTTAAGCACTGTCATAGAAAACATTACTGACTGAAATGACCCACTATTCTTTCAACACAAAAACTTGTTTGCCTCAGCAGCATGGAAGATTTTTTGTTTACATCAGCTTCATTAACATAATTTAAAAACTTTTAAACTTTATTTTTTTGAGGCACAAGATATCAAATTTTCAGGCTTCATCTCAAATACACCACAAAAAGACAGTTGATATTGGTTTTGTTGATGTTTGGCCTCACCCCATGATGAGAATGAGTGCCTAAAAATATATTTTTTAAAGTGAATTTATTAAATATTTAAATTGTTAAAAACAAATCTGTAGCTTAGGATATATTATTAATTGTATAGAATGCAAATGAACTAAAAATACATCACAAACTGGAACTAAAAACCCTTTTTCCCCAGCATCCTATTTGGTGAATTTCCCCATATTGTTTCTGTTAACATTCCTCTTAAAAAGGGATGAAATTCTAGAAATGTCTGCTAATAGTCACCTGTTAAGTTTCCAATCATTTTCCAACAAATTATCACAAGATATATTTCTTCTGCTACCTATTTGATTACAGAAAGGTTGAAGCTGAAGTAAGCACAAAATTGAAAATACTCCAAAAAGTAGATTTTGTGGAAGATGTAAAACTTATCTTTCATGTGTCTTGCTGGCTCATAGATTCTTATGTAACTTTAATGCTGGTAAGAGTTTTGAGTAATTTTCATCTCTCGCCTCAAGATCGGTATGCAGACAAGAGAAGAAAATCGCTAAAAAACTGTTTTATTAACATGAAAACAGAGTAGGAATCCAAGAGCCATCAAGAAGAGTGAAAGATGAGTTTTTCATATCTACCCTTATTTTCACTTTTCATTGCATAATGGGGTTACTTGAGATGATTCTCGAAGTGGTACTTTTAACCCTTCACCCAGCGTACAGGAAACCAAAATTTATTATTTTAATTATTGTTTTTCAAAATTATTCAAAAAATTTCAACAAAACCATATCATGTGACCCCTCATTGGAATGAGCTCATGCCAATGAGGGATCACAATATGTTTTTGTGGGAACTTTTTGAAAAGTTAAAAAATTTATAGTAATTTATATATTTTTTATACTTACCAATGACCCAGACATAGCTGGTGCTAACTCTTAAAATATAGGGCCAAACACAAATTTTGCCCCCCAATCCCCAAAATTTGCATCTAAAACTAAAGAAAACATGTCCTGAGAGGCCCTCCACACTTCGCCCCTACTGCGCATGCGCAGTGTCAAGGACGTTCCGAAATTGGCGCCATTTATCATTCTAATAACCAGTGCCTGGTAAGCGCTATGTACTCAGCGGGGAGGCAAGAGTTCCCAACTCCTGGGAGGGCCATCCCCGTCTGGGTCATTGGTAAGTATAAAAAATATATAAATTACTATAAATTTTTTAACATTTTTATACTGTACCAATGACCCAGACATAGCTGAATAGTAAAAAGGCTGGAGGGCCAAGGACATAGAGCAAAATGGAATACGCTCAATAAAATAAAATAGAGTCATCCCCTGTAAGGAAAAGAAGTAATAGGCCTTACATGTATCTTTCTTATTTATGATAAATTAGAAAGATACAACACCTTCCAAAAATTGAGCTTCATACATCCATGTACTCTATTAATATCCAATAATCCTTATACTAATAATTTTTAAAGTAAGCCAATAATAAAGTAAGTCTAGAGAATAGAGACTCTTATACTCCTAAAAGTGTGTGAGAATTGCATAATCATGTCCGTTGACATATGCAATATTCAAAAGCTATACTTTAAAAACTAAGACTTGAATGAATTTTATAAACTTAAACTTCTCACTAAACAACCATCCCAATAACAGCTCAGAATTACTAACTCCGGAGGAGGTATCCCCTTGTTTTCATAGTAAAAACAGGTGACCCAAGGGAACACCCTCCCCCCCCCCCCCCTTTTTCTTGCCCTGGGTCAAATAGCCCAGAGCGAAGAGGGCAGCCGAACGGAGACACTGCCGAAACAGACAGCCTACCTAGCTATAGTAGCAACTGTTAAGTGAATGACATTCTGAGCAGTAGATAATAGACCTAACAATAGAGGCCTCCAGAAATGGACTCGATATTTCTGAGATAAAATTCATGAATGGATGGCTGAGCGCAATGAGCAGCCTTCAAAAATCTATAATAGAACACTATTAATGTAAGCCCAAGAAGTAGAAGAACTCTTACTTCATGAGCCGAAATCTTAAGCACAACTGCTAAGCCAATGATATACCATAAGCAGTACGCTAGTTAATAGAATCCATTAACAATAAATGGAGCGTAACGTCCTTCTACTAGACATCAAAGACAGAAGAAGCTTACGCCCTTGTAATAAACAGATATCTGTTTATAAATACATAAACTGTACCCGGAAAGAGTAAAGGCCTATGCCCATACGAAGACGGAAGGACCTTAAAATAATAGGTTCCGGATAATAGGAGCCTAACTCTTATGCAACAATCCAACCTAAATAGTAACGGAAGTATTGATTCCGAAACTATGAAAGTGAAAATCATCCATCGATAGTGCATGAAACTCACTGACTCTACAGTAAAAGAGAAACCAACAGAATTACTGTCTAAAAGGTCAGAATTTGAAAACTACTGTTTCCAGAGGCTCAAATGATTACTTAGCTAAATAAGAACCTGAAGTTAAAATCCGTATAGGAATTTAATCTAAAGATTCTAAGTCTATTTATCAAAAAGTTACTAACTGACTTAGATAAAGAGACAAAAGACTCAATTGTAAACTATCGTAGAGTGCATAGGTATGAGGTAACATAAACCTATAACCTAAATAACAACAGGCTGCAGTAGATCTTGTGAAACAAGTATACTAAAAAATAGCAATGAGTAGTATGGAGGGATCAACCATATGAACATAATGATCCCTACACCACGACGGAAGAGCCTCCACTTTAGTCGCATAGAATAGCGAAGAAGAGGATCTCCTATAGTAAGAAATCGCGTCCAAAGCTCGTCCAGTACAGTGCTTACAATGCAATACGGACCACACAACGAAATACATGAAGGTTGCGACCTTGCTGGTTGTGATAAAGATGACACGATTTACCCAGTGAAAAAAGATCCTCACATAGAGGAAGATTTCACGTTAAGATCAACAGTAGACAAGAGAGTAAATTACTCATGATCTCTGTGAAGATAGAGATGCTATCAACAGAAATGTATTGTGGTTGTTTATCTTAGCAATACCTGCTAAAAACAACAGCGCCGGAGGATACGCGTATCCTATCATTCTGTCCTATAGATCAATAGAGCGTTAACAGTATTAGCTCAGAGATCTGGACAAGCCAACACATACGTCTGCAATTGATTAGCCAGCTGTGTCATAAATAAAACATCATTGGGCGCTCCCATAGATAGCAAATCTGATTGAATACTTGTTTGTTGAGAGTCCATTCTGACAGCAACAAGCGACCCGTAAGAGAACGGGAGTGCGATAAAACAATCAGACGACCCAGAATATGACGGACCAAAACTGAACTTGGTGTACTATAACCAACAGACGGATTCTTTCCATTAAATTGAATAACGGAAACGAAAGAGTGCCTCCCTGGTTCCGGAGATACGCCACTACTGTCGAATTAAAGGACAGGAATTTGGGCATGCGTTTCTGAATAATGTTCATGCAATGACATAAAGCAAGCCTAAAAAACATTATTCCGCGGAAGTTAACTGATAGCTAAAAGACTGCGGAACCCAAAGACCCTGGCACTTCGAATCCGTAGGGATCAGTATATATCCCAATCTGTTTGACTGGCAACCGTCATAACAGCCACACTCGGGTCCGGCAACTGCGGCGGCACTCTCTGAGTCAACCACCGAATGTTTGCCCCAGTCTGAATCTCTTGTAACACTAGATAGACAAGAGAATGTATAAATCAAGCAATTCATGGATTGCCGGAAAGTTGCCGTCGAAGAGAAGCTCCTCCGAGAACGAAGCGACTCTGAGAGAGTTCTTAACCTACTATCCACGCGTGGATGTAGCTAGGGCTGCATCACGTCTAACCAACTCCAATCAGCCACTGAAGGGCGGAGTTATACGTGAACAAACTACTGCCCTCAAAAGAAATTACATTGAGAATAATATCCCGTAAATCTTTTCTTGAAGACGTAATGATAACGCCTCAGTAAGGCGGATTACGTATAATAAAGCGTCTAAGTTAAGTCTAATATACATAATGTCGTTCCCAACATTGAAATTGGAAAAGACATAAACGGTGAAAAAGAATATATGCAGTCTTTAATCACACCGTCTAGACGCATATGAACTCTCGGTATGCCCTGCTCTGCCAAAATAAACTATATGTAAAAAAAGATAAAATGGCAGAAATGAGCCACGCGGACAAGAAACTAAACTATCATGCTTAGTAGCCGTCTTGTATATATATATAAATATATAGCGTCGAAAAATAAAACACATGTTGTAATGACAATATTGGACTGCGTCGGTAAGTCAGGGACAAAGTCCCTGTACCGATCGAAAAATCCGAGTCCAATGACGCTATAAGTCTCTTATCCAAGATCGCAGCAATGAAGTCCGAAAAATAATCACTGGAAGAAATGCCAGAAGATATGAAAGGCATCTTCCGATACTACTAAAGGGAAAACTCGAAATCTTTCGAATCCCTTTCGCCATCCTGTCGGACCCTATAAAGCTTTCGGTCGTCCGTAGCTTGATGCAACCGCGGACCGCACCGACCCAGCGCCGTCGGATAATTCCTGATTCGACCGAGAAACCGTCAATTGCTGGGATGCTGCGAAACAACTGTGCTAACTCGGATAGCATGTCCGTTACTGAGGCCTGAGGAGCAGCGGTCTTACGATGCATTGCCGCAGGAAGCTCCGAGATCGTTACCCCGTGCATACTTCCAATATGCGAGCGAACGGAGTGTATAGGCCTCGTGTCCCTTGGCTACCGGATGGCGCGACCTATTCGCTGTGGAATCACTGAATGCCGAAACTGATCGGATACTCGAGGTCACGTAGCCAATGTGCAGTCGTGTGCCCTGCTGTGAGGATGAGGAAGCATTAAAGACAGTCTCTCGGACTGTCAATATAACGGAGCGTCCCGAGCAACGGACATATGCTCCGAATGTAAAATATCTGAACCACAACATGCGGTCCCCTATGTTGTTGGCTTCCTCCGATCTGTCCTCAATCTGCCGTCACTGGGTGAGTACTAAAGTAATTAAAGTGCTCGCATCACCCAAATCTCCTTCCTAGACCGCAACGGACGAACCCGGCAGCCGAACCATTCGATGAATGTACGCTACACCGGGTGAGCTAGCGAATGTCACTCCGTAAGCGATAGACATATTCCATGAGCACTTATTGCCGCTAACTCTTCATTAACTATGACGACAGAGGCACACTTTTGAAAGACATCTCCATAACTCTTCGAACAAGAAACCAGAAATGCTTGGATAGCAAGCATAAAATAATAATATATATAGCGTCGTTCAATAATTCGAAAGTTTGTGTGACATTATTGGACTATGTCGGAACTGAGGGACGATGTCCCTGAACCGAACCAAAAATTTCTAAGTCCACCGACGCTATCAGTTTCTTATCCGGCATCGCAGCATATGTTGTTCCGAAAGGGAAAGCTTGAAATCCACCGAATCCCTTTCGGTATCCCGTCGGACCGGATGAAACTTTCGGACGTCCGTACCCGCTTCCGCGGAGCGTCCCGACCCAGCATCGTCGGATAAAATATATGCGACAGATTCAGTTGATGCTGGGATGCTGCGATAAACTGTGCTATTAAGGAAAGCACGTCCGTTCCCGAGGCCTGTGCAGTAGCGGACTTACGATGCATTGCCGCTGGAAGCTCCGTGTACGTTGACTCCCGCATACTTCCTATGCGAACGTCCGGAGTCTGCAGGCCTCGAGTCCCCGGCTACCGACCCAGCGCTGTCGGATAATTCTCGATCCGACACCGTTTCTGTCGGCCGCTGGGATGCTGCGATAAGCTGTGCTATGTGCACAAGAATGTCCGGCGTCGAGACCTGCGGAGGCGCAGTCTATCGCTGCTTCGCCGAGGGCAGCTCCGCATCAGATGGCTCCCGCATACTTTTCCTATGCGAACGTCCGGAGTCCATCGGTCTCAAATCCCTGGCTGCCGGATGGTGTGACCTGGTCGCCGAAGAATCCTTGATCGGCGAAGCTGGTAATATATCGGCGGTCACGCAGCCAAGGTGCGGTCGTGTGCGCTGACGAGAAGAGGAAGCCTTAGCAGTCTCAGCGGACTGCCAATACAACGGAGCGTCCCGAGCGACGGACGTATGCTCCGCTAACGACACATTTGTACCACAACATCTGGGGCCAGATGTTGTTGAACGAGAGAGGGGCCTCTCTCGCTTGCCGTCCGGATGGACCGGAACGAGCTATGAACCGGACTAAAAGGCTTCCTCCGTTCTCCCTCCGATCCGCCGTCACTGGGTGTGCATTAAGTTAATTTTATAGTGCTCGCATCACCCCAAAATTCCTTCTAGACCGCAACGGACGAACCCGGCTGCCGAACCATTCGGTGAATGGACGCTACACCGGGCGAGCTAGCGGACGTCAAAGGCCGTCGAACCTACTAGGGTCCTCTTAGGCAATTGGCGTATTACATGAGCACTTTTCCGCTAGCCCTTCATTAATTGTGACGACGGAGGCACACTGTTGGAAGACATCACAGATACATCACCCTAATCTTGATCGTCTGAAATAGAAATTGATAAAGTAGAGTGACCCTGCGGGGAAAGGACCGAGTGTCTAAATCCCCAACAACATACCGTGACATACGCTTCCCATATTGTCATCGAAATCATACGATACAGAACCGGAGTTAATACGAGTACACTGACCACATATAGAATGATAATAAGGTCAGAGGAAGACTTCCTCTTAAAACAATTGATCAATATCCTTCCAATGTGAAAAGAAAACAAGTCCTGGTACTCGCACTAACCCCTGGCAATCAAAATACATAATAATAATATGATCCATTAATATAGAAAAAATAATTGAAATCAAAATATTTTGAAAAAATATTTTTTCAGAACAGCCCAAGTTTCTGAAAAGTAACGTTGAGCCCCAATGGATCCCAAGCCTAAGTGTGGACAAAAATTTTAAAAATATTTTAAACAATTTATTCAACACTTACGAACAATAATAATGTATCTAGTTATGATTGAAATAACATAAAGATATTATTATTTAGAAATCCCCCCCTCACACAGAGGGCTGTTGTAAATGTAAACAATGAGTGTAAAAACACTAAAATAAGACTCCAGGCACCCAGGCCCGAAATCAGTTACCAAAAATACACCATCTGATGCAAAACAGAGACTTCCAGGGAAGAAACTGCAGAACATCAGATGGTAGATGCAGAACACAACGCCTAACCACCCGTAGGTGAAGACGTAAACATGGGGAAAGAACAGAATTCATTCTGTTATTCAGCTAAACTCCCAAGAAATTTTAGTAATAATAATTACAGAAATTATGCCAAAAGCATGGGAGAATAGCAAGGGGGAACTTAAAGGACAGGGAGAGAGGAAAAACACTTGTAAAAACAGTGTAACTAAATAATCAGAATGACAACAAAATGGCTGCTGCCTTGAAAATAGGTAACTTAACATAATTTCATTAAAAAATTTTAAGTTACAGCCCTGATAATATTCTGTCACACATTCTTTTCCTCTCCTCCTTTTCTATCCTCCTTAGAATCACCATTTCACTAATATTTATGTGTCTGGCATCATTTAAACTGAGATTTAAAAGCACAAAGATCAGTCAGATGTTAACTGATGAAGGGCCAAACTTAGAATGATAAATGGCGCCAATTTCGGAACGTCCTTGACACTGCGCATGCGCAGTAGGGGCGAAGTGTGGAGGGCCTCTCAGGACATGTTTTCTTTAGTTTTAGATGCAAATTTTGGGGATTGGGGGGCAAAATTTGTGTTTGGCCCTATATTTTAAGAGTTAGCACCAGCTATGTCTGGGTCATTGGTACAGTATAAAAATATATATTTTTTTCAACAGCTAAATTTGAAAATTATGTGGGCCGAGGCTGCCGATTCGTTAAGTAAAGGGTTAACTCTGTGGTTGCTGCTGGTAGATATTCCCAACTATGATAGCAATACTCTTGTCACCAGAATAGAAAACTCCTGTCTACACTTAACAAAATATATCCCTGTAATTTGGATCAATCATTTTGTGAATTATTTCTGGGCTTCAATTGTTTGAATTTTTCATTAAATTTCATTCATGGCTGCTTCATGTGCAAAAAATATACCCTGTGACAACTTCTTGCAACCACTTTCAAAGGAGATTATGTGATATGTCTTTCAACCTATTATCCCAACTTTCTTACTATTTTAGGAAAAGGTTTGGTATAAAGTTAGTGAGGATTTAGTACACACAATAAATTAGCAGATTACAATGGATTCATAAAAGTAAAACTAAAAATACACCAACACAGATTTGTTTGGCAGGAATGAGCTTTCTCTTATTAATAATCACATTACTTAAGGCTGCATGATACAATAATATAAATAACAAGATCAGATTCTATGCACTGCAGAACAAAACGTTCCAATCAATGTTACAACTTCTCGAGTGTCCAAGTGAAAACTTTCTTCATTTTTTTCTTCTTTTGTTCACCTGCTGAATGCTTCAGCTATTTTCTCTGCAACCCACTGCAATAAAGAAAACAAAAATACATATGTACTGGCAAAGAAGCTTTTAGTTTGTCAACTTGTTAAGTGAAAAGAAGTTCACCCAGAATTAACTCCTATACTTGAAGGTTATTACTTGGTTAGTTCCATATTGACCAAGATATCAACCCAAGGTAACTTCATATCAGCCTGAAGACCTCTTTATTTATTGAACAGAAACAAATTATTACAAAATGTTCTCATATCTGTTACCATTTTTGACAGTGTTATTATTTCTCATTCTTTTCATTAAATTCAAAATTTCCTCTTCTCCTAGTTTAGCTATCCAAATCTGCCAAGTGGGGAAGCTGAGACATTCGGAGAGCTGAACTATCACTTCTCTCACTTTGACAAATCTCTGCTTACAACTCTGAACCTTATTTTGTGTACAGCTCTCTCCTTTTCTCTCTTCATCCACCTAATCTTTACTTATTGCCATCATTAATTCCCCACCATACAAAAACTGCTCCCTTTTGCCTCGTAACACCAATTTTACTGATTGATTGTGTCCGCCGAATAACAGTGAACAATTTCGCTATAAACTAAATGTTTGTGCCTTGTAATGCATCAAGGGGGATAACTCTAGCTTGGTTCATACAGGCTGAGATTGGCATCATACCAGGCAAGTTTGTTGTCACATCATCTGAACTTGATACTGGGCAATTTTTGCTACACTTTTGATCGTCTTCAGACTGTGGCTTGCAGGTGTTTCTAGGAAAGTCTTGACTTCCTATATAGGCAGCCAGGACTTGCCTAGAAACAACTACTTAGAATATAACTTGCAAGTTTACCCACTGACAGCATGTTGGAGTACCGGTTCTATGGCAGTAAAATATATCAATGGCAGAACTAGGACTTTTAGGGTTAAGTGGGTTACCATAAGTGCAAAATCAAAAAGTCTATCTAGAATTTTATTTTTTTATCAATGCCATTTTCAGTATCTATGGCTATATCAGGACCACAAAACAAGTATAAAATGAAGTTTAGTCAATTGTTAATACTTATGCTCCCCACTTTAGAGGACTTCCACTCCAGGCAATTGTGACTGGTTCTTGTTTTACCAGAAAAGCAGAACTTGTTCATTGCATTTAAGAAGCACTGCTACATTTCCAAGAGTTTCCTTCAGGGAAAGATAACTTTCAGCATCTATGGATATATCAAGTATAAAGACAAGTTTAGGCAATCATTCAGCCAAACATTCATATGTATGAAGTTCACTTTAGAGGACTTACAACACAGGTTTTGATTACCAGCTCCTATTTTCCCAATTAAGCAGAACTTTACTGCACTTAACACACACTCCACTTCTTAACTGGTAGAATGCTAACTTTTGTTGGTTGTCCAAATTTTGTTCACATGTTAATGCCTTGTTACAATTTATGGGAGAGTGCCCATAGGCACTCTCCCATAAATTGTAACAGGCCAAATCCACCCAGATTAAATAATATCACATCAAATATGAATTGAAGCTCATCCACAGAATATGAAGCATTTAAGCTGTGGTGCCCGCACTTCAGGATAAAGCCTAAAAATGGGCTTCCAGCATTCAATCAGTTAAGGTCCTCATGGGAGCCATTTATATTAACATTCAACAATTTCCTGAATATTGGTTGTAGATGACAATATCAGCAAGTTGCAGATGACATTATTTTCCAATGAGGCAGCAGCTCTTATAACTATAGTTCAGAAAAAATGATTCAAATATAGAATGAAAAAAATAAGAAAAATTGAGAGATAACTTTTTGAGTATTCTTGGCAAACCTAGCGAATATGTTATAGAACAAAATAATTAATAATTTTTATTTTAATTCATGAAAGATAATAAATTCTATTATCATATGACTCGTCCGTTTTGTTCACTTTAAAAGATTTGATATTTTGTTTTCATATTAATCAGTGATAAATAAAGCCTTCCGTCAATTTCATTGGTCAATTTCAAAACTAGATAATTTGATTGGCTGAACAAAATACAACTGGGCCACATTTTTATAATTTGCATAATTAGAGTTGGGAGCTTCCATTGGTCAATTTCAAAACTGGACAATTTGATTGGCTAAACAAAATACAACTGGGTCCCATTTGCATAATTTCAGCAGAGAGAATTTACGTTATCTGTCCTATTTAGGGTGGGTTATATTGTATTAATCTTTTACCTAATGTAACAGCAAAAAACGTCTCGTGCAATGCAAGAAAAATGCCATTCATTTCTTTTTTAGTTTTTCACTTTTTTCTTCCAAAATATAGGTTATGGCCCCTCATTGGAACTAGCGTGTCGTGCTCATTCCAATGAGGGGTCATAACCTATGTTTTGGAAGCAAAAAATGAAAATTTTTAGTTATATGAGGATGTTTTTTCCATGTGCCGTCTGCAACTCAAGTTAGGTGATAGGTTAAAAAGTCATACTAAGTGGATAATTTGTGCGTGTGTGAGTCATATGATAAATAGAAAATGAAATGAGTGTTTTTCTCATAAAATATTTATGAAACTCGTCCGAATTTTCCATCTGGGCTCACCCAAACAGAAAATTCTTAAGACTCGTTTCATTAATATTATATGAGAAAAACATTCATTCCATATCCTCTATATCTTTCTACTCATGAATCTTTCAACAAACATAGGAAATGTTTACCCTTAAGGGCCTGGATAATTCTACTTACTGTTTGCTCCCTCATAATAAGATAAAACTTTGGTTTAGCAGCAGTGTCTAATGAAGTCAAGGCTGCCTATATAGGCAGTCAAGACTTCATGAGAAATCACTGCCATGTTACTCTCTATATTACATCAGCAAAACAACTGAAAGGCAGTACGTTGAAACATCTAAGCATTTAATGATTAATTGAATAGCCATGTTACAAATGAAAAGTATTCAGTCAATGGGAATATTTATTAATCAGAATTTGTTTATTTTCTCACATTGCGGCAGTAAATTATGCTTTTCCTCCATTATATCTTGTTTGACAGAGCTCATGGTGCTTTGTCGAAGAAGATAAATTAAAGTAAATGTTTATAATTACTTGTTTAAAGAGCTCCTAAGCAGCAATAGATGGTAAAAATGAACAAAATTTAAAGTCCATCAAGAGTAATAGCTCTGCCAAAAATCTGTGAATAACCACAGCATCGAACATTGTGCTGCACATCAATAAGATACACATGCATACCAAATATAATGTCATCCCAACCAGTATTTTAAAAGCTATCATGTTTAAAATCTCATTGGTTACAGACTGACTGACCAAATGGCTGACCGACTACTGAACAATTGTGGCCCAACCGATAATGCCACATATAGAGTTGCTTATCACAGCTAAAAATAAACTAAAAACTTATTGGATGCACTGGCACCAAGGTATTCTGTAAAGCTTAAGAATATGGGATTGGTGAGTATAATTTTTCTCCAGATCACAGTAGTTTTGATTTAGTTGTCTGAGATTTACTCCATGACCTATATGAAAGTGTGAAATGTTACCTTGACTTAGGAGTGGGGGACTCAGTTTGGTGTATGACACAACCTCCAGTATTCATTATAATTGTGTGAAGTTTGATGACTGTTGCGCCAAAAGTTTCTGAGTTATGCCAGAGACAAGACTTGTGACCCTGACATCAAAGAAGTAAACAAGAGGCCCCAAGGGGCCTGAGGGTGCTCACCTGACATGGTAGTCTAAATATCAACCCAGAGAATTGATTTCAACAAGTTGCATCTGCTCCTCCTAAGAAAAGCTTGTACCAAATACCCAAAGATTCTGACCAGTAGATCTAAAAAAAAAAGATTTTTTAAAGAATATTCCTCATATTGAACTAAGTTATTATTCGGGCTCCCACAGGGAGCCCATATATGAACCCAGGGACTTGGCTTTAACAAACTTGAATCTCACCCCCCTAAGGATGCTGCACACCAAATATCGAAACATTCGGATGGCTGGATCTGAAGAAGAAGATTTTTAAAGAAAATTCCTCATTTTGAACTAAGTTATAATTCGGGCTACCACATGAGCCCAAATATGAACCCAGGGACTTGGCTTGAACAAACTTGAATCTCTCCCCCCTAAGCGTGGTGCATACCCAATATCAAACGATCCTGCCTGCTGGATCTTGAGAAGAAGATTTTCAAAGAAATTTGCCTGAAATGCACTAAGTTCAAATTTGGGCTCCTATACTGAGCCCAAATATAAACCCAGGGGGCCGATTTGAACAAACTTGAATCAGAGCCACCCCACAATGTTGCATACCAAACATCAAAAGATTCAGCCTGCTGCATCTGGAGAAGAAGATTTTTTAAGAAATTTGCCTGAAATGCACTAAGTTCGAATTTGGGCTTCCAAAGTGAACCCAAATATGAATCCAGGGGGCCGATTTGAACAAACTTGAATCAGATCCACACCACAATGTTGCACACCAAATATCAAAAGATTCTGCCTGCTGGATCTGGAGAAGAAGATTTTTAAAGAAATTTGCCTGAAATGCACTAAGTTCGTATTCAAGCTTCTATAGTGAGCCCAAATATGAATATAGGGAGCTGATTTGAACAAACTTGAATCAGATCCACCCCACAATGTTGCATACCAAATATCAAAAGATTCTGCCTGCTGGATTTGGAGAAGAAGATTTTTTAAGAAATTTGCCTGAAATGCACTAAGTTCGAAATCGGGCTTCTATACTGAGCCCAAATATGAACCCAAGGGGCCGATTTGAACAAACTTGAATCAGGCCCACCCTACAATGCTGCATACCAAATATCAAAAGATTCTGCCTGCTGGATTTGGAGAAGATTTTTTAATATTTTTCCCATTGCCTACAGTGTTAAAAAGTGCTGATTCAGCACTTTTTCAAAGTCCTGAAAAAGATACCTTGTGATCAAACCGATACAGATTTTTTTAAACCATTCTATTCTACTGGATAAAAGTAAGCTTTATACAAAAATATAGAACCTTAGCGAGCACGCTCACATACCCCACGCACCCTGATATTTCAAGCTTTAATCATTTTTTAAAAATAAACACAGATTCTAGGAATACTGCAGAAAACAGTGTTCTGTAGTTTCAACGGTATTGAAAGAATTCAAGCAGAAAAAAAGCCCGGAAAACTGTAATTTTGATGAACTTTTCAAAGTCTATGGGGCCGTAATTTCGGTAAAAATCAGTGGAGAGGAACAAAATGCAAACTTGATCTGTAGGCCACCATGTCAGACTAACATACCAAACATCAGCTCAATATCTGGAAGCGTGTAGAAAAAAAAGTCTGGAAAACTGTAATTTTAATGCATTTTTCAGAGTCCAAGGGTCGTAATTTTGGTAAAAATCAGTGGAGCGGAACAAAACGCAAACTTGTTCTGTAGGCCACCATGTTAGACTAACATACCAAAAATCATCTCAATATCTGGAAACGTGTAGGAAAAAAGTTTGCAAAACTGTAATTTTGATGAACTTTTCTAAGTTCAAGGGCTGTAATTTTGGTAAAAATCAGTGGAGAGGAACAAAATTCAAACTTGATCTGTAGGCCACCATGTTAGACTAACATACCCAAAAACAGCTCAATATCTGGAAGCGTGTAGAAAAAAAGTCCGGAAAACTGTAATTTTGATGAACTTTTCAAAGTTCAAGGGCCGTAATTTCGGTAAAAATCAGTGGAGCGGAACAAAATGCAAACTTGATCTGTAGGCCACCATGTTAGAATAACATACCAAAAATCAGCTCAATATCTGGAAGCGTGTAGAAAAAAAGTCCCGAAAACTGTAATTTTGATGAATTTTTCAGAGTCCAAGGGCCGTAATTTCGGTAAGAATCTGTGGAGTGGAAAAAAAATGCAAACTTGATCTGTAGGCCACCATGTTAGACTCACATACCAAAAATCAGCTCAATATCTGGAAGCGTGTAGAAAAAAAGTCCGGAAATCAAGTAGGACTGACCAGTCAAAAACATTATACCCCAGCAACTTCGTTGCGTGGGGTATAATAAGAATTCCCTGTGCCGTGTAGTTTTGGAGATATGGCAGTTTTAAGGTTTTTCCTATTTTTAGCTCCCGAGGTTCTGATGGGGCAATGAGAAAAATTTGTTTTGCATCAATCAACTACTTATGACCCATTATCATCTCATATCAAATTGGGTTCAAATCGACCTCACGGTTCTGAAAATAGAAATTTTAGGCGTGGCCTCCCATAACGAAGGCAAATAATGCCTGACAAACTTCTCTTGAACAAACTTGATTCTAAACCTCAAGAGGACTCTGTATACCACATATCAAGTCTCTGCTACTGGTGGTTCATTAGAAGATTTTCAAAAAAAATTTGCCATTTTTTCCCCACACCTCTGCTCAATATGAGCCGAAACCTAATTTGGATAAAAATCAAAATGCCCCAATATAACCACTACTTACATGAAATTTAATTAAAATGTGGCCAGTGGTTTAGAAAAAAGAGGCTCAAACACCACCTTCACACAGGACGACGGACGACAGAAGACGGACGGAGAGTGATAAGAAAAGCTCACCCTGACTTTCAGTCAGGTGAGCTAAAAATTACCTTGATCTTCAAGATATGCAAGCAACTATTAAACATGACACACTTTCTGACTGTCCTTGACATTTGTATGAAATGTGATAATTGTAATTTATTTAATTCATTTCCGAGTTATGGCTGAGACACGAATTTTGACAGATTTTAAGCATGACCTTGAAATGTGACCATGACCTTGAAGTTACAGACCTAGTTATGATTTGTGACACATCCACCATTGTCTTTTGTAACTATAATTGTGTGAAGTTTGATGATTATAGCCCCAATAGTTTCTGACTTATGCCCGATGCACAATTTGTAATTGTGCACATACTGATAACTGCAGTTTGATCTGTTTCTGAGTTATGACTGCTGAGACATGAATATTCAACAATTTTAAGCGTAACCTTGAAATGTGACCTTGACATTGAGGTTATTGACCCAGATATGGTGTGGAACACACAGGGATCGATTTAATTTTGAAAAATTGCATAGCATTTTGCTACAAGTGTAGGAGAAATGTGTAGCAATTTTGAAAAATTGCGTAGCTATTTTCAAATTGTATTATTTTTGTTTTTTAAGGCCCCTAAAACACAGATTGTCGTGGGAATGCAGCACTCCATCTCTCCTCAATCAAAAACAAATCAATAAATGTTATGCAAAGAAAAATCAATAAATGTTGGGTGGTCACACCATTGATACATTGCCAACATTATTTCTTGCGATGTGTGTGATTTCAGGTGATTGTGCATGATTTTGTGAGATTTAGAGTGAGTGCCTGTCATTTCCTTTCATCCTGTGAGATGTCGTTTCACTCCAATACCCGTTCACCCAGGTTGTTTTGCCCCCCAAGATTTGGGGCAAAACGACCCGGGTCAGAGGTGATCTTTTTTATTTAATTTGAATAGTTTATTTAAATAGTTTTTAACAATTTGTTCACTTATCATATCTATGTGTCGTATATGTGGTGAAAAATACCCCATAACCATTACCAATGAGCAAATGAGAAAACAGTTTCTTGAACTTTCCTCTCATCTTTGTGATCATGTCTAGAAAGAAAAAAGATGGACTGTGAGGGGTATTTGTCTGATGCACAAATGTCAAGGTAGGCAGTTGTCCGAAGGATGTCCGTGCACCACTTCGATACACCCTTAGAGGAAACGTACCAAAGTAAATAAATATGCGTAGCTGGGCTATTCTATCATACAATATTACTCCAGAGTTGCAACTTCTGGAATCTAATTCTTTACTTTGCCGGATAAAGTGTACCAAAACAAAACAAATAAATTACATGTCTCAATACATGTCCAATATAATTTTAGGGGAGAGGGGGCGCAAAACGACCCACTTCCGAATGTGGGGCAAAACACCCCAGGGCAAAACGACCCGGGGGGAAAGGAATTGGGACGAAACGACCCAAGGGGTGAACAGGATTTGGGGCGAAACGACCAAAATTGTGATTGTGGTATTTAGCCTTTAACGAATACCCATAATCGGACGGGGGTACGAATGCTGGCAGTTGTGTTGAATGATTCACCACTTGTGTCAGATGATAAGAACTAAAATCATAATTTATTTTAGGGGACCTCCGGTGTTTGACGGGACCTCCTGTGTTAAGTGCGATCGGCATTTCACTGCTCGAAGACATTGTAATTCTTATATTGTCATTCAGGTCAACCATTTGAACTAAAGACAAACATTAAAACCATGTGTGTTCATACCAAGAGAACTTCTCATTGGTTAAATGTGAATACATGATAACTGACCCCTCTAGGACATAAAAACACAGCCACGTGTTTTTATGTTACAAGGTTATCGATTGGCGTAATGAATAGCAGAAACAAGTTTTGTATCCAATGACGGGAAGTGTCTGTCTCGATGATTAACCTTCTATCGAAAATCAAAACAATAACGTGCACACTAGATACATTACCAGGACGTGAGGATGGACCCAGGCACTGGTAATTAATATTTAAATAATGAATCGCAAAATGATATACAGAGAAATGAAATGCATCGCTGAAATCGAAAAATGCGTCGAAAAATGCGATGCGATACCGGTTAAATCGACCCATGGGAACACATTCTCCCATTGTCCTTTATGATTGTCTGAACTCTGATGACTGTAGTCCTAACAGTTTTCAAGATATTGGTACAGATTCACACACACACAAAATGCAATCACTATAAGCCACCTGACCTATGTCATGGGGAGGAAGAGGAGTGGGGAATAAAAAGATTAAAAATATGAATGGCAATTTTTGTGAATGGCCCCAGCTGGTTTGTGCTATTGCACTGGGTAAAGATTTAAATGTTTTATTGGTAAGGCCTAAAAAAGTTAAACATCTGTTTCTCAGGCCCTCCCACATGGTCCTTTTGGTTGCCGCATGCTCTTTTTATAACCAATGCAAACTTAAAAAAATAAAAATTAAATGGTTTTAATATGTCTGATATTTTATCCAAGTTAATAAAATAGATAAATTTGTCTCTTGATTGCAACAAGGCTTTGCAATGCTAAAGCATTGCAAAGCCTTGTTGCACTCAAGGGATGAAATACACCTGCTATTCTGTACACTATGAGGCCTAAAACCTAAAACAAACCAAGAACATGAACTTTTGATGGCAAAGAAATAACTATAAAAATAAAAAATAAAGTAAAAAATCACCCGCCCACATGCAATTTTGAAAAAACATGGCCTGAAATAGAAGATCTACTCTGAGGGGGCCTAATTCTATGTCATTATACAGCCAACTATATATACCTTTCAACTAGTGTTAAGCACTTTCTTCAATTAAATGAGTCATCCACTTGCAAAATCTGATGAGACTGCTGCATTTCTGTTACTTTACATAAACTGCATTTGGCTTTTTACATTCAAATTCAACTCAGAATATGTAAGCTAAGTTCATACAATCAAGCTATTTACATACCTCTCTCACTTTAGGATCAGCTATTGCTACTTCTTTTTTCAATCCACTGCTGCCAAATAATTTCTTCTTTTCTTTTTCCTGGTGAGAAATTATACAATTTATTAATCCTTTATGTAATGAAATGGGGACATCCTCCTACATAAAAAAATAATTTCAACCAAACCATACCATGAGACCCCTCATCAAGCTCATTCCAACAAGGGGGTCACATGATATGGTTCTGTCAGTCAAAATGTCTTGAAAAATTTGAAAAATGAATTAAAATATCAAATTATGATATCATGTGCATTGGGTAAAGGGTCAACAGTTGAGTGCTGGAAGTTCATATTTGGGATCCATTCTGAAATGCCAGAACCTCAACTTAAACGGTTCACTTTTGTAGATGTACTTCATTTATCTTTGAAGAGAAATTTAGTCTAGAACCAACCCAAAAAGAAGACGACACATGCAAACCGATTTCTTGGATAACTGAAGATTTTATTTATTTCAATAATAGGCACTCTCCAATAAATTGTAACAAAACAATTATTAATGAACAAAATTTTTCTATACTAAGGCTATCGTTACTAGCAGCATGGAATCTTTGAAAAAAAAATTCTCATGTTACAAATCATCTTTGAAAAACAATATTAAGCATAAGGGATTTTGCAAGAGAAAAATCCCTAGAGAACAGAAAAGTAACAAATTACAAAATTTTGACCAAACCGGACCGAACAAGGGCCAAAAACACAGGGTGTCCAGTAATACTGTTCTAGAACTGTAATGTCCAATTTCTGCCAGATAATTTCCACACAATAAATTTCTATAATTTTAAATATTTTATGTATGTATATTTGGGAAGCGGGGAGGAGGCACATACAATAGAATATTCTATTTACGGGTAGGCACTATTTAGTTTTAGTTCAGCAAGTAAATTAAGAAATAAAATTTGGTAGAAAGTTTAAATTTCTTCACAACTTACCAAACTAACACAGGTGCTGACTAAACAATAGATGGTGAATGCTGAGAAACATATGTGTGTGTGACTTAGTAATAAATCTAGAGGCCAGAGTTCTTGTATATCTGAATCTAATGTTCTATAGTGTAACTGGATCAATAATCAGCATTTTCAAATTATGAAAATGATGAAAGATAATGATGAAAATTATAAAATACAAAAATGCCGATAGGATCACCGATCCAATGTCGAGTTGTGACAGCACAAAAGTGGGTTTAATCATCATCAACTTATTGTCTGGAAACCAGTTGTTTACAATTTGCTATGCGAAGGGTCACTGTGACCTTGGCCTTTGACCTAGTGATTCCAAAATAAATAGGGCTCTTTCTTACACCAATGCCAACCTACCTATGAAGTTTCATGAACGTGGGTGGAACCCTTGTCAAATTATCATCTGGCAACCAATTGTTTATAATTTATTATGTTCAAGGTCACTGTGACCTTGTCCTTTGACCTAGCAAGTCCAAAATGAATAGGGATCTTCCACTCACATAGTCCAACCTACCTGTGAAGTTTCAGGAATGTGGGTCAAACCATTATCCAGTTATCAACCAGAAACTAATTGTTTATGATTTACTATGTTGAACTTTCACCTACTGAGTACAAAATAAATAGGGTTCTTCCTCTAACTGATGTCATCCTACCTACGAAGTTTCATGAATGTGGGTTGAATCATTATAAAGTTATCATCTGGAAACAAATTGTTTTGATTTACTATGTTCAGGGTCACTGTGACCTTGTCTTTTTACCTAGTGAGTCCAAGATAAATGGGGTTCTTCCTCTCAAGAAGGCCAACCCACATATGAAGTTTCATGAATGTGGGTTGAACCATAGTCAAGTTATCATCCGGAAAATAATTGTTTATGATTTACTATGTTCAAGGTCTCTGTGACCTTGACCTTTGACCTAGCGAGTTCAAAATAAATAGGTTTCTTCCTCTTACCAATGCCAACCAACCTATGAAGTTTCATGAATGTGGGTCAAACTGTTATCAAGTTATCGCCTGGAAACCAATTGTTTACAGATTTACTATGTTGAAGGTCACTGTGACCTTGAACTTTCACCTAGCGAGGCCAAAATAAATAGGGGTCTTCCTCTCACTGATGCCAACCGACCTATTAAGTTTAATGAACGTGGGTTGAACCATTATCAAGTTATCATCCGGAAACCAATTGTTTTTATTTACTATGTTCAGAGTCACTGTGACCTTGACCTTTGACCTAGCGAGTCCAAAATAAATAGGGTTCTTCCTCTCATGAAGGCCAACCTACATATGAAGTTTCATAAATGTGGATTCAACCATAGTCAAGTTATCATCCGAAAACCAATTGTTTATGATTTGGTATGTTCAAGGTCACTGTGACCTTCACCATTGACGTAGTGAGTCCAAAATACATAGGGTTCTTCCTCTCACCGAGGCCAACCTACCTATGAAGTTTCATGAATGTGGGTCGAACCATTATCAAGTTATCATCCGGAAACCAATTGTTTACGCTAGCTCAGCCATCATTCACCATACTATAAGTCGAGTTTGACTTCGTCACAACTCGACTAAAAATATATATATGTAATTCAAACATAAATGCTAGTTTACTCCTGGAGTGAATAAGCAATACATTTCCCAATTCATATTAATTGAAAGCTGACTTTGTAGGAATAACTAGAAAGTAACCTAAGAGACATGTTTATAGAAAACTATAAAATGATCTCAGGGATCAAATCGTACCCACTTATGAACAAGGTAATACGAAGGTTACATTCCCCAAACAACATAATATAGAAAATACCAACATCCACCTACTGTAAAATCCATACATGTAATTACATACTTGAAGGAATACTGAGTAAAGTTGTCTTTCATTAAGTTTTCTGATAGAGACAGGAAAGCCTACATCCATGAGGATGCCAGAGTGTTAGCTTAATAGACCATGATAATGATATATTTATTTATTTACTGGCATATAAGGCTACATATATCTGCAAAATTACTAATCATGACTGCCCATGATCCTGTTAGATAAAATATCTGCTGAAGGCAAATGTTCATAAGCTTCACTAATCAAGAAGGAAACCAACAAAGATGGAGAAAGGAGAGATACTGTCCACCTGAAACAAAAGGAAGGAAAGAACTCTTCCTGCTACTGCTAATGAATAGTTTAAGGAAAATATGTCCAAATAGTTCCAACAGAAAACAAAATTAGTCTATTCCCAAACCTGGAGATAAGCAGACTGTCATCTGCACAATGAGGTCCACAGAGGGTGAATTTGGTGATGCTACCCTGCACAGCAGGGTAGCATTACTCAATTTACCTTCTGTGAACCTCTATCTGAATCAAGGCTTCAGGAATAAACAGAAAGAGGTACCCAGAGAATAAATTGGGGGATTCTAGCTCCCTGTATGGGATATCATCAGCAAATTCCCCCTCTGGGGACCTCATTCTGCAAATGAGAGATTGCTTATTTCCAGGCTTGTATTCCCAGACTGGTCTACATGAAGTAAAGCCCTAACCGAAATGGTTAGCAGTACTGCACCAGGTACTTGCCTAGAAAGGTAGTGTAGGTAGAAAAAAACACATAACCTCCAGAATTAATTTTGTCCTCCTACACCAAATGAAAGCTCAAGAAGAGAAAATGAATAAAGATAACACACTGACAAAAAGTGTAGGCCCTTAAGTATTTATGTACCTAACTTTGTATAATAAAGAATCTATACAGAAAATAAAGAGAAGACATATCTTTCTGCCTTATAGAAGGAAAATGAAAAGAATTAGTGAATAGTGAAGGAAATTTTATAAACAATCTTTTATAGGAGGAAAAAAGAAAAAAAAAACAGTAAAGTACATTTTAAAAACAGTCTAAGCAAAATGGATGAAAATGAGGAAATTGAGTGCACATGTCTGACAGAAATTGGACAATGGTTACTGTGCTGGAACAGTATTACTGAACACAGGTCTAGCACCCTGCATTTTCGGCCCCTGGTCATTTTGGTTTGGTCTAGTCTAGGTCATTTTTTACTTTTCTGTTCTCTAAGAAATTTTTCTCTTGGAGGATCCCATAATTGCTCATTTTCAAGCACGAATTAGATGATGTACTGGTGTTTGTTTTGGTAAGATGCCAGGAAATTCCTTTGTAAGATATTGTTTAGGTAAGCCAAGGTCAGGTTAATTGAATGCACTTAGATGTGTGAAATGCTGAGTTCATGATCCGAGTGAACACCCAAGGGGCAAGGTTTAGACCAAAGCACATCGCTCGGAACAGATAAACCTTGCTGTTTATGGAAATCCTCAAGTATTTTCTAATGAAAGGATGAATCATTACAGGGAAGTATGCATCCTTGGGGGGGGGGGGGGGGGGGAACCAATGCTAGCTGTAAAATCGTTGTCTCAAATGCTGTTCCTTATGACTGGATCATTTCCATGCAAGACTTTGGAGCAAGAATGAGGTTAAATCAGGGCTTTGGGACCAGGAAGATTCTTGAGTATAAACTTGGAGAATGAACATCGTTTACTATCTCTATTGCCTGCTTTGAGAACAATAAGTGAACTGCTTCTTGAAGGCAATTACTTTGTCAGCGGGAAGATTTGTGTACAAAGGAGGTCTTGAAATAGGAGGTTTTCTTTTGAAGGAAAGAATGGAACCCACTAGTCCCTTTTAATTCTCTTCCATTTTTCCCAGAACTGGGACAACCTTTTACCTCCAGGAAGATAAAAGAAGTTTGGAGTTTCATCTTGAACCGTCTGGAGGTTTGCAATAGGATAAATTCTGTTTCCCCTACTAGACATGGCCTGCTACGAAGATTGTGAGTGTCCCCTGTTCAACTGGGAACTGGTAACATGGAACAGTGAATGTGATGAGCCACAAGAATTTCTTGACCATGATTCCTTAGATTTCCTGGAATGAGGATTCTGATGTGAGATTTGACATTAAGATCTGATTAACTTGTTTGATAACCTCCTCAATGACAGAGGTGACTTGATCATTAAAAGGAGGAGTCCATGTTAGAGAAGCCACATGTAGAGATGACTTTAATGCTTCATGTAGAGTGGATGCTGATATCAGAGCATTGTCTCATCTGACTAGTTGCAAGTTACAAGACTGGACCCTCAGTGGATATAAAATGTCCTCAAACTCAGCGTTACCTAATCTTTTATCTAAGGCTTGAGTGATATGATCCGTAAATAATACATTCAAGAAGTCCTTGAGGAGTCAATAGTTTGGACCATTAGGGATGAATGCATGGAGCACCGAGTTGGTATATGAATGCTGAGATCAGATGGTAATGGTGTTTACAGAAGGACTTCAACTCTGTTGATATAAAAGAACCAGTGTCTGCCTTGTGAATGAGAAGAGTGTTGATTCTTCTGACAGCTTCCAGAATCTGAGAATAAATTAGAAAAGCCTGAAAATCTTCCTTCTTGCGGCAATAAATTTTATCCATAGAAGATGATGGTCTATTAACCCTTTGATACTTTTGTATGTCTTATGACGAACGAAATCAAATCAAACAGTGCATTGATACTTTGTGGTCATTGGTATTTTTCGATTTTTTAAAGTTTTAACCTCAATTCCTATTTTATCCCAAATAGTGCTCACTGACAACCGTTGAGCCAAATGTTATCGCAGCTTAAAATACTAATATAATCCTACTGGCAGGACTTCTTAACTGGTTGAGTGCTAGAAGCCACTATCAGGGCTTGAATTAAAAAAATGAGGATACCAGAGTAAAAGCCAACACTTTCCTTGCTTATATTTTGATTTATTTATTTATTGGTGTTTAAGGTCACACACTTGCACAATGGCTAATCGTGACCATGAGAGTTTTACGGGTGGAGGAAGCTGGAGTACCCTGAGAGAGCCACCGAGCATTGACGAGCAACTGTCAGATCCTCAACATTCTAACTCTGTTGAAGCTCCACTCAAGCAAGGTTACAGCAGTTGAAGACATATGCACCATCGACGTGCAGTACGCCTCAGGACACGGCGTCACCGTGCTCCCATGTAGGCAACCGCGAAAAAGGGCTTAGCCCAAGGACACAATGCGGGTCATCCCGGACAGGGATCGAACTCAAGACCTCGAACATAGAAGTCCAACAGTCTACCGCTGAGCCACCGCGCTCTTATTTGTTTAATTGCAAATTATTGGAGAGTTCCTGTTTTGAAAAACAAATTCAGACCACCAAAAATAATCTAGCCTTCAACGAGATAATCACTAATGTGAAACATATCTTGTTATTTGTATTTTCCGACGTTTGACGTCGCATTTTGAAAAACGTTGAAGAAACTGAATTCTCAGGGACATTTGAACGTCAGGATAATTAAAGTCTCAAAGGGGTAAGCGGTAATGAGCTTTGAAGTTCCAAAGGCACAAAATTCTAGATAGAATTGATGAATGAACTGCATCACTTCCAAATGATGTGCTGAAAGAGAAGGACCACATTCATCATTCACTGACTCACCTGAATGAGAGCAAGAAGAATTGTACTAGTTTTCTCTGTTATCTGAATATTCTGTTCTGGAATATGAATTGGAATAATATGACCCAGAAGCTGACAAGTGAAACTGCTCTGAGAATGCATAGAGAATGTATGTGAGAGAAATTCTAGAGAGGCGAAAAGATTTTTCTGATGCTGTATCATTTATTTATTTATTTATTTATTTATTGGTGTTTAAGGTCGCATTTTTTCCCAATGGCTAATCATGACCACAACATGAGTATCAACTCAAGACCAGAGGTGAGTGTTAATAAGTAATGTTGCCCATTTTATAGAGGGTTTGTACCTCCCAAGAACTGGTGACTGGGTCCTATTTTACCAGTAAAACAGAGCCTGTTTACCGCAGTGAACAGGCACTGAAGCACTTCACGGAGTTCCCACAGGGATGATGCTGTATCAGGCTGGATGAAAGTAATGCTTAGATGACCAATGTGGAGCGACTACATGGCAATATTTGCATGCACAATGAACAGTGGAAGCCGAGCTGTCAATGTGTGTTGAATCTTTACTTCTGTGAGACAAATGACCATCTGAATAATGGGGATGGCTGTGTGAATAATGATGACTCCTGGTATTGGAAAATCTATTCAGAGAACGTATACAATGTCTTTGATGATGTGAAGATGAGTAAGGAAAAATGCTGTGAGTTTCCACTGGAAGAAGAGCTAATGTTGACATATGAGTGAAGGTGCTTTTGGTTAGACCGAAAGAACCACTTAATGGCAAGACCAGTGGATCTCTGAGAGGGTAAGTTTTCTCTCCCGCTTCTACTGTTATACTTCGGGGTGCCATGCCAAACTTATGGAGGATGGCCCACAACTCTGTAAGCTGGCATCAGTCACATTACTAGCAAGTCTTGGCACCAAGGTTTCTCCAGATGACCTATTATTTTTAAAAACCTTTGATGCCAGCATGCCCTCAACCACAACACACTCCATGGAAACATTATCCAATGTGGAAGGAATAACAGCATCTGTAGAAGACTTTGCCCTGAGAAATATTCTGACAAAGCTCCTAGGATGGATGAAGATTTACGGTGAGAATCATAATTATGAGATAACACATGCATGTTAGGATTCAAGCCTAAAATGTAAGATTGAATTTTAGTCCCAACAGTTTTACTACCCATTGAGCAAAAATTTGTTGTTTATGCATTACAGCTCATGCAGATTAAGCATGATGACAGGTGATTGTCATTGCTTGACTTCTTAGGGAAACAAATCAAGCTAAAAATTTCATATTTTCATGTTTCACAATTTTTGGATACACAAAATTGGGAAACAAGAATCCTAATTCTGTGATTTTTTGATTAAATGAGCCTATATATAAATCTTTTTTTTTACTGCAAACTCATTTACTTACATATAAACTAGCCTGAGATGTAAAAAAATTGTAAGTTGTGTGTCTATGTGACAACCTAAGAGACTAAGTGATACTAAACCCAATCAGCAAGGGTAAAAACCAAGATGCTGATTGCAATCAAAACATTACATAAACAAAAATAATAGGGCATAGTAATTACAATAACAATGATACACAATGCCTAAACTAAATTATATTAGAAGACTAAACTGGCCGACACCAAATGTCCCCAAAAGTCTTCAGATAAATAAACAAACTGTCGTAAAAAAAACAAAAGAAGAAAATTACATGATAATGTGATAAAATATAATTTGTAATGATAGTAAGATTATACCATAGTGTAATAGTAACAAATAAGGAATAATGAATGTAAGCACAGAAATACCTTGTAATGCTGTAATATAGAGCTACTTTGGATAGCAGCAATTACCATAATCAAAAAAGTAACAGGTCACCTGTAATGAACCTGTAACCAGGTTACTAGAAAGATATTATTAATGCAAAATGGTTAATAATACTTACCACAGACAAATCTTAGAATTCAAGATTAAAACGAAGATGTAATGTATAGTTTACAAAAAATATTTTTTTAAAAAAATGTACTGGATCTAGGTGATAGATCTGCCCTAGTTGTAACAGAATGTAAACATTTAAATAATAAGACAATAAGGCATAAAAAAAGAACCTCTGTTTCTCAGGCCCACACGCATGGTCATTTTTGGTGCATATGCAACCTTTTTATGACACCAAAAAATCTTCAAAAAAAAATTTGAGATATTGTGCTCATTTCGGTAAATCGATATCGATGCGTTCGCAAATTTTAAATTAACACACTTCAAGCTTTTTCAATATCATACTTTAATAAAGTGGGTGGGTTTTAGCAATATTCACGACAGAAAGTGTTTTATTCTGTAAAAGGTAAGTCATAATGACAGCAAGAAGGAAGGTGTCTTTCAGTCTGACTGTTTAAACAGTCACAAAGGGGAATGGTCGATTCGCACCACGTTTGATTTGCACCAACCCTCAGAAAGTCTGCAAAGTCAGGTGCTATGTTGAATGGAACACAGTCTCCTGGCATTTATTTTTAGTAACATTTGTATTGTAAATGGCCCATTGGGAATTTGTGTACTGTTATTTGAAACCATTACGAGTTTCCTGTTAATTTAAATAAATGCATTTGAGATGCAGGATAATTGGATAACTAATAGTAACCGTTGCTTGATATAAAAGTAACCGTCAAAGTTGAAAATAAATCGCATATAGGCAGGTATGTGCAGTCGAATTGGTTAATAAAAACACGCAAACATTCGTTTTGTATTTCATTTTCAGATTTCAAAAAAATATGATTTATGGATGAACTGCCCGTTTAAATGGGTTGTGATAATTTTGAATATAATGGGGAAAAATTGCGATTCATGATTTTATTAGGCAGGTTGTGAAAGGATTTTTTTTTTTGGGGGTAAAATAAATCTCTGAAAGTTGGCACTTCGACATTTGATTTGTCCCAGAAACGTTTCAACCCGAGACGTTTCACCCACGAGGCATTTCGTGACTTTCGTCCTGTGTTATAATTTTCACGTTTTACTGAAAAACAAACATTCAAACCCCACTTCATTTACGACCCAACACCCCTATGGTGAATAACCAATATATTTGCGAAATTTTGCGTGGTCCACCAGGCGTTTGGGTTGGCGTCAAATTACCACAAACAACCTCTCAGGAAGAAAATAAAAAGAAAAAAAAAACCCGCCCGCCCACATGCTTTTTTTGGAAAAAATGGCCTGAGAAACAGACAATCAACTTTGTATGGCCTAAGCTATTTCTTAGAAGACTAGGGGAAGGGCCAAATTTGAGGAGGTACCCAAAGAATTTTCAGAATAATAATTATTTCTAAAAAAGCCAAACTACGTAAAAATGGCTGGGGAGAAGAAGGGATGGATAACGTTGAGCAGACATGCAGTACATATAAATACAAATAGTGATTAATTCAGGGAATGACCCCAACGGGTGACACATGATTCTCATTTATAAAGATAATTTAGAAAGCACAGTCCTGATCGAATCCATATTCATTTGCCATCCCTCCTCAATTTGTTATTTTCTGTCTTTTCTCCTTTATCCAGTATTTGAAGCCCTCAAAACAGAGATATACTGGAGAGCAGATAAAAAGTTCTTTTTATTGTAGAGTATAAATTTTCACTAACCTTCAAGATAATTTCAATGCCTTTGTTGGTTTTCTTTGGACATTCCTTTAACTCAATCCATGGATAAGCCCAGTCACAGTCCCACTGACCAAACAGCTCACCTCTCACCACCAAAAATATACGTCTGAAAGTAAAAATTTGATGAAGCTCTAAAAACTTCTCTTCCTCCAGCCATTTTCTTCTCAAAGTAAGGATATTAAATACAATCTTGATTCTCGAGTATTCAATGGAAACTAATCATGAAGACAACCCAACTTGGGAATTAAATATTTAAAAGCATTATTAATTCAAGCTAAAACTATTGTAGAATTGATAATGTAATATCCTATCAGTGGAATGTGTTTACCACTGAGGTGTAAACTGAAGTCCCAGCAGGTAAAAAATATACAAATTACTTTGAATTTATAATATTTTCATACAGCAACCAATGGCCCAACAATGTAATTGAGCATTACATAACATATAATTCTCCACTAAATGCCAGCATAACCCATTATACTAATTCGGTGAACGGAAGCCAAAATATAAAGACAGTCCAGAGAATGAGACTCTTTACACTCATTTAAAAGTGTCCGAGGATTGTATTTTAACCCATGTATGAAACGTGACATATACAAATGCTTCAGAGTGAGCTACACTTTAAAAACAATACATAATTGAGGCATATTATTTGCTTCACATCGAGGTACACATTAAAACCATCCCAGCAACGACTCAGGACTACTGACACCAGAGGAGGTCTTCCCTTTCTTTTCGCTATAAAGCCAGATGATCATAAGGGAAAAAACGTCCCTTCCCTTGTTCTGAGGTACATGACCTCAGAACGAAGAGGGCAGCAGAACAGCGTCACTGCTGGAATGGGCTGCTTAAATAAATGTAGATGTAACCTTTAATGGACGACATTCTGAACAACAGAAAGAGGACCTAAACAGGTAAAACTTGGTAAATGTGGAGGGCTTTGTCCCGTACACAGCCTTTATGTGATCAGTAATGGCTATACTGTTAGAATAAGCCCAGGAAGTGGACAGCGCTCTAACTTCATGTGCTGATATCTTATTTACAGAATGTTGATCGGAAGATAGATTTCCATAGGCAACGCATATTGCCAACTGAATCCATCTAGCAATTGAATGAACAGAAATATCTTTTCTGTTAGGAATTAAAGAAAGAAACGTTTCCTTCCTTTTCTTATAAAATCTGATCGACATTCATATATGTGCATAGCCCTGACTGGACACATCAAAGGTCTACGGTTGTCTGTAGACGGCAGAGCCTTTATGGTAATAGGCTCAGGCCATTTATCTGGAGCCTGATTCTTAGCCAGAAATCCCACTTCCATAGTTAGAGTAATGATATTACCCACACTATGATAGTGAGATTCGTCAACAGATAAAGCATGAAGTTCACTAACTCTTCTAGCAGATGCAAAGGCTAGGAGAAATGCCATTTTATAGGTCTAGAATTTGAACTCTACACAGTCCAATGGCTCAAACAAAGCTTCTTTACGCTTCAACAGAACCCAAGCCAAATTTCACTTAGGAATTAGTCTGAGGGTTCTAGGTCTATTAATAGAGAAATTTCTAACCAGCTTGGACAATGAAAAGAAATTGCATCCACTGCTCGTCCTGTAAACTGTTTGCAATTCAAGAAGGACCGCACAACAGAAATACGTGAAGGTTGAGACCTTCTGGGTTGTGATGCAGTGTGCGTGACTTCCCCTGATAAAGAAGGTCCTCTCGCAGAGGAAGCTTCCGGGGAACGTCCCATAACAGACACCTGAGAAGACTGATCCACGGTTTCTGTGATGACACAGGCACTACTAGAAGAATTTTGCAACAAGACTGTTTGATCTTTACCAGAATCTGCTGAATCACTGGAGTTGGAGGATACGCATATCCAATCATTCCGCCCCATGAGACTGACAGAGCGTCTACTGCATACGCTTGATGGTCTGGCCATGGTGACACAAACGTCGATAACTTATTGTTCAGGTGTGTCGCAAACAGATCTATCATGGGTCGATCCCACTAGTAGCAAATCTGTCTGAATACTCGCTTCTTGAGAGTCCACTCCGATGGCAACAGGCAACCTTTCCGAGATAGTGAGTCTGCTAATACGTTGTGACAACCAGGTATAATACGGACAGAAAGCTGAACATGATGATTCATGACATATAGAAGAATCTTCTCCGTTAGATCTCATAACGGAATCGAATGAATGCTGTCCTGGTTCCTGATATACGCTACAACTGTCAAGTTGTCCGATAAAAGTTGAACATGAGCGTTCATTAGAATGTGAATCCAATGTTGTAGCGCTAACCATATTGACATCATCTCCTTGATGTTTATGTGCTTCTCTAGGAATCAACGGTCCCAAAGACCCTGACACTTCAAGTCTGCAGGGCTCAGGATTGCGACCCAACCCATTTGACTCGCATCCGTCATAATTGTGAAAGCCAGATCTGGCAGTTGCAGCGGAACTCCTTGAGTTAACCACTGAAAATCTGCCCAGATTTGGACCTGTTAAAACAATACTGGTCTTGAGCGAATGCGTTTTCACACTCCAGTTCTGCGTAAAGAATATCTGGAGGGGATGCGTGCATAGTCAGCCCATCGGAATAAGATCCGCAGCCGCTCTGCACAATCCCATCAGTTGCATGAATTCCCTCGCTGTTAATGCATCTGAGTGTAGACAAAAGCGAGCATAGCAACTGACTAATTTCGCTCTAGGTAATGGCAAACAAACCAGATTGTTATGAGTATCGAAGTTCATTCTCAAGTGAAAGAACGACTTGGATGGAGCTAGATCCCACTTTTTCTCGTTTACGATGAAACCGAGACGTCGGAGCAATAGAAGCAGACTCTGAATATCGTTCTGAAGAGCAATTTTGTTGCTGTATCTCTGAAGAATGTCGTCCAAGTAAGCCGACGTTACAGCAGACAAATGAGCTCGGAAGTGAGACATTACCGAGTTCATTATTCGAGTGAATGCCCAGGAAGCCAGGTACAGACCGAAGCACATTGCATGGAACTGATACACTTCCCCTTGTACGGTAAACCGTAGGTACTTTCTGAATGCTGGATGTACCATGACATGAAAGTATGCATCCAATAGATCTATGCTTGCCGCATAGTTGTTTACTCGAATGCTCACCCTTACCGATCGAATGGTCTCCATATAGAACTTCGGAACCACGATAGGCTTGTTTATCCAGCTCAAGTCTATTCCCGGTCGGAACAAGCTATCTGGCTTCGGTACGAGGAACAGGTGACTGTAGAAACCTTGAGAATTTTGATTCTCGACGACTTCTATTGCTTCCTTTGATAAGAGAGCCTGTACCTCCGCTAGGAGAGACTCTCTTTTGCAAAAATTTGACGGGAAGATTTGTCCAACACGGACATCTTGTTAGTGGTGGTTTTGCTCGGAATGTTAGCAGTAGGCCGTCTGAGACTACACTTCTCACCCACTGATATTCTGTAATTGTTATCCAGTTTTTTGCAAAGCTTGATAACCTTCCGCCAACTGGCAAGCAATCGAGGTCTTGACCATCACCTGTACAACCTGCGAGGTCTACGGAAGGAGAAACCACGTCCTCCCTGCCAAGAGCCTCAACTCGTCGGCTTAGGGGCGCCTGACCAGTAATCTCGATCAGACCTATGCCCCTTTCCCGAGTCGCTGTACTGACGACCTCTAGAGTAATTATAGGAGGGTTTCCTATACCCTAGTGAGGAGTCCCCTTTTGACGTATTCTGGCTGGGACATTCTCCTTTACTCTTTTACTGTAGAAGCAGAGAATTAGATGCTTTCTTAGTAGCCTGATCAAAGACTAATGAAAGCTTGTCACTCGGAGAGAGTTTTTCACCTTGTCATCTATCAAAGATGACGACGCAAGGGCATCATCACGTCTGATTAACTCCAGATTAGCCACTGTTAGGGCGTAGTTATAAGTGGTATAATAATTGCCCTGGAAAGAACTCTTAGAGAGGTACAAACGTCCTCAAATTACTTTCCGTTGAGACGTTGTGCCATAGCTCTTGTAAGGTCATCTGCGTATGACATAGTGTCCAAATTCACTCTATTAGAAGTAATTGCCATCTCAATTGTGTCTGAGCGAATTGTGAATGAACCATGCAAGGATACCTCTAGATCCTCGGCTTGCTCATCCAAACGCAGAGGAACTCTTTGAACATCTTCCCCGACCGTTTTAAATGAATGTGGTCCAAGAAACGGAAAATTTATAGAAGATGATGTCAAGAAACTGCCTCTCTTCTTCCCACTGGAGAGATTAAATACAGCGTTGTCTAAATTGCCAAAGGCCTGTGACACCAGCCTAGACTGAACTGGAAAAGAAAGGATCTCCTCCTTTGTCCGGAAAAAGTCTGCGTCCAATGACGCCAGTGGTTTTTTTCTAGTCGTCGCAGCATTCTGTTCGCCGGAACAAATTCAGGGTAGTATTGATGTATTAAATCCATCGCAACCATGTATTGTTCTGAAAGGGAAGGGTAATCTTCTTCAAAATCCCTTGCACCATCTGCGAGAATCAGTTGTGAATCTCGGTCTCTTGCATCTGAATGAACAGATGACTGGACCGACCCAGCACTGTCCGATAGCTCAGGTTCTGAGACTGTAGTAGGTTGCTCTTGCCCTTGCTGGGATGCTGCAATCATCTGCGCAATTTGCGACAGCAAGTTTGTTACGGAGGCCTGAGGAGCAGCGGTCTTCTGTTTTTTTGCCGCTTGCTGCTCCTGGGACGGTGTGTCAGAGATGGCTCTTTTTGCCGAATGTCCCGATGAACAAGGCCTCGTCTCCGTAGCTACTGGATAGTTCAACTTCGCAGACGACGAGTGGTCCCTTCTTGGCAATGCAGGCTGGATATTCGAAGTCGGAGAGCTAGGGTGCGGTTGTGTGTGCTTGTAGATGACGTGGAAGAAGCCGTAACTATAACCGAGGCTGGCTGCAATGTCTATATGAAGCATCTCGGATGGAAGATGCTCCAACACTGCAAGTTTTTTATCACAACATCTGGTCCCAGATGTTGCTAGGAAAGAAAGGGACCTCTCACAGTCTGGGCCCTTTCAGACCTCGCTAAGCTTCCCACAGTATTTGCTGGCTACTTCCTCTGTTCCGTTGTCGCTAGGTGAGAATGTTTATGTTTTAAGGTGCTCGCTCCACCCAATCCACTTTTATCGACCGCAATGGACACATCTGGTGTCACGGTACCCACCGACGGAGTAACTGCTTTACCGGTCGAGCTAGCTGCAGACAAGGGACTAAAACCATCTGCCAGCAGCTTTATCCCCTGTCTAATATTCATGAGCACTTTGGCAGCTAACTTTGTTTGCTCATCAGAGCACGATGACGGTAGCACACTTTCTCTAGGTGTCACAAAACCATCACTATGTTCTTGTTCCTCTGAAAAAGAAACTGAGAAACTTGATTGACTTTGCGGCGAGAGGACTGGCATTGGCCTCTCACCACTAACAACATACCGCGTCACCCGTGTCCAACGTTTGTCATCCCATCTGACACATGTAGGACAAGAATTAGTGGGAGTACATCGACTACAAGCAAGGCAACAAGCATGTGAATCTGAAGTAGACTTCCTAGCCTTGCATTTTGAGCAAAAAGCTTTCGTAATTAATCAAAACAAAGTCGACAGTACCCCATCAACTCCACAATAAATATATGATAAAGATACATAATAAGCAACACTCAAAATACAAATCGAAAAATTAATTTAAAAAAAAATTTTGACAAAAGCCCAAGTTCTGAAAGGGAACACATTTCAAGCCCCCAAAGGTATCCCGATAGAGCCTAAGTGTGGACAAAATTCCAGAAATAATTGCTACACTACCAGAATAACATAATATATATCTTACAACGATCCTACAGTAAAAGAAATAGGAAACTACATATATTTATAAGACATTGCTAATGTAAACACTGTCACAAGAAAAACTATAAACAAGACCCCAGGCACTGAATAAAAAGGCCCGAAGTCAGTAAAAGATTTTAAACTATCCGATGTAAAGCAAGATCTTCAGATAAAGAAAAAACGATACATCAGATACAAGATGCATGACCCAAAAACCTAAACACCCCTAGGGTGTGGACGTAACCGTGGGGAATATACAGAATAAACATTCTGTATAAGATGTCAAACTTGCAAGAAATTTATAAAAAATTTCAATAAAATAAGCCAAAAAGCTTGGGAGTTTAACAGGAGGGCTTCAAGGAAGGATAGGGAAGGAACATCCAATTATGTCCTTGGATCCACCAATTCTACCATTGATTTGTGTCTGGCATCTTCAAAACTGAGATTTAAAAGCACAGATGTCAGTCTGTTGTTACTGACTGGAGGGCCAAACAAAGAATGATGGTTGGTGCCAATTTTGGTGTCTTCCTGGATACTGTGCATGCGCAGATCGCAAAAGTATGGAGGACCAGATAGGACATTCAATTTTCAGTTTTGCATGCAAATTTGGGAGTTTGGGGGGCAAAATTTGTGTTTGGCCCTGGATTAATTTTGAGTTAGCACCAGCTAGACTAGGCCATTGGTTGTTGTATAGGAATATACAGTGTTGATTGCCTAGATCTGTTGTTTTGGGGTAAATCTCGGCAAAGCCCAATAAATAGTCGGGCACCACTATTTTAATGAAGACTAACAGTAGCCTACTGGTTATGGGAAATAGATTCCCTGGTGTACAAAGGAGCATAGAGGATATGAGAATTATGGAGGAATTTAAATGGGTTCTTTGAACAAACCTGAATCTCCAGCACCTGAGGAAGTTGCATATCCAATTATTTCAAAGCATTGTGACTGGTGGTTTATGAGAAGATTTTACTTATAATTTGGTTCTTTTTGGATACAGCTGAAGCTTCTATAAAAAGATTTTGCAAAGGAATACTCCAGAGAAAAATTGAGTTGGGGCAGTGGTTCTGAGGAAAAAAGAGAGATAATGCAAAGCTAACAGATGGCAGAGACCAAGTGATACAAATAGTGCCTGTTGACTTTCCATAAAAAAGCACTGGCAAAAGGGAACATCGTAGTCATGCAGGTTCAATAACTTTGGTAGGCTTAGACATACTTTCTAAGTACTTTCAAGGCTTTACAAAGTTATTTATGAATTTCACAACATTTAAGGACTTTCAAGAACCTGTGTCTACCCCACGGATCTATATACAACATTACTGCTTGAATGCTTATTGGTCAGAGACAGAAAAGCTTCCAAGCTTCTACCAAACTAAGGTGGCATTTCACACATAAAAGAAACAAAAATAAAATGTCTTACTTGTCTGTAACCATAAATATATGTTTTCCATCTTTAGAGACACTGACATGAGCATAGTATTCATCTGTAACAGCATATTTCCCTTTTTCAGTTTCCTTAAAATCATGAAAATTTGTGTAAATATAAAGTCATTTTACCATTTTAAAAGTTTGATAAAAATGAATCTAATATGAATCCTGAAAGGTTAATATATTTAACCCTCAACTGAATGAATCGGCCACATTTGACTGCATAATATGCAAATTCAGCAGCTGAAAAAAAATATTTTGTTCAATAATTTCAACAAAACCATATCATATGACCCCTCTTTGGAACGAGCTCGACAAGCTAGTTCCAAATGAGGGGGTCACATGATATGGTTTTGTTGAAATTTTTTGAAAAATATTTAAAAATGATATTTAAAATAATAAATTTTGATATCATCTGCATTGGGTAAAGGGTTAATAACTCTTAACTCCTTAAATGCTGCTGGTAGATATTACTCCCCATGGCAGGAAATCTCTTGCTACTAAAATAAGTAAAATTTGAGCACACTTAACCAATTTTTCTCCTACAAATTGTATCGACTTTTTGACCAGTGATCTTTTGAATCAAACTTTAATTTTTCATCAAATATAGTCAGATCTTCACAGCAGCCATGACTATATTTGGTGAAAAATGTTTAAAAAATACTCAGCAGGTTAAGAGTTAACAGCCAGGAGATTTTTATACATTTTTGCTGCACTTTGACAGTCTAGATCTTGTGGCTTTGCAGTTGTGTCTAGGCAAGTGTATATAGGCAGTCAAGACTTGTCTTGAAACAACTGGCACAGTATTTGGAACATGTCTTGCAGGTTCCCCCCCCCCCCCCCCCCCCACACCCACCCCCAGAGATGCATACTGGGGCAACTGTTGTATTGCATTAAAAGTGATCAACATAGGAATCAGCCACATTTGTTGCGTTATGGGAAAAAAAATCTGCTACTTGAAATTTTAATCTTTTGACATCAGAGTGCTCAGTTTTAATTGTATACCTCTTAAATGAATAACCCTGTTAAGTGAATATAATTTCCAAATACAAAACTATTTACTATACCTCAATTACAAATATGATCTGTTAACTGCATATTGGTTCTAGAGTAAACTTCTGATAATGGAATAAAAAGACTTGTGATCTGTCAAAGATTCACTTTGACAGCCAATGCATTCCCCATGTTTATAGAATATTTAGCCGCAGTACATCAATTATAGGAATCTAATCAATTTTATTACATGCTAAACGATGGATTATCGAAGAAGTTGTGGAAAGATTGCAATCATATTCCCCACTGTGAAGATACAGAAATTTTCACTTTCATGGTATCAATCAAAATGGCTGCTTTCAAAGCATTACTTCAAGTTGAATATGAGTCAAATTATCACTGGAAATGATCAATTTGTTCTAAAAACATATAATGATAAGTAAATCTAGTGTTTTTGAGTGGATACCGATTATTTCTAGCAATAATTCAAAATGTATTCACCTTGAATTGATGCATGAAACCTGCTAGTCCAAACATGGCCTGAAAGTCTGTAATATAAGTTTTGGGTTTGGTACGACAGATGCACGACAGATTGCAAGAAACTATCTGTTCCGAGTATCAATCAAATCAATTCCACGTTTCAATGATTCAATGCGCTGTTTACTTTCATGCATCAATTCAAGGTTGAAACAAGTGGAATTGTCAGATTCTTAAAAAAAGCGTAAAATAAAAAGAAAATCTAGTGTTTTTGAGTGGATACTGAAAATTATCTCACTTGTGAGTGAGACAAATGTTTTTTTCGCTTGCACAAGCACTCGCAGAAATTAAACATCTTCAATATCCACTCAAAAACACTAGATAACCTCTATCTGGTTTTACAGATCCATGAGTCGTGTTAAACAAGATATAATAGATTAAATGCTCCGATTATTACTAGAATACAGGAAAGTTAAAAAATTTATAGTAATTTATATATTTTTTATACTTACCAATGACCCAGACTTAGCTGGTGCTAACTCTAACAAAACCATGGTCAAACACAAATTTTGCCCCCCAATCCCCAAAATTTGCATCCAAAACAAAAAGAAATCATGTCCTATAGGACCTCCATACTACGCCCCCACTGCGCATGCGCAGTGTCACTGACGTCCCGAAATTGGCGCCAATTATCATTCTTACTGGCAGTGCCTGGTCAGCGCTATGTACTCAGTGGGGAGGCAAGAGTTCCCAACTCCTGGGAGGGCCATCCCCGTCTGGGTCATTGGTAAGTATAAAAAATATATAAATTACTATAAATTTTTTAACATTTTTATACTGTACCAATGACCCAGACTTAGCTGAATAGTAAACAGGCTGGAGGGCCTAGGACATAGAGGAAAATCCAATAAGCTCAACTATATAATAAAGAGGTAACCCCTTAAGGAGAAAAGGAGTATTAGGCTTTACATGTATCTTTCTTATTTAATATTAAATTAGAAAGATACAATACCCTTAATAATTGAGCACAATAATATTCATGTTCTCTATTAACATCCAGTATAACCCTTATACTAATTATTTTTAAAGTAAGCCAATAAATAAAGTAGTCCAGAGAATTGAGACTCTTTATAGTCATTTAAAAGTGTCCGAGTATTGTATATTAAAGCCCGTTTGACACTTGACATATACAAATGCTTCACACCGAGCTACACTTTAAAAATAAGACATGAATGAATTTTAACATTAATATTACACTTTAAAACCATCCCGGAAGCGACTCAGAAATACTGACTTGGAGGAGGCATTCCCTTGCTTTTCACTATAAAGCAGGTGACCTAAGGGAACACCCCCCCCCCCCCCCTTCCCCTTGCCCTGGGTCAAATAGCCCAGAGCGAAGAGGGCAGCCGGACGGAGTCACTGCCGGAACAGAAAGCCTGCATAACTTTAGTTGCAACTGTTTAGTGGACGACATTGTGAGCAACAGATAACAGACCTAAACAATGCAGGTCTCCAGAAATGGACTCAATATTTCTGAGATAAAAATTCGTGAATGTGGATGGCTGAGACCAATAAGCAGCCTTCATTAAATCTGAAATAGCAACACTATTAGCACAAGCCCAAGAAGTAGCAAGAGCTCTTACTTCATGAGCGGAAATCTTAAGCACAGACTGCTGAGAAGAAGATAAACTCTCATAAGCAGTACGGATAGTTAATTGAATCCATCTAGCAATAGAATGGACCCAAATGTCCTTTCTATTAGGCATCAAAGACAGAAAGAAACGTTTCCGTCCCTTTCTGATAAACTGAGATCTCTGTTTATAGATACGTAACGCTCTAACAGGACAGAGTAAAGGCCTACGCCCATCTGAAGACGGAAGAGCCTTAATAACAATAGGTTCCAGATATTTATTAGGAGCCTGATTCTTAGCTAAAAATCCCACATTAGTAGTGAAGGTGATAGTGTTCCCGACACTACGATAGTGAGAATCATCCACCGACAGTGCATGAAGCTCACTGACTCTTCTAGCAGAAGAGAAAGCTAAGAGAAAAGCTGTCTTATAAGATAAGAATTTGAAATCTACTGTCCCAAGAGGTTCAAATGGCTTTTCCTTCAATTTAAGAAGAACCCAAGCTAAATTCCATTTAGGAATTAATCTAAGAGTTCTGGGTCTATTTATCGAGAAGTTTCTAACCAACTTAGATAAAGAGACATTAGATCCAATTTGTGAACTATCATGATGTGCATAGGTATCAGATAACATAGACCTATAACCCTTAATAGTAACAGGCTGCAGTTTGATTTCGTCAAACAAGTATACTAGAAAGTTTGCAATGTCTGGTATAGAGGGATCGAATATATCTACAGAATGATCCCTACACCAACGACGAAAAACCTTCCACTTAGCCGCATAGTTTAGCGAAGAGGAGGTTCTCCTACAGTTAGAAATCGCGTCCACTGCTCGTCCTGTAAAGTGCTTGCCATGCAAGAAGGACCGCACAACGGAAAAACGTGAAGGTTGAGACCTTGCGGGTTGTGATGGAGTTGGCGCGATTTCCCCTGCGAAAGAAGATCCTCCCGTGGAGGAAGCTTTCGCGGTAGGTCCCACAACAGACACCTGAGTAGATTTATCCACGGTCTCTGTGGCGACAGAGATGCTACCAACAGAATCTTGCATTGAGATTGTTTTATCTTTAGCAATACTTGTTGAATTAATGGCGCTGGAGGATACGCATATCCTATCATTCCGTCCCAAGGGATTGACAGAGCGTCTACTGCAAATGCTCTTGGATCCGGACACGGAGACTCATACGTCTGCAACTGATTGTTGAGATGTGTCGCAAATAAGTCTATCATTGGCCGTTCCCATTGGTAGCAAATCTGATTGAATACTTGTTTGTTGAGAGTCCATTCCGATGGCAACAAGCGACCCTTCGTGAAAGGGAGTCTGCTAGCACATTCAGACGACCCGGTATGTGACGGACCGAAAGAAGAACGTGATGTTCTAGCGCAAACAGAAGGATTCTTTCCGTTAGATTGAACAACGGAACTGAATGAGTGCCTCCCTGATTCCGTATATACGCCACTACTGTCGTATTGTCGGATAGGATTTGGACATGAGCATTGTGAATAATGTCCATCCAATGACGTAACGCAAGCCAAATTGACATCATTTCTTTGATGTTTATGTGCTTGCATAGGAATTGCAGATCCCAAAGACCCTGGCATCTCGAATCCGTTGGGATTAATGATGCACCCCAACCTGTTTGACTGGCATCCGTCATAATGGTAAAACTCGGATCGGGCAACTGCAGCGGAACTCCCTGAGTTAACCACTGAATGTTTGCCCAAGTCTGAATCTCTTGTTTCACTTGATCTGACAAGAGAACGTCTACGTCGAGCGAATGAATTTTCACACTCCAATTCTGAGTCAAGAAAATTTGGAGAGGACGTGTGCGTAACCGCCCCATCTGAATGAGATCCCCAGCGGCTCAGCACAGACCAATCAGTCTCATAAATTCTCTCGCTGTGACTTTGTCTGCGTGCAGACAATAGCGAGCGTAACAACTGACTAATTTCGCTCTGGTTAACGGCAGACGAACGAGATTGTTGTGCGTCTCGAAGCTCATTCCCAGATGAGTGAATGACTTGGACGGCACCAGATCCGACTTCTCCTCGTTTACTATAAAACCGAGACGTCGGAGCAATAGAAGTAGATTCTGAACATCGTTCTGAAGCGTTAACTCGTTGCCGTACCTCTGAAGAATGTCGTCCAGGTAGGCCGACGTTACCGCAGACGAATGAGCTCGGAAATAGATCATTACCGAGTTCATTACCCGAGTGAAAGCCCAGGGTGCTAGATTCAATCCGAAGCACATCGCCCGGAATTGATACACCACTCCTAGGACTGCGAAGCGTAGATACTTTCGGAATGTCGGATGTACCATGACGTGAAAGTACGCATCTTTGAGATCTATGCTTGTTGCATAATTGTTCACCCGAATACTCGCTCTGACCGACCGAATCGTCTCCATATAAAATTTCGGAGCGACGATCAGCTTGTTTATCCAGCTCAAATCTATGACTGGACGGAACGAGCCGTCTGGTTTCGGAACCAGAAACAGATGGCTGTAGAATCCCGGAGTCTCCTGGTTTTCTACGACCTCTACCGCGTTCTTCATTAAAAGAGACTGCACCTCTGATAACAGAGCGTCTCTTTTCTGCGGATTTGACGGAAGTTGAGTCCACTTTGGACTTCGAGTTAATGGAGGCTTTCGTTTGAAGGATATCTTTAGACCTTCCGAAGTCACTCCTCTCACCCAAGGGTCGTCCGTAATCGACACCCATTCTTGTGAAAAGCTCGACAACCTTCCGCCAACCGGTACGCGATAGAGGTTTAAGCCATCACCTCCTGGACCTGCGAGGCCTGCGGTAGGAGAAACCACGTCCTCCACGACCCGCACCTCGCCCCGTCGACCTTGGGGCATCCGACCGGTTGTCCCGGCCCGAAGGACGTCCTGAACGAGAGTCGCTACCCTGACGGTCTCTCGAATAAGACCAAGAGGACGCACCGGAACCTCTATAGGAACCTCTCTTGGGCGCATTAGACCCAGAAGTGCCTGTCTTATTCTTGTCTGCTGTATCCGACTTCTTAGAAGCAGATTTGAACAACAGAGAGTCCGAAGCTTTCTTTGTAATTTTATCATAAATAGCAGAAACCTTGCCGTCAAAGAGAAGTTCTCCGGAGACCGAAGCGACTCTAAGAGAGTTCTTCACCTTAGTATCCACGAGTGTGGGCTGCGTCACGTCTAACCAACTCCAGATTTGCCACTGAAAGGGCGGAGTTACACGTGGAATAAGCTACTGCCCTTGAAAGAAGTCTTAAAGAGGATTGTATATCCTGAAACTCTTTCCCTTGAAGGCGCAGTGATAACACCTTAGTAAGGTGATCTGAGTAAGATAAGGCATCTAAATTGGCTCGGTTAGACGCAATAGCTGTTTCCAACACCGCGGTTGGAATAGAAGCCGACGACGGTAATGATAGCTCTAAGTCTTCTGCCTCGTCGTCCATACGCAGAGGAACTCTCGGGATACCCTGTCCTGCCGTGTCGAATTTATTCCTTGCATTAATGAAAGGCAGGTTGAGAGTATTAGCAGACAATAAACCTGCTTTCCCCGTCTTGGAAGCAAGTTTAAATATAGCGTCGTTCAATAATTCAAATGTTCTTGCAACATTATTGGACTGCGACGGAAACTCGGGAGCGATGTCCCTGAACCGCTCAAAAAATTCAGAGTCCAATGACGCTATAATCCTCTTGTCCGGAACCGCAGCAGTCTGGCCCGACGGAACAACTTGAGGGAGAAAGTGCCGAATGAAGTCCACGGCAGCTTTATGTTGTTCCGAAAGGGATAGCTCCAAATCATCTGTATCCCTTTCACCATCCGGTCGGACCTCATGATGCTCCCGGTCGTCCGCCCCCGATGCTTCGGCGGAGCGTACCGACCCAGCGCCGTCGGATAATTCTCGATCCGACACCGTTTCTGTCGGCTGCTGGGATGCTGCGATAAGCTGTGCTATCTGCACAAGAATGTCCGGCGTCGAGACCTGCGGAGGCGCAGTCTTTCGCTGCTTCGCCGAGGGCAGCTCCGCATCAGATGGCTCCCGCATACTTTTTCTATGCGAACGTCCGGAGTCCATCGGTCTCGAATCCCTGGCTGCCGGATGGTGTGACCTGGTCGCCGAAGAATCCTTGATCGGCGAAGCTGGTAAGATATCGGCGGTCACGCAGCCAAGGTGCGGTCGTGTGCGCTGACGAGAAGAGGAAGCCTTAGCAGTCTCCGCGGACTGCCTATACAACGGAGCGTCCCGAGCGACGGACGTATGCTCCGCTTGCGACACATTTTGTACCACAACATCTGGTCCCAGATGTTGTTGTACGAGAGAGGGGCCTCTCTCGCTCGCGGCCCGGCTGGACCTGGACGAGCTAGGAACCGGACTCAAAGGCTTCCTCCGTTCTCGCTTACTATCCGCCGTCACTGGGTGTGCACATTGTGTGTTTATAGTGCTCGCATCACCCAAAATTTCCTCCTGGACCGCATCGGACGAACCCGGCTGCCGAACCATTCGGTGAATAGATGCTACACCGGGCGAGCTAGCGGACGACATTTGTCTAATCTCCATGAGCACTTTTGCCGCTAGCTCTGAATTCATTTGTGATGACGGACGCACACTTGTAGAAGATAACATGGAAACATCACCCTGTTCTTGTTCCTCTGAAATAGAAACTGAGAGAGTAGAGTGACCTTGCGGAGAAAGAGCCGGCATAGCCCTTTCTCCAGAAACAACATACCGTGACACACGTTTCCAATGTTTGTCATCCCAATATTGACATATAGGACAGGGATTAGTGCGTGGAGAACACTGACTACAATTAATACAATGATCATGAAAGTCAGAGGAAGATTTCTTCCCATTACAATTTGAATAATATCCTTTCATTGTGAAAAGTCAACAACAAGTCCTAGTTACTCGCACCAACCCCTGACACAAAGATACATAATAACATGATCCATTAATAAATGAAAAAACAATTGCAAATCAAAATAATTTTGAAAAAATATTTTTTCAGCGAAGCCCAAGTTGCGGAAAAGTAACGTTGAGCCCCGATGGATCCGATGGCAAAGTGTGGTCAAAAATTTTAAATTTATATTAAATAAATAATGAGACACTTACGGATAATATAAATGTATCTTATAGTGAGATAAACTACACCAAAGGCAAACAGCCCCCCTCAAAAAAGGCTGTTGCCAATGTAAACAAACAGTGTAAAACACCAGAAAACATGACTCCAGGCACTGAAAAAACTGGCCCGAAATCAGTCATCAAAATTACACTCTATCTGATGCAAGACAGAGACTCCCAGGGGAGAATCTGCAGAACATCAGATGGAAGATGCAGAACACAACGTTTATACACCCATGGGTGAAAACGTAACTATGGGGAAAATAACAGAAAACATTCTGTATCCAAGCAACTCTCCCAGGAAATTTTAGAAATGAACTTCCTCAAAAATATGCCAAAAGCATGGGAGAATTGCAAGGGGGGACTTTAGAAGGCTAGGGGAGAGGAAACACTGAATAAGCAGTGCAACATTTAGCAAGAATGACAACAAGAGGCCCATGCCTCGAAAATAGGCAACTTAACATAATTTCATCAAAAAATTTTAAGTACAGCCCTGATTATTTTTTGTCACTTCTTTTTCCTCTCCTCCTTCTATATCCTCCTTAGAATCACCATTTCTCCAAAAAGTTAAAAAATTTATAGTAATTTATATATTTTTTATACTTACCAATGACCCAGACATAGCTGGTGCTAACTCTTAAAATATAGGGCCAAACACAAATTTTGCCCCCCAATCCCCAAAATTTGCATCTAAAACTAAAGAAAACATGTCCTGAAAGGCCCTCCACACTTCGCCCCTACTGCGCATGCGCAGTGTCAAGGACGTTCCGAAATTGGCGCCATTTATCATTCTAATAACCAGTGCCTGGTAAGCGCTATGTACTCAGCGGGGAGGCAAGAGTTCCCAACTCCTGGGAGGGCCATCCCCGTCTGGGTCATTGGTAAGTATAAAAAATATATAAATTACTATAAATTTTTTAACATTTTTATACTGTACCAATGACCCAGACATAGCTGAATAGTAAAAAGGCTGGAGGGCCAAGGACAAAAATGGAATATGCTCAATAAAATAAAATAGAGTCATCCCCTGTAGGGAAAAGAAGTAATAGGCCTTACATGTATCTTTCTTATTTATGATAAATTAGAAAGATACAACACCTTCCAAAAATTGAGCTTCATACATCCATGTACTCTATTAATATCCAATAATCCTTATACTAATAATTTTTAAAGTAAGCCAATAATAAAGTAAGTCTAGAGAATAGAGACTCTTATACTCCTAAAAGTGTCTGAGAATTGCATAATCATGTCCGTTGACATATGCAATATTCAAAAGCTATACTTTAAAAACTAAGACTTGAATGAATTTTATAAACTTAAACTTCTCACTAAACAACCATCCCAATAACAGCTCAGAATTACTAACTCCGGAGGAGGTATCCCCTTGTTTTCATAGTAAAAACAGGTGACCCAAGGGAACACCCTCCCCCCCCCCCTTTTTCTTGCCCTGGGTCAAATAGCCCAGAGCGAAGAGGGCAGCCGAACGGAGACACTGCCGAAACAGACAGCCGACCTAGCTATAGTAGCAACTGTTAAGTGAATGACATTCTGAGCAGTAGATAATAGACCTAACAATAGAGGCCTCCAGAAATGGACTCGATATTTCTGAGATAAAATTCATGAATGTGGATGGCTGAGCGCAATGAGCAGCCTTCAAAAATCTATAATAGCAACACTATTAATGTAAGCCCAAGAAGTAGAAGAACTCTTACTTCATGAGCCGAAATCTTAAGCACAACTGCTAAGTCAATGATATACCATAAGCAGTACGCTAGTTAATAGAATCCATTAACAATAAAATGGAGCGTAACGTCCTTCTACTAGACATCAAAGACAGAAGAAGCTTACGCCCTTGTAATAAACAGATATCTGTTTATAAATACATAAACTGTACCCGGAAAGAGTAAAGGCCTATGCCCATACGAAGACGGAAGGACCTTAAAATAATAGGTTCCGGATAATAGGAGCCTAACTCTTATGCAACAATCCAACCTAAATAGTAACGGAAGTATTGATTCCGAAACTATGAAAGTGAAAATCATCCATCGATAGTGCATGAAACTCACTGACTCTACAGTAAAAGAGAAACCAACAGAATTACTGTCTAAAAGGTCAGAATTTGAAAACTACTGTTTCCAGAGGCTCAAATGATTACTTAGCTAAATAAGAACCGAAGTTAAAATCCGTATAGGAATTTAATCTAAAGATTCTAAGTCTATTTATCAAAAAGTTACTAACTGACTTAGATAAAGAGACAAAAGACTCAATTGTAAACTATCATAGAGTGCATAGGTATGAGGTAACATAAACCTATAACCTAAATAATAACAGGCTGCAGTAGATCTTGTGAAACAAGTATACTAAAAAATAGCAATGAGTAGTATGGAGGGATCAACAATATGAACATAATGATCCCTACACCACGACGGAAGAGCCTCCACTTTAGTCGCATAGAATAGCGAAGAAGAGGATCTCCTATAGTAAGAAATCGCGTCCAAAGCTCGTCCAGTACAGTGCTTACAATGCAATACGGACCACACAACGGAATACATGAAGGTTGCGACCTTGCTGGTTGTGATAAAGATGACACGATTTACCCAGTGAAAAAAGATCCTCACATAGAGGAAGATTTCACGTTAAGATCCACAGTAGACAAGAGAGTAAATTACTCATGATCTCTGTGAAGATAGAGATGCTATCAACAGAAATGTATTGTGGTTGTTTATCTTAGCAATACCTGCTAAAACAACAGCGCCGGAGGATACGCGTATCCTATCATTCCGTCCTATAGATCAATAGAGCGTTAACAGTATTAGCTCAGAGATCTGGACAAGCCAACACATACGTCTGCAATTGATTAGCAAGCTGTGTCATAAATAAAACATCATTGGGCGCTCCCATAGATAGCAAATCTGATTGAATACTTGTTTGTTGAGAGTCCATTCTGACAGCAACAAGCGACCCGTAAGAGAACGGGAGTGAGATAAAACAATCAGACGACCCAGAATATGACGGACCAAAACTGAACTTGGTGTACTATAACCAACAGACGGATTCTTTCCATTAAATTGAATAACGGAAACGAAAGAGTGCCTCCCTGGTTCCGGAGATACGCCACTACTGTCGAATTAAAGGACAGGAATTTGGGCATGCGTTTCTGAATAATGTTCATGCAATGACATAAAGCAAGCCTAAAAAACATTATTCCGCGGAAGTTAAACTGATAGCTAAAAGACTGCGGAACCCAAAGACCCTGGCACTTCGAATCCGTAGGGATCAGTATATATCCCAATCTGTTTGACTGGCAACCGTCATAACAGCCACACTCGGGTCCGGCAACTGCGGCGGCACTCTCTGAGTCAACCACCGAATGTTTGCCCCAGTCTGAATCTCTTGTAACACTAGATAGACAAGAGAATGAATAAATCGAGCAATTCATGGATTGCCGGAAAGTTGCCGTCGAAGAGAAGCTCCTCCGAGAACGAAGCGACTCTGAGAGAGTTCTTAACCTTACTATCCACGCGTGGATGTAGCTAGGGCTGCGTCACGTCTAACCAACTCCAATCAGCCACTGAAGGGCGGAGTTATACGTGAACAAACTACTGCCCTCAAAAGAAATTACATTGAGAATAATATCCCGTAAATCTTTTCTTGAAGACGTAATGATAACGCCTCAGTAGGGCGGATTACGTATAATAAAGCGTCTAAGTTAAGTCTACTATACATAATGTCGTTCCCAACATTGAAATTGGAAAAGACATAAACGGCGAAAAAGAATATATGCAGTCTTTAATCACACCGTCTAGACGCATATGAACTCTCGGTATGCCCTGCTCTGCCAAAATAAACTATTTGTAAAAATGATAAAATGGCAGAAATGAGCCACGCGGACAAGAAACTAAACTATCATGCTTAGTAGCAGGCTTGTATATATATATAAATATATAGCGTCGAAAAATAAAACACATGTTGTAATGACAATATTGGACTGCGTCGGTAAGTCAGGGACAATGTCCCTGTACCGATCGAAAAATCCGAGTCCAATGACGCTATAAGTCTCTTATCCAAGATCGCAGCAATGAAGTCCGAAAAATAATCACTGGAAGAAATGCCAGAAGATATGAAAGGCATCTTCCGATACTACTAAAGGGAAAACTCGAAATCTTTCGAATCCCTTTCGCCATCCTGTCGGACCCTATAAAGCGTTCGGTCGTCCGTAGCTGATGCAACCGCACCGACCCAGCGCCGTCGGATAATTCCTGATTCGACCGAGAAACTGTCAATTGCTGGGATGCTGCGAAACAACTGTGCTAACTCGGATAGCACGTCCGTCACTGAGGCCTGAGGAGAAGCGGTCTTACGATGCATTGCCGCAGGAAGCTCCGAGATCGTTACCCCGTGCATACTTCCAATATGCGAGCGAACGGAGTGTATAGGCCTCGTGTCCCTTGGCTACCGGATGGCGCGACCTATTCGCCGTGGAATCACTGAATGCCGAAACTGATCGGATACTCGAGGTCACGTAGCCAATGTGCGGTCGTGTGCCCTGCTGTGAGGATGAGGAAGCATTAAAGACAGTCTCTCGGACTGTCAATATAACGGAGCGTCCCGAGCAACGGACATATGCTCCGAATGTAAAATATCTGAACCACAACATGCGGTCCCCTATGTTGTTGGCTTCCTCCGATCTGTCCTCAATCTGCCATCACTGGGTGAGTACTAAAGTAATTAAAGTGCTCGCATCACCCAAATCTCCTTCCTAGACCGCAACGGACGAACCCGGCAGCCGAACCATTCGATGAATGTACGCTACACCGGGTGAGCTAGCGAATGTCACTCCGTAAGCGATAGACATATTCCATGAGCACTTGTTGCCGCTAACTCTTCATTAACTATGACGACAGAGGCACACTTTTGAAAGACATCTCCATAACTCTTCGAACAAGAAACCAGAAATGCTTGGATAGCAAGCATAAAATAATAATATATATAGCGTTGTTCAATAATTCGAAAGTTTGTGTGACATTATTGGACTATGTCGGAACTGAGGGACGATGTCCCTGAACCGAACCAAAAATTTCTAAGTCCACCGACGCTATCAGTTTCTTATCCGGCATCGCAGCATATGTTGTTCCGAAAGGGAAAGCTTGAAATCCACCGAATCCCTTTCGGTATCCCGTCGGACCGGATGAAACTTTCGGACGTCCGTACCCGCTTCCGCGGAGCGTCCCGACCCAGCATCGTCGGATAAAATATATGCGACAGATTCAGTTGATGCTGGGATGCTGCGATAAACTGTGCTATCAAGGAAAGCACGTCCGTTCCCGAGGCCTGTGCAGTAGCGGACTTACGATGCATTGCCGCTGGAAGCTCCGTGTACGTTGACTCCCGCACACTTCCTATGCGAACGTCCGGAGTCTGCAGGCCTCGAGTCCCCGGCTACCGACCCAGCGCTGTCGGATAATTCTCGATCCGACACCGTTTCTGTCGGCTGCTGGGATGCTGCGATAAGCTGTGCTATGTGCACAAGAATGTCCGGCGTCGAGACCTGCGGAGGCGCAGTCTATCGCTGCTTCGCCGAGGGCAGCTCCGCATCAGATGGCTCCCGCATACTTTTCCTATGCGAACGTCCGGAGTCCATCGGTCTCGAATCCCTGGCTGCCGGATGGTGTGACCTGGTCGCCGAAGAATCCTTGATCGGCGAAGCTGGTAATATATCGGCGGTCACGCAGCCAAGGTGCCGTCGTGTGCGCTGACGAGAAGAGGAAGCCTTAGCAGTCTTAGCAGACTGCCTATACAACGGAGCGTCCCGAGCGACGGACGTATGCTCCGCTAGCGACACATCTGTACCACAACATCTGGGGCCAGATGTTGTTGAACGAGAGAGGGGCCTCTCTCGCTTGCCGTCCGGATGGACCGGAACGAGCTATGAACCGGACTAAAAGGCTTCCTCCGTTCTCCCTCCGATCCGCCGTCACTGGGTGTGCATTAAGTTAATTTTATAGTGCTCGCATCACCCCAAAATTCCTTCTAGACCGCAACGGACGAACCCGGCTGCCGAACCATTCGGTGAATGGACGCTACACCAGGCGAGCTAGCGGACGTCAAAGGCCGTCGAACCTACTAGGGTCCTCTTAGGCAATTGGTGTATTACATGAGCACTTTTCCGCTAGCCCTTCATTAATTGTGACGACGGAGGCACACTGTTGGAAGACATCACAGATACATCACCCTAATCTTGATCGTCTGAAATAGAAATTGATAAAGTAGAGTGACCCTGCGGGGAAAGGACCGGAGTGTCCAAATCCCCAACAACATACCGTGACATACGCTTCCCATATTGTCATCGAAATCATACGATACAGAACAGGAGTTAATGCGAGTACACTGACCACATATAGAATGATAATAAGGTCAGAGGAAGACTTCCTCTTAAAACAATTGATCAATATCCTTTCAATGTGAAAAGAAAACAAGTCCTGGTACTCGCACTAACCCCTGGCAATCAAAATACATAATAATAATATGATCCATTAATATAGAAAAAATAATTGAAATCAAAATATTTTGAAAAAATATTTTTTCAGAACAGCCCAAGTTTCTGAAAAGTAACATTGAGCCCCAATGGATCCCAAGCCTAAGTGTGGACAAAAATTTTAAAAATATTTTAAACAATTTATTCAACACTTACGAACAATAATAATGTATCTAGTTATGATTAAAATAACATAAAGATATTATTATTTAGAAATCCCCCCCTCACACAGAGGGCTGTTGTAAATGTAAACAATGAGTGTAAAAACACTAAAATAAGACTCCAGGCACCCAGGCCCGAAATCAGTTACCAAAAATACACTATCTGATGCAAAACAGAGACTTCCAGGGAAGAAACTGCTGAACATCAGATGGTAGATGCAGAACACAACGCCTAACCACCCGTAGGTGAAGACGTAAACATGGGGAAAGAACAGAATTCATTCTGTTATTCAGCTAAAACTCCCAAGAAATTTTAGTAATAATAATTACAGAAACTATGCCAAAAGCATGGGAGAATAGCAAGGGGGAACTTAAAGGACAGGGAGAGAGGAAAACACTTGAAAAAACAGTGTAACTAAATAATCAGAATGACAACAAAATGGCTGCTGCCTTGAAAATAGGTAACTTAACATAATTTCATTAAAAAATTTTAAGTTACAGCCCTGATAATATTCTGTCACACATTCTTTTCCTCTCCTCCTTTTCTATCCTCCTTAGAATCACCATTTCACTAATATTTATGTGTCTGGCATCATTTAAACTGAGATTTAAAAGCACAAAGATCAGTCAGATGTTAACTGATGAAGGGCCAAACTTAGAATGATAAATGGCGCCAATTTCGGAACGTCCTTGACACTGCGCATGCGCAGTAGGGGCGAAGTGTGGAGAGCCTTTCAGGACATGTTTTCTTTAGTTTTAGATGCAAATTTTGGGGATTGGGGGGCAAAATTTGTGTTTGGCCCTATATTTTAAGAGTTAGCACCAGCTATGTCTGGGTCATTGGTACAGTATAAAAATTTACGTGTCTGGCATCCTTTAAACTGAGATTTACAAGCACAAAGATCAGTGAGATGTTGACTGATGAAGGGCCAAACAGAGAATGATAATTGGCGCCAATTTCGGGACGTCAGTGACACTGCGCATGCGCAGTGGGGGCGTAGTATGGAGGTCCTATAGGACATGATTTCTTTTTGTTTTGGATGCAAATTTTGGGGATTGGGGGGCAAAATTTGTGTTTGGCCCTGGTTTTGTTAGAGTTAGCACCAGCTAAGTCTGGGTCATTGGTACAGTATAAAAATATGAACAGATTATTGATAACTGAATACTTCTGTTAACTGAATATTTTTCACAGATTAAGTGACTATTCAATTAACAGGGTTCCACTTAAATACATTTTATGAATTACTTTGTTGAATAAAATATCTTTACTACACCTTATCAATAGATTAGGCTGTTTGATAGAGAGAAAACTACGCAATTATAAACTTACCCCTAACACTGCATAACCTTCAGCTTCTTGAAGTTTATATGGTCGAATTATCTTATCATTGTGGAATCTTCTGGGAGGTCGCAATCGACGTACTTCTTCAGAAGTATCAGCAATTCTGTAAAATGTCAAAGTAATTAGTTTTTGCATTGGGCAGACAATAAGTACAACTCTTCAAAATTCAAAGGACAAAAAATATTTATAACTTATCAAGATCAGGATTTAGAAAAGATAAATATACCGTAAAAAATGTCCAGAGCTCAATACATTTCCGCTTAAGATCTTTCAAAATTTTAATCTCAGAACATTTTGCTGTAGTAATTTTTGATGCCATGTTGAAATTTAAATGTCGGATACAAAGGAACTGTGTTAATAGAATAGTCACTTTTACAGTTAAAATAAGTAATCAACAGGAGTATTAAATTCATTGGAACAAACTGGCAGGTCTTAAAATTTTGCGAGAATCAGAATCGTGATTCTCATTTTAGATTCTCACAGCTGCCCCTTTATCCATGTACTAATAAAATAATTTGATTTTCTCAAACATTGAGAGAATTTTAAGGCATGACTGAGCATATTTGTCTGGAAGTGATATACAGTTAACAGTTATACAATTAACCCTTCAACCAACACAACTAGAGGGTAACACTTCTTGAATAATTAAAAAATTATAAACTCATAGTAATTTGTAAATTTTTTATACTTACCAATGGCCCAGACTAGCTGGTGCTTAACTCAAAGTTATTAGGGGCCAAACACAAATTTTGACACCCCCCCCCCCCCCCCCCCCCCCCCAATCCCCAAAATTTGCTTGGAAACCGAAAATTAAAAGCCCTATCTGGCCCTCCATACATTTACTCTCTGCACATGCGCAGACGTCAGGAAGTGACCGGAATTGGCGCCAACATCATTCTTTGTAGAAGAGAGTACTACATAAAAATTCAGCGGGAGGTATGAGTGCCAACTCATGGGAGGGCCATCTCCATCTGGGCCATTGGTAAAGTATGAAAAGTATACAATTTACTATGAATTTATAATATTTTTACACTGTAAACCAATCACCCAGACTAGCTGAATCGTAAAAAGGTGGAGAACCTAGGACTTCAGAATTAGTAGAACAACATAGTTCCAATCCTTCCAAGGTGAAAGGAAATTAAAATTATTAGGAATTACATGTATTTCTCTCTGTACAGTGATAGAGAAGACATATCATACAAAAGGAGCCCAGTTCAAGTAATTCTGTATACTTAGCATGAAGACTATGCTAAGTGGATGTAACGAGTTCCCAATTTTTAAGGTTAGCTCGGACTAAGCCCCAAAAATTAGGATGGCATATTTGAGAATGAGAGAATAACCCCCACAAACATACGCCATATACAATAAAACTCCAGCTGTATGCAGGATATAAATATAGAACCTCAGTGAGCACGCTCACGCGCCCCGATATTTCAAGCTCTAATCATTTTTTAAAAATAAACATAGATTCTAGGAATACTGCAGAAAACAGTGTTCTGTAGTTTCAACGCTATTGAAAGAATTCAAGCAGAGAAAAAGCCTGGAAAACAGTAATTTTGATGAACTTTTCAAAGTCTATGGGGCCCTAATTTTGGTAAAAACCAGTGGAGCGGAACAAAACCCAAACTTGTTCTGTAGGCCACCATGTTAGACTAACATATCAAAAATCAGCTCAATATCTGGAAGCTTGTAGGAAAAAAGTCCGGAAAACTGTAATTTTGATGAACTTTTCAAAGTTCAAGGGCCGTAATTTCGGTAAAAATCAGTGGAGCGGAACAAAATGCAAACTTGATCTGTAGGCCACCATGTCAGACTAACATACCAAACATCAGCTCAATATCTGGAAGCGTGTAGAAAAAAAGTCCGGAAAACTGTAATTTTAATGAATTTTCCAGAGTCCAAGGGTTGTAATTTCGGTAAAAATCAGTGGAGCAGAACAAAACGCAAACTTGTTCTGTAGGCCACCATGTTAGACTAACATACCAAAAATCATCTCAATATCTGGAAGCGTGTAGGAAATAAGTCTGCAAAACTGTAATTTTGATGAACTTTTCAAAGTTCAAGGGCCGTAATTTCAGTAAAAATCAGTGGAGCAGAACAAAATGCAAACTTAATCTGTAGGCCACCATGTTAGACTAACATACCCAAAAACAGCTCAATATCTGGAAGCGTGTAGAAAAAAAGTCTGGAAAACTGTAATATTGATGAACTTTTCAAAGTTCAAGGGCCCTAATTTCGGTAAAAATCAGTGGAGCGGAACAAAATGCAAACTTCATCTGTAGGCCACCATGTTAGACTAACATACCAAAAATCAGCTCAATATCTGGAAGCGTGTAGAAAAAAAGTCTGGAAAACTGTAATGTTGATGAATTTTTCAGAGTTCAAGGGCCGTAATTTCGGTAAAAATCAGTGGAGCGGAAAAAAATGCAAACTTGATCTGTAGGCCATCATGTTAGACTCACATACCAAAAATCAGCTCAATATCTGGAAGCGTGTAGAAAAAAGTCCAGAAAACTGTAATTTTGATGAACTTTTCAAAGTTCAAGGCCGTAATTTCCGTAAAAATCAGTGGAGCGGAAAAAAATGCAAACTTGATTTGTAGGCCACCATGTTAGACTCACATACCAAAAATCAGCTCAATATCTGGAAGCGTGTAGAAAAAAAGTCCGGAAAACAAGTAGGACTGACGGACGGACCAGTCAAAAACATTATACCCCAGCAACTTCGTTGCGTGGGGTATAATTACGGACAAAACAGTTTCCCTCATAGTTACATACCTATCAAGCTGGAGGAGAGGTAAAAAAAAATCCCCTCCCCCCCTTTTCTTTTGAAGGAATCTTCAAAAACAAAGAGGGGAGCACTCTGGAATCAGTAAAAGCGGTACCAAAAAACAATATAAATATTCGTCGAACAGGCATTCAGGTACTAATTTATTATTAATAAATGGTGCTTAACGCCACTTCAGAAGTTAAGGCTATAGATGTGATCCCGGTAATTAATATTGCCCACTATATAACGTACATTTGAGACGGCATACGCAGATAGGTCCAAAACTGGTGATATAATATATAACATACACAAGTCCAATCAAATCACAATGTATGATCTCTGGAGAGTAAACACACTTCCAAGATAACCCACAGGCAACCCCATTCAGGTGTACAATAAATTCCAGTAACAACACTCCCCGACGTGTACTATCCGATATCTATGACCGTATACATGTGTGAATATACAATTTGAGTACCGACATTAATAGGAGCCTGGAACTAGAAATGGAAGTAGGTATGATTAACAGGCTCCGACACTGCCTAATTCATAATTTCTTAGGTCCATAACATATAATAAGTGTCAGCTTAATAAATATTATGCGCATGAGCATTTAAATCCTGCATGTAATCATCTGAATACCAGTTAACTGGTTTTGCAGCCTCCGAGGTACCCAAAGACTAGCAATTTATTTATGATGAAATATGTGCTCGTATATGACATATAGACGAATAATCACAGGAAACCAACCAACTAAAAAGTGATTGTGCTCATAAGGTCGCCATAGAACACGACCCAGCCGCCAATCGAGAAGTGAAAAAATGTATGTATGTATTTAAACTCATACGAGGCTTGCTGGAAGAAAACTACATCTTGCCTGGTAATCGCCTCTAAAAACATTGGTGATGGGGGGGGGGGGGATTCAAAGTCATATCAAACCCTCCTCACCTGCATTACTTAATAGTTCTTGTGTTAGACATAACATAATATAGGAACCACAATGGTTCCTTCATGTCTAACCGTCTCCATTATGCCACTCTTGGTGGAGAAGGACATGAAGAACAAAAACTTCCCCTGATAAAAAAGGTCCTCTCGTGGAGGAAACTTCCGGGGAACGTCCCATAACAGACACTTGAGAAAACTGATCCAAGGTTTCTGTGATGACAGTGGTGGTACTAGTAGGATTCACAACGAAACTGTTTTATCTTGAACAAAATCTACTGAATCAAATGAATTGGAGGATATGCATATCCTATCATCCTTCCCCATGAGATCAGCAGAGCGTCTACTGCATATGCTCAAGGGTCTGGGCATGGTGACACGAATGACGGTAACTGATTGTTCCAGAGCGTCACAAATGGATCAATCATGGGGCGATTCCTCTGGTAGCAAATCTGTCTAAATACTCGCTTGTTGAGTGTCCACTCTAATTGCAACAGGCGACCTTCCCATGAGAGCGAGTCTGCTAGTATGTTCAGACAACCTGGTATATGACAGATAGAAATGTGAACTTGATGATTCATGACGTATTTGGAAAATCTTCGTTAGTTGGCATAATGGAAATGAATGGGTGTCACCCTGGTTCCCGATGTATGCTACTACTGTCGAGTTGTCTGACCAAATTGAACATGGACGTCCATTATTATGTGAATCCAATGTTGTGGTGCTAGCTATAATTAACATCATTTCGTTGATGTTTATGTGTTTCTCCTGAAACTGAGGGTCCCAAAGACCCTGACACTTCAAGACTGCAGGACTTAGGGTCACGCCCCAACTGTCGGACTCACATCCATCATAATCGTGAAAGTCGGATCCGGCAGTTGCAGCGTAACTCCCTGAGTTAACCACTGAATATCTGCCCAATTTGAACCCATGTTTTACTAGGTCCGTTAAAACAATACTGGTTCAAGTGAAAGAGTCTTCACTTCTGAGTAAAGAATATCTGGAGGGGACGTGCACAGACGGCCCATCGGAATGAGATCAACAGGCACTCGGCACAACTCCAACAGTCGAATGAATTACCTCACTATTAACGTGTCGGAGTGTAGACAAAAGCGAGCATGACAACTGACTAACTTCGCTCTGGGTAACGGCAGACGAACCAGAGTGTTGTGAGTCTCAAAGCTCAATCCCAAGTGAATAGACAACTTGTATGGAGCTAGATCCAATTTTCCTTGTTTATGAAAAAACCGAGACGTCGGATTAATAGAAGCAGACTCTGAACATCGTTCTGGAGAATACTTCTTCTGTTGCCGTATCCCTGTAGAAGGTCGTCCATGTAAACCGATGTTACCACAGACAAATGAGCTTGTAAGTAAAACATTGCCAAGTTCATTATTTGAGTGAAATGCCCAGGGGGCAAGATTCAGACCAAAGCATATTGTTCTGAACTGATACACCTTCCCTTGTATGGCAAACCGCAGGTACTTTTAGAATGTCGGATATACCAGGACATGAAAGTACGGATCTATAGATCTATGCTTGCCGCATAGTCGATCACTCGAACGCTCGATTTTACCGACTGAATGATTTCCATAAATAAACTTTTAGAGCCATGATAAACTTGTCATCCAGCTCAAGTCTATTACTGGTCGGAATGAGCCATCTGGCTTTGGTACGAGGAACAGGTGACTGTCAAAATCTTGAAAATCCTGATTCTCGATGACCTATATTGCTTCCTTTGATAAGAGAGCTTATACCTGTGGTAGGAGAAACTCTCTTTTGCAAGAATTTGATGGAAGAGTTGTCCAACGCAAACAACTTGTTAGTGGGTTTTAACTTGGAGTGATGGCTGTAAGCCGTCCGAGACTACACTTTTCCCCCACTGATCATCTGTGATAGTTATCCAGTTTTCGGCGGAGCTTGATAACCTTCCACCAACTGTCCAGCAATAGAGGTCTAAATCATCACCTGTATAACCCGCGGGGCTTAGGGGACGAGGAACCACATCCTCCCTGCGAAAAACCTCATCTTGTCAGCCTAGGGGCGTCTGACCTATAGCCCTGCTCAGACCTATGCCCCTTTCCCGAGTCTCTATACTGACGACTTCCAGAGTAATTACAAGAGGGTTTCTTGTACCCTCGTGAGGAGTTTCCTTTTGACAATTTTTGTCTGGAATGCCCTCCTTTACTCTTGTCTGCTGAAGTGGGACGTTGATACGCTGATTTCAAAAGCAGAGCACTGGACTCTTTCTTAGTAGCCTGTTCATAGAATAATGAAAGCTAGTCATTGAAAATAAAATGTCCGGAAACCGGAGCGACTCGGGGAGAGCTTTTTACCTTGTCATCGATCAGTGATGACAATGCAAGGGCAGCATCATGTCCGATTAACTCCAGATTAGTGACTATTAGGGCCGAGTTATACGTGGTATGCATAATTGCCCTGGAAAGAACTCTAAGAGAGGTACGAACATCCTCAAATTCCTTTCCCTTGAGACATTGCGTCATAGTTCTTGTAAGGTGATTTGCGTTAGACATAACGTCCAAATTCTCTCTATTTGAAGAAATTGCCATCTCAACTGTGTCTGAGCAAATGGTTAATGATACAGGTAAGGATTCCTCTAGATCCACGGCCTGCTCATCCAAACACAGAAAAACTCTCTGAACTTCTTCCCTGACCGTTTTTAAATGAACGTGGTCCAAATGAAAGTGTCAATGACACTGTAGCTCAACTTGTTTAAGACATGTACATGTATAGTATGTGAGACAGCAATGACAAACATCTAGGTAATGACCTGAAAACAAAGGTACATGTAAAGTAGTGTAACGGTCTGTACATAAATGCTCACCATAGCCTGTAACAAATATATAGGTAAAGTATTGTAAAGGTGGGTGGCAGTTAGAAGCTAAACTAGAAAAGAAATCTTTGAGTTCCAGAGTGGGTCTGACTGAACCCAAAAATATTTGTTCTCATAGCACAGGGATAACAAAGGCTCTCAAAAACACTTGTTCCTGTCACAAGGTGATAACAAAGGTACCCTAAGAAGTTTCGTGAAGATCAGTTCATAAATACAGACTCTAGCCCGAGCCGTATTGACATGTGCACTTTCTGTGTATAAGTAGCACTGAACAAATCAAAGTTGATCTACTTTGCATAATGTTTGCACGAGAAAAAAACCTGTATTATATGTGATGTATTCGATGTTCCTAAACATTTATACAAAAATTTATTCAAATCAGAGCTTTCATACAGAAGTTCTGTACAAAAAACTGATTGCACTAATTTTGGTACAAAATGGCTCCTGGTGGCCATCTTGAATTTTGGACTGCACCCAAAAACACTCATTCTCGTCCCACAGTGATAACAAAGGTACCCAAGATGTTTTGTAAAGATCGGTTCATAAATACAGCCTCTAGCCTGAGCCGTATAGAAGTTGTGTACTAAAAAACTGATTGGACCAATGGCCACTGGCAGCCATCTCAAATTTTGGACCACACCCAGAAACGCTCGTTCTCATTCCAAGGTGATAACAAAGGTACTCAAGAAGTTTCGTGAAGATCGGTTCATAAATACAGACTCTAGCCCAAGCCATATTGACATGTGCACTTAATGTGTATAAGTAGCACTGAATAAATCAAAATTCATCTCATTTGCATAATTTTTGCACGAGAAAAAAACCTGTATATGTGATGAATTCCATGTTACTAAACATTCATACAAAAATTTATTCAAATCAGAACTTTCATACAGAAGTTCTGTACAAAAAACTGATTGCACTAACTAAAAGTACAAAATGGCTGCTGGTGGTCAGCTTGAATTTCAGACCACACCCAAAGCCACTCGTTCTCTTCCCACAGTGATAACAAAGGAACCCAAGAAGTTTCGTTAAAGATCGGTTCATAAATACAGCCTCTCGCCCAAGCCGTATTGGCATTTGCAGTTACAGTGCTGAAAGTAACATTAAACAGATCAAAGTTAGTCTAACTGGCATAATTTATGCACGAGAAAAAACCCTGTATTATATGTGATGTATCACATGGTACTAAACATGATCACATGGTACTAAACATTCACACAAAAAATTATTCAAATCAGTGCTTTCATACAGAAGTTCTTCGGAAAAATCTGATTGCATCTAATCTTGTACAAAATGGCTGCCAGTGGCCATCTTGAATTTCAAACCGGACCCAAAAACATTCGTTCTCGTCCCATGGTGATAACAAATGTACCCAAGAAGTTTCGTAAAGATCAGTACATAAATACAGCCTCTAGTCCGAGCCGTATTAGCATTTGCACTTACAGTGCTAAAAGTAAAACTAAATAAATCAAAGCTAGTCTAATTTGCATAATTTACGCACGAGAAAAAAACCTGTATTATATGTGATGTATCCCATGGTACTAAACATTCAGACAAAAAATTATTCAAACTAGACTTTATGATTCTGGAGAATCATGGCTTTTCCCCGAGGAGATTCCATGATTTTTCATGACCCCACAGTGTCTGATGAATTGTTCTTAAAGTTTACCAAAATGCATAAAAAACAAAAAAAAATTTCCGGATTGTGGTCCAAAATTTTCCAAGTTCCACCCGGACCCCAAATTTTCAGTGTAAAAAATTTTTTTTTTTTTTTGTCTTAAAATTGACCAAAATGCAAAAAAAACCAAAAAAAATTTTGCCAGATTGTGGTCCAAAATTTTCCAAGTCCCACCCGGCCCACAAATTTTCAGTGCAAAAAAAAAATTTTTTGTCTTAAAACTGATCGAAACGCATACAAAATTTCCGGATTTTAGTCCAAAATTTTCTAAGTCTCACCCGGACCCCAAATTTTCAGTGTAAAAAAAAAATTTGTTTTTGTCTTAAAATTGAGAGAAATGCATAAAAAACAACAAAAAAATTTCCGGATTATGGTCCAAAATTTTCCAAGTCCCACCTGGACCCAAATTTTCAGTGTCAAAATTTTCCAAGTCCCACCTGGACCCAAATTTTCAGTGTAAAAAAAAAGAATTTTTTTTTGTCTTAAAATTGACCGAAATGCATAAAAAACAAAAAAAAATTTCCGGATTTTAGTCCAAAATTTTCCAAGTCCCACCCGGACCCCAAATTTTCAGTAAAAAAAAAAAAAAATTGTTTTTGTCTTAAGATTGACCGAAACGCATAAAAAACAAAAACAAAAAATTTCTGCATTGTGGTCCAAGTCCCACCCGGCCCCCCCCCCCAAATTTTCAGTGCAAAAAAAAATTTTTTTGTCTTAAAACTGAGCGAAACGCATACAAAATTTCCGGATTTTAGTCCAAAATTTTCTAAGTCTCACCCGGACCCCAAATTTTCAGGGGAAAATTTTTTTTTTTTTTGTCTTAAAATTGAGAGAAATGCATAAAAAACAAACAAACAAAAATTTTTTTTCGGATTTTGGTCCAAAATTTTCTAAGTCCCACCCGCACCCCAAATTTTCAGGGAAAAAAAAAAAAAATTTTTTGTCTTAAAATTGACAGAAATGCATAAAAAACAAAAAAAAATTTTTTTCGGATTTTGGTCCAAAATTTTCTAAGTCCCACCCGCACCCCAAATTTTCAGGGAAAAAAAAAAAATTTTTTTTGTCTTAAAATTGACAGAAATGCATAAAAAACAAAAAAAAAATTTTTTCGGATTTTGGTCCAAAATTTTCTAAGTCCCACCCGCACCCCAAATTTTCAGGGGAAAAAAAAAAAAAATTCTTTTGTCCTAAAATTGACAGAAATGCATAAAAAACAAAAAAAAATTTTTTTCGGATTTTGGTCCAAAATTTTCTAAGTCCCACCCGCACCCCAAATTTTCAGGGGAAAAAAAAAAAAATTTTTTTTGTCTTAAAATTGACAGAAATGCCTAAAAAACAAAAAAAATTTTTTTTCGGATTTTGGTCCAAAAGTCCCACCCGCACCCCAAATTTTCAGGAAAAAAAAAATTTTTTTGTCTTAAAATTGACCAAAACGCAGAAAAAACAAAAACAAAAAATTTTCGGACTTTGGTCCCACCCACACCCCAAATTTTCAGAGGGAAAAAAAAAATTTTTTTTTGTCTTAAAACTGACCGAAACGCATAAAAAACAAAAAAAAATTTTTTCGGATTTGGGTCCAAAATTTCGAAGTCCATAACGGGACCCCAAAGTTTCAGCCTAAATATGAACCCAGGGATTTGGCTTCAACAAACTTGAATCTCACCCCCCCTAAGGATGCTGCATACCAAATATCAAAACATTCTTATTGCTAGATCTCAAGAAGAAGATTTTTAAAAAATACTCCTCATACTGCACTAATTTAAACATTTGGGCTCCCATAGAGAGCCCAAATATCCACCCAGGCAATTCATTTCAATAAACATGTGAAACAATCTTCCAAAGATGTTATATGTGAAATTTTAAAGCTTTTGGAGCAGTGCTTTCGGAGAAAAGTAGTCTTATGTTTTTCCCATTACCCACAGGGTTAAAAAATGCTGACTCAGCACTTTTTCAAACTCCCCAAAAAGTACCCCATCATAAAACCGATGGCAATTTTTTTTGATCATTCCATTCTGTTGGTCCTAAGGAAGCTTCACAACAAATAAGAATTTGAATTCAAATAAGAATTCTCAGTGCCGTGTAGTTTTGGAGATATGAGCGTTTTCATTTTTTTCTATTTTTAGCTCCTGTGGTTCCCACGGGGCTATGGGGAAAAAAATTTCGGCATAAATTAGGTACTTATGATCCAATAAGCACTCATGTAAAATTTGGTTCAAATCGGCCTCGCGGTTTGGAAAATAGAAATTTGGGGCGGGGCCAAAATTTTTGCCCCTCCTTTAACATCGTCAAATATAGCCCCTCCAACTTCTCTTGAACAAACTTGAGTCTACACCTCAAAAGGAAGCTGCATACCAAATATCAAGTCTCTGCTATTGCTGGTTCTTGAGAAGAAGATTTTTTAAGAATTGCAGCATTTTTGCCCCATCCCTCTGCTCAATGTGAGCCGAAACCTAATTTGACAAAAAATCGGTGTCCGCAGACACAACCCCTTCTCACATGAAATTTCATTAATATGCGGCCAGTGGTTTGGGAGAAAAAGCCCAAACACCACCTTCACGACGGACGCCGGACGACGGACGAAAAGTGATCAGAATAGCTCACCCTGACTTTCAGTCAGGTGAGCTAAACACAACAAAAAAAATTCCGGATTATGGTCCAAAATTTTCCAAGTCCCACCTGGACCCAAATTTTCAGTGTCAAAATTTTCCAAGTCCCACCTGGACCCAAATTTTCAGTGTAAAAAAAAAGAATTTTTTTTTGTCTTAAAATTGACCGAAATGCATAAAAAACAAAAAAAAAATTCCGGATTTTAGTCCAAAATTTTCCAAGTCCCACCCGGACCCCAAATTTTCAGTAAAAAAAAAATAAATTGTTTTTGTCTTAAGATTGACCGAAACGCATAAAAAACAAAAACAAAAAATTTCTGCATTGTGGTCCAAGTCCCACCCGGACCCCAAATTTTCAGTGTAAAAAAAAATAAAATTTTTTGTCTTAAAATTGACCAAAACGCATAAAAACAAAAAACAAATTCCAGATTTTAGTCCAAAATTTTCCAAGTCCCACCCAGACCCCAAATTTTCAGCAAAAATTTTTTTTTTTGTCTTAAAATTGACCGAAATGCATAAAAAACAAAAAAAAAATTTCCGGATTGTGGTCCAAAATTTTCCAAGTCCACCCGGACCCCAAATTTTCAGTGTAAAAAAAAAAAAAATTTTGTCTTAAAATTGACCGAAACTCATAAAAAACACAAACAAAAATTTTTTTTCGAAGTCCCCAAAAAGTACCCCAAGATAAAACCGATAGCAATTTTTTTTTAACATTCCATTCTGTTGGTCCTAAGGAAGCTTCACAACAAATAAGAATTCTCAGTGCCATGTAGTTTTGGAGATATGGGCGTTTGAATTTTTTTCTATTTTCAGCTCCTGCGATACCCATGGAGCGACAGGAAAAAAAATTGGGGCATAAGTTAAGTACTTATGATCCAATAAGCCCTCACATCAAATTTGGTCCAAATCTGCCTCTCGGTTTGGAAAATAGAAATTTGGGGAGGGGCAAATACTCTTGCCCCACCCATTACGACGCCAAATATAGCCCCACAAACTTCTCTTGAACAAATCTGAGTCTACACCTCAAAAGGAAGCTGCACACACAATATCAAGTCTCTGCTACTGCTGGTTCATGAGAAGAAGATTTTTTAAGATTTCAACACACTTTTTGGGTGTGGCCCTACCAATGGGCAAGGCAACTTGATTTGAACAAAATCAAATTGCGATGTCATAACAAACTATTATCTCAAATATCAATTAAATTGGTTCAGCGGTTTGGGAGGAGACGACACAAACACCATGTTCATGGACGACGGACGACGGACAACGGACGGTGAGTGATCACTATAGCTCTCCTGATTGAAAGTCAGGTGAGCTAAAAATTGTTTAGGTAAAAACCATTATTAACGGTGTAGTGGGTTAATGTCAAAATCATTGTTCAACAAGTCAATGACCGACAAAAGGAGTTATGTTTGTTTGATACATACCCACTGAGTGCTGTGTCAATTTAAAAATGGCCCATTTTATCTCAAATGTATCGAAAATATTGATGACTGGCAGCTTGTAAAGGGTTAGCAAGTGCTAACAGGAATATTTATTCATGCAACTTGTAATGTCACACCAAGAACTGTGAATGACCATTTTTTCTTTAAAATATACAAGATGTTTTCAGAGAAATCCAGGGAGAACATGAATTTTAAGCTTTTGCTGGGTATCAATGTTTATCCATCCCAAAACGGGTTAAGTGTTGTTTTTTGAATACTCTTATTACTTCCATAAATAATTCTCAGTGAATTCTACTTCCACTTATTTTGATCTCTTCTCCCAACTTCGGGTGCTGTGGGTACGCAAACACAGCCCATTTCATCAACATTTTGATGTTTTCGATTTTTGAATACACTTACTTCTTACAAAAATGTTTCCCTGTCAGTTTTGCGTCCAGTAAAAGAAGTTACGTTTCTCTGTTGCATTCTCATTTGATGTTGTTGGTGTTCAAAAACACACTAGTTTTTTCAAAATTTTGACATTTAGCAACCCATGGAGGGTTAACAAATGCTTACCGAAATAATTTATCCAATCAACTGGTAATATGACACCAGGACCTATCAATGATCATTTTCTCTTGAAAACCCTACCAGAGGTTTGTAAAGACATCTAGGGAAAACATAGATTTTTAAGCTTTTGATGGGTATCACTATTAACAACCACAAAACGGGTTAACGCTTGGTCTTTTGAATACCCTTATTACTTACAAAAATGGTCATCGGTGAATTCCACTTCCAACAAAGGAGATTATGTTTATTTCTCAGGTACACGTTGGGTGCTGTGCATGTCTGAAAACAGCCCATTTCAACAAAATTACGATGTTTGGCAGCCTGCAGAGGGTTAATAAAGTTAATAAACGCTCGCCGGAATATTTTGTCCATACAACTTCTAATGTCACACAAAGACCTGCGAGTAGTCAATTTTTCTTGAAAACCTACAGGATGTATTTAGAGAAATCCACAGAAAGTTAAAAAATTTATAGTAATTTATATATTTTTTATACTTACCAATGACCCAGACTTAGCTGGTGCTAATTCTAACAAAACCAGGGCCAAACACAAATTTTGCCCCCCAATCCCCAAAATTTGCATCCAAAACAAAAAGAAATCATGTCCTATAGGACCTCCATACTATGCCCCCACTGCGCATGCGCAGTGTCACTGACATCCCGAAATTGGCGCCAATTATCATTCTTACTGGCAGTGCCTGGTCAGCGCTATGTACTCAGCGGGGAGGCAAGAGTTCCCAACTCCTGGGAGGGCCATCCCCGTCTGGGTCATTGGTAAGTATAAAAAATATATAAATTACTATATATTTTTTAACATTTTTATACTGTACCAATGACCCAGACTTAGCTGAATAGTAAACAGGCTGGAGGGCCTAGGACATAGAGGAAAATCCAATAAGCTCAACTATATAATAAAGAAGTAACCCCTTAAGGAGAAAAGGAGTATTAGGCTTTACATGTATCTTTTTTATTTAATATTAAATTAGAAAGATACAATACCCTTAATAATTGAGCACAATAATATTCATGTTCTCTATTAACATCCAGTATAACCCTTATACTAATTATTTTTAAAGTACGGCAATAAATAAAGTAGTCCAGAGAATTGAGACTCTTTATAGTCATTTAAAAGTGTCCGAGTATTGTATATTAAAGCCCGTTTGACACTTGACATATACAAATGCTTCACACCGAGCTACACTTTAAAAATAAGACATGAATGAATTTTAACATTAATATTACACTTTAAAACCATCCCGGAAGCGACTCAGAAATACTGATTTGGAGGAGGCATTCCCTTGCTTTTCACTATAAAGCCCAGAGCGAAGAGGGCAGCCGGACGGAGTCACTGCCGGTTCAGAAAGCCTGCATAACTTTAGTTGCAACTGTTTAGTGGACGACATTCTGAGCAACAGATAACGGACCTAAACAATGCAGGTCTCCAGAAATGGACTCAATATTTCTGAGATAAAAATTCGTGAATGTGGATGGCTGAGACCAATAAGCAGCCTTCATTAAATCTGTAATAGCAACACTATTAGCATAAGCCCAAGAAGTAGCAAGAGCTCTTACTTCATGAGCGGAAATCTTAAGCACAGACTGCTGAGAAGAAGATAAACTCTCATAAGCAGTACGGATAGTTAATTGAATCCATCTAGCAATAGAATGGACCGAAATGACCTTTCTATTAGGCATCAAAGACAGAAAGAAACGTTTCCGTCCCTTTCTGATAAACTGAGATCTCTGTTTATAGATACGTAACGCTCTAACAGGACAGAGTAAAGGCCTACGCCCGTCTGAAGATGGAAGAGCCTTAATAACAATAGGTTCCGGATATTTATTAGGAGCCTGATTCTTAGCTAAAAATCCCACATTAGTAGTGAAGGTGATAGTGTTCCCGACACTACGATAGTGAGAATCATCCACCGACAGTGCATGAAGCTCACTGACTCTTCTAGCAGAAGAGAAAGCTAAGAGAAAAGCTGTCTTATAAGATAAGAATTTGAAATCTACTGTCCCAAGAGGTTCAAATGGCTTTTCTTTCAATTTAAGAAGAACCCAAGCTAAATTCCATTTAGGAATTAATCTAAGAGTTCTGGGTCTATTTATCGAGAAGTTTCTAACCAACTTAGATAAAGAGACATTAGATCCAATTTGTAAACTATCATGATGTGCATAGGTATCAGATAACATAGACCTATAACCCTTAATAGTAACAGGCTGCAGTTTGATTTCGTCAAACAAGTATACTAGAAAGTTTGCAATGTCTGGTATAGAGAGATCGAATATATCTACAGAATGATCCCTACACCAACGACGAAAAACCTTCCACTTAGCCGCATAGTTTAGCGAAGAGGAGGTCCTCCTACAGTTAGAAATCGCGTCCACTCCTCGTCCTGTAAAGTGCTTGCCATGCAAGAAGGACCGCACAACGGAAAAACGTGAAGGTTGAGACCTTGCGGGTTGTGATGGAGTTGGCGCAATTTCCCCTGCGAAAGAAGATCCTCCCGTGGAGGAAGCTTTCGCGGTAGGTCCCACAACAGACACCTGAGTAGATTTATCCACGGTCTCTGTGGCGACAGAGATGCTACCAACAGAATCTTGCATTGAGATTGTTTTATCTTTAGCAATGCTTGTTGAATTAACGGCGCTGGAGGATACGCATATCCTATCATTCCGTCCCAAGGGATCGACAGAGCGTCTACTGCAAATGCTCTTGGATCCGGACACGGAGACACATACGTCTGCAACTGATTGTTGAGATGTGTCGCAAATAAGTCTATCATTGGCCATTCCCATTGGTAGCAAATCTGATTGAATACTTGTTTGTTGAGAGTCCATTCCGACGGCAACAAGCGACCCTTCGTGAAAGGGAGTCTGCTAGCACATTCAGACGACCCGGTATGTGACAGACCGAAAGAAGAACGTGATGTTCTAGCGCAAACAGAAGGATTCTTTCCGTTAGATTGAACAACGGAACTGAATGAGTGCCTCCCTGATTCCGTATATACGCCACTACTGTCGTATTGTCGGATAGGATTTGGACATGAGCATTGTGAATAATGTCCATCCAATGACGTAACGCAAGCCAAATTGACATCATTTCCTTGATGTTTATGTGCTTGCACAGGAATTGCGGATCCCAAAGACCCTGGCATCTCGAATCCATTGGGATTAATGATGCACCCCAACCTGTTTGACTGGCATCCGTCATAATGGTAAAACTCGGATCGGGTAACTGCAGCGGAACTCCCTGAGTTAACCACTGAATGTTTGCCCAAGTCTGAATTTCTTGTTTCACTTGATCTGACAAGAGAACGTCTACGTCGAGCGAATGAATTTTCACACTCCAATTCTGAGTCAAGAAAATTTGGAGAGGACGTGTGCGTAACCGCCCCATCGGAATGAGATCCGCAGCGGCTCCGCACAGACCTATCAGTCTCATAAATTCTCTCGCTGTGACTTTGTCTGCATGCAGACAATAGCGAGCGTAACAACTGACTAATTTCGCTCTGGTTAACGGCAGACGAACGAGATTGTTGTGCGTCTCGAAGCTCATTCCCAGATGAGTGAATGACTTGGACGGCACCAGATCCGACTTCTCCTCGTTTACTATAAAACCGAGACGTCGGAGCAATAGAAGTAGATTCTGAACATCGTTCTGAAGCATTAACTCGTTGCCGTACCTCTGAAGAATGTCGTCCAGGTAGGCCGACGTTACCGCAGACGAATGAGCTCGGAAATAGATCATTACCGAGTTCATTACCCGAGTGAAAGCCCAGGGTGCTAGATTCAATCCGAAGCACATCGCCCGGAATTGATACACCACTCCTAGGACTGCGAAGCGTAGATACTTTCGGAATGTCGGATGTACCATGACGTGAAAGTACGCATCTTTGAGATCTATGCTTGTTGCATAATTGTTCACCCGAATACTCGCTCTGACCGACCGAATCGTCTCCATATAAAATTTCGGAGCGACGATCAGCTTGTTTATCCAGCTCAAATCTATGACTGGACGGAACGAGCCGTCTGGTTTCGGAACCAGAAACAGATGGCTGTAGAATCCCGGAGTCTCCTGGTTTTCTACGACCTCTACCGCGTTCTTCATTAAAAGAGACTGCACCTCTGATAACAGAGCGTCTCTTTTCTGCGGATTTGACGGAAGTTGAGTCCACTTTGGACTTCGAGTTAATGGAGGCTTTCGTTTGAAGGATATCTTTAGACCTTCCGAAGTCACTCCTCTAACCCAAGGGTCGTCCGTAATCGACGCCCATTCTTGTGAAAAGCTCGACAACCTTCCGCCAACCGGTACGCGATAGAGGTTTAAGCCATCACCTCCTAGACCTGCGAGGCCTGCGGTAGGAGAAACCACGTCCTCCACGACCCGCACCTCGCCACGTCGACCTCGGGGCGTCCGACCGGTTGTCCCGGCCCGAAGGACGTCCCGAACGAGAGTCGCTACCCTGACGGTCTCTCGAATAAGACCAAGAGGACGCACCGGAACCTCTATAGGAACCTCTCTTGGGCGCATTAGACCCAGAAGTGCCTGTCTTATTCTTGTCTGCTGTATCCGACTTCTTAGAAGCAGATTTGAACAACAGAGAATCCGAAGCTTTCTTTGTAATTTTATCATAAATAGCAGAAAGCTTGCCGTCAAAGAGATGTTCTCCGGAGACCGAAGCGACTCTAAGAGAGTTCTTCACCTTAGTATCCACGAGTGTGGATGTAGCTAGGGCTGTGTCACGTCTAACCAACTCCAGATTTGCCACTGAAAGGGCGGAGTTACACGTGGAATAAGCTACTGCCCTTGAAAGAAGTCTTAAAGCGGATTGTATATCCTGAAACTCTTTCCCTTGAAGGCGCAGTGATAACGCCTTAGTAAGGTGATCTGCGTAAGATAAGGCATCTAAATTGGCTCTGTTAGACGCAATAGCTGTTTCCAACACCGCGGTTGGAATAGAAGCGGACGACGGTAATGATAGCTCTAAGTCTTCCGCCTCGTCGTCCATACGCAGAGGAACTCTCGGGATACCCTGTCCTGCCGTGTCGAATTTATTCCTTGCATTAATGAAAGGCAGGTTGAGAGTATTAGCGGACAAGAAACCTGCTTTCCCCGTCTTGGAAGCAAGTTTAAATATAGCGTCGTTCAATAATTCAAATGTTCTTGCAACATTATTGGACTGCGACGGAAACTCGGGAGCGATGTCCCTGAACCGCTCAAAAAATTCAGAGTCCAATGACGCTATAATCCTTTTGTCCGGAACCGCAGCAGTCTGGCCCGACGGAACAACTTGAGGGAGAAAGTGCCGAATGAAGTCCACGGCAGCTTTATGTTGTTCCGAAAGGGATAGCTCCAAATCATCTGTATCCCTTTCACCATCCAGTCAGACCTCATGATGCTCCCGGTCGTCCGCCCCCGATGCTTCGGCGGAGCGTACCGACCCAGCGCCGTCGGATAATTCTCGATCCGACACCGTTTCTGTCGGCTGCTGGGATGCTGCGATAAGCTGTGCTATCTGCACAAGAATGTCCGGCATCGAGACCTGCGGAGGCGCAGTCTTTCGCTGCTTCGCCGAGGGCAGCTCCGCATCAGATGGCTCCCGCATACTTTTTCTATGCGAACGTCCGGAGTCCATCGGTCTCGAATCTCTGGCTGCCGGATGGTGTGACCTGGTCGCCGAAGAATCCTTGATCGGCGAAGCTGGTAAGATATCGGCGGTCACGCAGCCAAGGTGCGGTCGTGTGCACTGACGAGAAGAGGAAGCCTTAGCAGTCTCCGCGGACTGCCTATACAACGGAGCGTCCCGAGCGACGGACGTATGCTCCGCTTGCGACACATTTTGTACCACAACATCTGTTCCCAGATGTTGTTGTGCGAGAGAGGGGCCTCTCTCGCTCGTGGCCCGGCTAGACCTGGACGAGCTAGGAACCGGACTCAAAGGCTTCCTCCGTTCTCGCTTACTATCCGCCGTCACTGGGTGTGCACATTGTGTGTTTATAGTGCTCGCATCACCCAAAATTTCCTCCTGGACCGCATCGGACGAACCCGGCTGCCGAACCATTCGGTGAATGGACGCTACACCGGGCGAGCTAGCGGACGACATTTGTCTAATCTCCATGAGCACTTTTGCCGCTAGCTCTGAATTCATTTGTGACGACGGACGCACACTCGTAGAAGATAACATGGAAACATCACCCTGTTCTTGTTCCTCTGAAATAGAAACTGAGAGAGTAGAGTGACCTTGCGGAGAAAGAGCCGACATAGCCCTTTCTCCAGAAACAACATACCATGACACACGTTTCCAATGTTTGTCATCCCAATATTGACATATAGGACAGGGATTAGTGCGAGAACACTGACTACAATTAATACAATGATCATGAAAGTCAGAGGAAGATTTCTTCCCATTACAATTTGAACAATATCCTTTCATTGTGAAAAGTCAACAAGTCCTAGTTACTCGCACCAACCCCTGACACAAAGATACATAATAACATGATCCATTAATAAATGAAAAAACAATTGCAAATCAAAATAATGTTGAAAAAATATTTTTTCAGCAAAGCCCAAGTTGCTGAAAAGTAACGTTGAGCCCCGATGGATCCGATGGCAAAGTGTGGTCAAAAATTTTAAATTTATATTAAATAATTAATGAGACACTTACGGATAATATAAATGTATCTTATAGTGAGATAAACTACACCAAAGGCAAACAGCCCCCCTCAAAAAAGGCTGTTGCCAATGTAAACAAACAGTGTAAAACACCAGAAAACATGACTCCAGGCACTGAAAAAACTGGCCCGAAATCAGTCATCAAAATTACACTCTATCTGATGCAAGACAGAGACTCCCAGGGGAGAATCTGCAGAACATCAGATGGAAGATGCAGAACACGTTTATACACCCATGGGTGAAAACGTAACTATGGGGAAAATAACAGAAAACATTCTGTATCCAAGCAACTCTCCCAGGAAATTTTAGAAATGAACTTCCTCAAAAATATGCCAAAAGCATGGGAGAATTGCAAGGGGGGACTTTAGAAGGCTAGGGGAGAGGAAACACTGAATAAGCAGTGCAACATTTAGCAAGAATGACAACAAGAGGCCCATGCCTCGAAAATAGGCAACTTAACATAATTTCATCAAAAAATTTTAAGTACAGCCCTGATTATTTTTTGTCACTTCTTTTTCCTCTCCTCCTTCTATATCCTCCTCAGAATCACCATTTCTCCAAAAATTACGTGTCTGGCATCCTTTAAACTGAGATTTACAAGCACAAAGATCAGTGAGATGTTGACTGATGAAGGGCCAAACAGAGAATGATAATTGGCGCCAATTTTGGGACGTCAGTGACACTGCGCATGCGCAGTGGGGGCGTAGTATGGAGGTCCTATAGGACATGATTTCTTTTTGTTTTGGATGCAAATTTTGGGGATTGGGGGGCAAAATTTGTGTTTGGCCCTGGTTTTGTTAGAGTTAGCACCAGCTAAGTCTGGGTCATTGGTACAGTATAAAAATATGGGAATTTTAAGATTTTAAGGGGTCTCTCTCTTTAGCCTGCCCAAAATGGGTCAAGATTTCGACTTTTGAATACCTTTACTACTTACAAATATGTTTCCGTATAGATTGTGCGCTCGATAAAAGAAGGCACTTTTCTTTGTGGCATACCTATTGGGTGCTGTTGGCATCCAAAAACAGCCCATTTTATCACAATTTTTACTTTTAGCAGCCCGTGGAGGGTTAACAAATGCTCACCACAGTATTTTGTCCGTGCAACTTCTATTGTCACACCAAGGCCTGGAAGTGACAAATTTTTCTTGAACATCTACAAGACTTGTTTAGAGAAATCCATGGAAAACATGAATTTTTGAGCTTTATAGGGGTATTGCTGTTTAACCATACTAAAACAGGTTAATGCTTGGTTTTTTGAACACCCTTATTACTGGCAAAAATAATCCTTAGTGAATTCCACTTCTAATAAAGGAAGTTATGTTTATCTCTCATGTATTGTTTGGGTGCAGTGGGGGCCTGAAACCGGCCTATTTCATCAAAATTTTGATGTTTGGCAGCCTGTGGAGGGTTACCATATGCATTGCCTGATATGTTGTGTGTATCAAAGGTCGTGTCATGGGCAGGTCTAGCAGTGACGAATGTTTAAAAAAAATCTACAAGACGTGTTTCGATAAACCCTAATTTTGGCAGTTTTTTGCCATTCTGACGAAATAAGGGTTAAATTGAAAATTCCGCTTCAGTACATTTTTAGATTTTGTGCCCCTCTATGCATAAAAAAATAATAATAATAATAATACGTAGAATAACAAGAGTCCTTTCCAGAGGGAAAAGCCTGATCAGAGCTTTCATATGGAAGTTCTGCACAAAATCTGATTGCACCTAATTTTGTACAAAATGACTGCCAGCAGCCATCTTGAATTTCGGACCGGCCCCCAAAGCACTTGTTCTCGTCTCACGGTGATAACAAAGGTACCCAAGAAATTGCGTAAAGATCGGTTCATAAATACGGCCTCTAGCCCGAGCCGTGTGTATGGCGTGACGGACGGACAGACGGACAAACACACAAATGACTACTTATTTTGCTACGAGTTAGTAAAACAGGATACTTATGTGGTTAAAGTCTGTTATGTGGCTAGCCATCTGGACCACTGGTTTACAGTGTAAAAATATTTCATTTTTTGCCTTCAAAACATAGCTTAGGAACACATGTCAATATGGCTGGGGCTAGAGTCTGTATTTATGAACCGATCTTCACAAAATGTCTTGGGTACCTTTGTTATCACCTTGGGAAGAGAACGAGTGTTTCTGGGTGCGGTCTAAAATTCATAGCTTTCATAGAACACATTACATCTAGGTAATGACCTGATAACAAAGGTACATATAAAGTATTGTAACGGTCTGTACATTAATACTGACCGTAGCCTGTAACAAATGTATAGGTAAAGTATTGTAAAGATGGGTGACAGTCAGATGCTAAAGTAGAAAAGAAATCTTTGAGTGGGTCTGACTGAACCCCAAAATATTTGTTCTCATAGCACAGTGATAACAAAGGCACCCCAAAACACACTCGTTCCTGTCCCAAGGTGAAAACAAACAGGCCCAAGAAGTTTCGTGAAGATCAGTTCATAAATACGAGCTGCATAGAAGTTGTGACAAAAAACTGATTGGACCTAATTTCAGTACAAAATGGCCACTGGCAGCCATCTTGAATTTTGGATCGCACCCAGAAACACTCGTTCTCGTCCCAAGATGATAACAAAGGTAACCAAGAAGTTTTGTGAAGATCGGTTCATAAATACAAACTCTAGCCCGAGCTGTATTGACACATGCACTTACTGTGTATAAGTAGCACTGAATAAATCAAAGTTCATCTAATTTGCATAATTTCTGCATGAGAAAAAAACCTCTATTATATGTGATGTATCCCATGGTACTAAACATTCACACACAAAATTATTCAAATCAGCACTTTCATATGGAAGTTCTGTGCAAAAATCTGACTGCACCTAATTTTGTACAAAATGGCTGCCAGTGGCCATCTTAAATTTCAGACTGGACCCCAAAACACTCGTTCTCGTCCCATGGCGATAAAAAGGTACCCAAGAAGTTTCGTAAAGATCGGTTTATAAATATGGCCTCCAGCCCGAGCCGTATTGGCATTTGCACTTACAGTGCTAAAAGTAACACTAAATAAATCAAAGTTAGTCTAATTTGCATAATTTACGCACGAGAAAAAAACCTGTATTATATGTGATGTATCCCATAGTACTAAACATTCATACAAAGAATTATTCAAATCAGAGCTTTCATATGGAAGTTCTGCACAGAAAATCTGATTGCACCTAATTTTCTACAAAATGGCTGCCAGCGGCCGTCTTGAATTTTGGACCGGACCCAAAAACACTCGTTCTCATCCCACGGTCATAACAAAGGTACCCAAGAAGTTTCGTAAAGATCAGTTCATAAATACGGCCTCTAGCCTGAGCCGTGTTGACAGCGCGACGGATGGACAGACGGATGACTGGCCATGACAATACCTCAAATTCAACTGGGTGAGTTTATTTTTTTAAGTACCCCCCCCCCCCCCCCCCACTTCCATAAATTTGGTTGGTAACACTTGAAATCCTTCAAAAATAATTTTAAAACAAAACAAAAAAATTCCTCCTCAACCACCCTTCTAACCTCTCCTCCCCACCCCACCAAAAAAAAAATTCATCTCTCCTAATGGTGTTGCACAACCCCATAAAGTTTCACAAAATTATCTTCAATTGTTAAAAAGTTATGGTTATGGCTGATTGAAAGAACTGACCCAAAAACCTAACCTTGCAGTGAATTCCCAGAAATTGTTTTAAATAACCTGAATACCCCCCCCCCCCCCCCCCCCCCCCCCCCCCACACACACACACACACACACACATGACACCCTTCTCTACTGGTGGATGCCTGGTGAAAAACATTTCTTTGGCATGAAATCACTCAACCCCTGTAACACCACCCCCTGCCCGCCCCTACTCCACCACTCTTCAAAAAAAATTCATCTCACCTCATGATGTTGAATAACCCCAACACATAAAGTTTCACAGAATTATCTTTGATGGTTAAAAAGTTTTAGCTGATTGAAAACTTGATCTGATAACTTAACCTTGAAGTGAAATGCCTAGAAATCTTTTTTCATTTATTTATTGGTACTCAATGCCACATCAGTATCCAGGGCAATATCATGGCGATAAAAGTTTTGATAGTAAATTATGTCATTATTTATATAATGTAAAATAATTGATGAAAATCATGAAATCTGTACATCAAAATGACAGAGAAATAAGCAACGAAAACAATCATGAAAAATAGGCCGATGCTGCCCTGTCTCTACCACCACCATGCCATCTTACTGGTGTGCCATACTGCTGAAATCTTGCCCAGGCTCTGGTGATCACCGTAACATTTCTGCTTCAGACAAATGTCTTCTTACATTTGCATTTGCCATATTCAATCATTAAATCACAAGGGTTTGTGTTGAAATGAAGATTGAATACCCTATACATGTCATGTACATGTACATGTAGACAGTACATGAAAGCATCATGAAAATCAAGGGGTACATGCTTTCCATGACTGTCACGAAAAGTCTGCCTGTCCAGAGAGCTAATGTTAACACTGGAAACGACGGATGGCCACCCCGGAAGATGGCATTATGTGTACCATACATAGTATGGGTACACATAAAAATCACACAAGTTGTTAGGTGAATGCAAATTAAATCAACCTGTTTGTTGAAAGATGATATCTGATTCAAAAAATGAAAATAATTTAAAATTTAATGAAAAGGCTGCTTTCTTTGAGAAATGACCAAATCTTATACAGACAAGTATAGTTGTTATTTATTATTTATTTATTTATTGGGGTTTAAGGTCATATACTTATGCACAATGGCTAATCATGACCGTGACAGTTTTACGGGTGGAGGAAGCCGGAGTACCCGGAGAGAACCACCGAGCAATGACGAGCAGCTGCAGGCTCCCCAACATCATAACTCTGCACTGCAGCACAGGCAGGGTTAGATTGGTTGAAGACATGCGCACCATCGATGTACAGTATGCCTTAGGCCAAGGCTTCATTGTGCCCCCATGTGGACAATCGGGGTTAAGTGCCTTGCTCAAGGACACAATGCAGGAATCCGAATCGATCGCTCAGAGTCACCCATCCGAGGACTACACGGGTTCGACGTTGCTTAACTTTAGTGATCTGACGAGAACCGGATATCACAATGCCATTGCGCCCTGACAAGTATAGTAAAATAAATCTTGAAGAAATCCTGTAGTGAAATACAACTGACACGATTAAAATCTCTACACACTAAAGGAATGTATTGCACTGTCAACACATGCTGATGAGGAAAACATTCTTGTCACTCTTTACGTTTCTACATCCCTGTCTGCTGTCCAACTATAATCCAGTTAGAACCACATCAAACTCTTCAGCTCTCTTAAGAGAAGTGAAAAGATCATAAATGATAAAAACCTTCTTATTCCCTCCAATGAACTGCTAGCGAAATCAACGACACCACTTGTGGGTCTAGTCACTGCTCCAACCAATCCTTTTCCAACACCTGTAATAGAATAACAAAATTAACAATCTATTTGATGTTTCTTTTGTAAAAAAAATAAAAAACACAGTCAGAAGCAACATAAAAATTTCAGCTAAATAAGCCAATAGATAAATACTCAAAACCAATTTCCTAAAACATGGGGGAATTTCAACATAATGGCCATTCCATCCATCACGATTCAAGAAAACTGACATTCAATTTTCATTATTTCTTCAATGTTTGTCTCCAAAACTTAGCTTATGGCTCTTCTTGTCCAAAGAGGGGCAATAAGCTAAGTCTGAAAGCAACTAATGAACAAGAGGTTCACATCGAGTTGTGGTGGCAATTGGAGTGTTGCATGTCCATAACCTGGTTATCATATGCTAGTTGTCAAATCTGGAACCTTTGTTCAAGTAATGCTAATAAGTTCAGAATTCGTAAAATTAAGGCGCATAACTCTGTAATGAAAAATTGGGAGAGGCCAGTTTTGAACCCCCTTGAATTGCAGAAGACCTGTATGGCAAATATTAGTCAAATCGGAGAACGTTTGTTCAAGTTATTGCGTTAACGAGCTCAAAATTTGTAAACATTGACTAATTAAGGCCCATAACTCTGTAATGAAAAGTCAGGCTAGGCCAGTTTTCGAACTTGCTTGAGATATTATTGCAAAAGACCAGTATGGCAAATATAAGTCAAATCGAAGAATGTTCAAGTTATTGCACTGAGCTCAAAATACATAAACATCGACTAATTAAGGCCCATAACTAAGCAATGAAAAATCGGACCGGGTCAGTTCTCAAACTTGGCTGAGATATTCTTGCAAAAGACCTGTATGGAAAATATTAGGCAAATCAGAGAATGTTTGTTCAAGTTATTGTGCTAACGAGTTCAAAATTCATAGAAAATTGACTAATTAAAGCCCATAACTCTGTAACGATAAATCAGGCCAGACCAGTTTTTGAACTTACTTGAGATATTCTTGCCAAAAAGCCTGTATGGTAAATATTAGTCAAATCAGAGAACGTTTGTTCATGTTATTGCACTAACGAGCTCAAAATTTGTAAAAATTGACTAATTAAGGCCCTTAACTCTGTAAAGATAAATCAGGCCGGGCCAGTTTTCGAATTTGCTTGAGATATTATTGCAAACTAAAGATGTTCTATAACTAATATGAAAGCATTCCGACTTGCGGATCTGAAGATGAAGATCTTTAAAGAAATTTCCTCATATTGCACCAAGTTCAAATTCGGGCTACCACAGTAAGCCCAAATATTAACCCAGTGACTTCATTTGAACAAAGTTGAATATGACCTCCCTAGGAATAATGTATACCAAATATGAAAAACATTCTGACTGGTGGATCTGAAGAAAAAATTTTTTAAAGAAATTTCCTTATATCGCACTAAGTTAAAATTTGGGCTACCAAATATATACCTAGGGACTCGATTTGAACAAACTTGAATCTGACCTCCCTAGAGATGTTGTATACCAAATATGAAAGCACTCTGACTGGTGGATCTGAAGAAGAAGATTTTTATAAAATATCTCCCATATTGCCCTAAGTTAAAATTTGGGCTTAAATAGGAAGAAATATTAACCCAGGGACTTGGTTTGAACAATCTTGAATCTGAACCTCATACTAATGATGTATACCAAACATTAAAAGATTCTGAATGGTGGTTCGGAAGAAGATTTTTAAAGAATATTCCCCATATTGCCATAAGTTAAAAATTTGGGCTACTGTATTGAGCCCAAATATGAACCAATGGGCTTCATTTTAACATACTTTTATCTGACCTCCCTATGGATGCTGTATACCAAATATCAAAGGATTCTGAACATTGGTTCTGGAGAATAGCTTTTTTTTTCATTTTTGCAAATATTCTGACTCAGCATTTTTCCGATCCCCCCCCCCCCCCCCCCCCCCCCCCCCAATTATTTTTACCATTGAATTCTACATGTCCTAAGGATGCTTCATGCCAAATAACAGTTCTCTGGTCTGTGTGGTTTGGGACATATGGATATTTGAAAATATTTCTATTTTTAGCTCCTGGGGGTTTCCATGGGGATGCGGTAATTGTCTTTTTTTGCACGAGTCAAATAGCTATGACTCAATAATACCACAAACCAAATTTGGTTCAAATTGGACCATCGGTTCAGAAAATATAAATTTTGGGCAGGGCCAAAAATCTTACCCCACCCATTACAAAGTCAAATATTGCTTCACGAACTTCGTTTGAACAAACTTGATTCTACACCTCAAAAGGAAGCTCCATAACAAACATCAAGTTATTGTACCCACTGGTTCATGAGAAGATTTTAAAAATATTTTAGAGCATTTTTCCCCACCCCTTCCCTATGAGGCTGGACATGCCGAGATGAGCAAAAAAAACCCAGAAAATATTTCACATTACAGCTATGAGGACTTGTTAGTTTTGTTTGTTAAATATTTAGGTAGAAAAGTCTCAACTAACCTTTAAAGAATCCTTGAGCACCTTCTTTCTTGGCACCTTCTATCGGTTTTCTTACAATACCGGTAACACCATCAAACACACCCTGTAAATAAAGATTAAAAATTAAAACAAAACTTGTCTAATTATTTTCTATTTCCTCCACAGAACTATAACCTCATTTCATATCGATAAAATTTGAAAAATTATTTGTAGAAGATTGTGCTTTTCGAGCTACATAAACATATTATGTGCATGTAAATAATTTGGTATCCTAGTAAGGGTCTTATTACTTGGGATATAATGATGAGATAAATGAATGAAGTGTCTTCAGTGACAAAAGCCAGACTTTAAAAGCACGTTCACAAGTGAGCACTGAACCCATTACCCAAAAGATTGGAAAATACACAAAAAATGCCAAATTATTTTCTGAATTTGTGCTTCCTAAATATACGTTACACCAGACCTGCATTGTATCTGCTTTTGCATTTTTAATTGGATTACCAAGACATATGTGTCCACATCAAAACTTATACCACAAGAGTTGAGTCTGGTAACATAACCCTTTACCCGATGCACAGGATATCAAAGTTTGTTATTTTAATTATTGTTTTTTCAAATTTAAACAAGCCAAGACCAATACCGGGTCTGGACCTGCGTCGCTGCATGCAATTGAATCGACAAACAGGAAGTGGCTGCACGGCAGATCTGAAAATTGCATACACGATACAATTGATCATTATCAGGCTCCAGATGAAATATAAAATCAATCCCTTGCATAGAAGCCGAGAAAAGTTTGACGAAAAATTTCAATGTTCAGTGGGTACAGTAAAACTTCAAAGTATCGGCAAACAGGAAGTGGCTGCACGGCAGATCTGAAAATTGCTTACACGATACAACTCATCATTATCATTATGAAGCAGCAGACCAAATATAAAATCAATCCCTTGCATAGAAGCTGAGAAACCTTGACGGAAAATTTCAATGTTCAGTGGGTACAGTAAGATTTCAAAGTATCGGCAAACAGGAAGTGGCTGCACGGCAGATCTGAAAATTGCTTACACGATACAACTCATCATTATGAAGCAGCAGACCAAATATAAAATCAATCCCTTGCATAGAAGCCGAGAAACCCTTGACGGAAAATTTCAATGTTCAGTGGGTACAGTAAAATTTCAAAGTATCGGCATACAGGAAGTGGCTGCACGGCAGATCTGAAAATTGCTTACACGATACAACTCATCATTATGAAGCAGCAGACCAAATATAAAATCATTCCCTTTCATAGAAGCCAAGAAAACTTTGACGGAAAAAGTGTTTCCTGACGGAAATTTGTAAATTAAGTGGGCAGTTGCAGTCAATTCGTTAGGCAAAGGGTAAAAAAAAAAAAAAAAACAACAAAAAAACTATAAATGTGTGGAGACCAATGATACTTGCACTATTCTATAGTTAACAGAAGGAACAATGCACACACTTGAATACTTGAAAGGCAATGAAATATGATTCCAGGAATGTATGTAATATGGAATTCTCAGCCTTATTCGATACTATTTAAGAACAGGAATTGCGATCTAGCTCCAAAAATTAAAATTTTTTAGTAAATTTTGTTTCTTAACATACCTACCACAATTGTTTACAATTGGCTGCAACGTAAGTGCAAGCCCTACTTCGGAACTAACTCAAGCTTTTAAGAAACTTTTCCAAACAAGTTGGAAAAGTAATAGAGTGCAAAAGCACGAAAAAGTGTCGAGCGAGACCGGCGCTCGAAATTACAGGTACTCTCTCTGCACACCCGTTGCATTTCCCGAGCGCATGCGCAACAACCATGACGTCAATTCCGTATTTCCACAAACGAGAAGTTTGTGATTTAGTGGGGAGGCATAGATATCAAGGATATCCCCAAGGGTGGGCCTCCAGTAAACAATTGTGGTAGGTATGTTAAGAAACAAAATTTACTAAAAAATTTTAATTTCTTTTCAACCTACTCACAATTGTTTACAATTGGCTGAATAAACAATAGGAGGAGGTGAATCACATAACCAATACCAACAAGAGCAGCAGAAAGAATAGCAAGAAAGGCAGAGAACAATAGCGAAACCTGTAATGAAAATAGAGAGAAGGCACCTGAAAATAACAAGGCGGAGCGAAAGCACAAACCCGATAAAAACAAATTTAACGAGGGTGCACAACAGCCTGAGCAGCAACGAAAGGGCCTAAAGAATAAAGGTCCTCAGATTGCTTCTGTAGGTGGCGGAGATAAAAGGAGGAGAAGGTAGAAGCATTCCTCCAGTAAGCTGCATTCATAACATCCCGGAGCAAAACAGAATTGGCGAACGCCCAGGATGTAGAAATGGAACGAACCTCATGAGCATTAAACTGGTGTACTACGATATCTTCCCCCCCTGTACAACCCCCCCCCCCCCCCCAGGGGGGGGGGGGGATAAACTAGTTTATCTCTCCCCCCCCCCCCCCCCAACACACACACACACACACACACACCTGGTTTATCTTCCCCCCCACCTGAATTTTTTTACCATTCAGATTTTTACCAGATCTTTTTTTAGAATTTGCTTGTTCACTTGTGTGTGATATTAAAAAAGCATCAAGTGCGCATTGAAAAACTTATTGGTCAGTAAGTGAGAGAGCTATATGCCCAAAAGAAAAAAAAAACATTTTAGCCCAAATTAGCATCGTGAGTTGAATATTATACAAATTTCCATTTTCAAGACTCATTTGAATATGTTGTTAATAGAAGAAAATTGCACAAGAAGAACTTGCGTTTTTTTTCTCAAAATATCCCCTGGGATATATGTAAAAAACATTTTTTAAACATGTCGCCCGATGTCGCTAAATATTTTTTATTTTCACTCAAACAACTATTTTGAAGAGAATTTCACCTGCATTTTTCAAGTTTAAGATTTATTTGCTAAGGATGTGACAAAGAGAATAATTTCAGTTGTAGAGGGTTGGGGGGAGGAAATATCCTGACCAATTTATCTTTCCCACACCTGACACTCGTAGTAACCCCCATTTTTTTTTTTTCCTCAAATCACTATTTTGAAGAGAATTTCATCTGTATTTTCTATTTTTAAGATTCATGTGCTCAAGCTGTTAGAATGGAAAAAATTTTGGTGGGTGGGGGGGAAGATATCGTGACCAGTTTATCTTACCCCCCACCCAACACTCAAACTTACACAAAACTTGTTTTTAGCTCAAACCACTATTTTGAAGAGAATCTGATCTGTATTTTTTATTTTTATGATTCACATACTTAAGCTGTTAGAAGGGAACAATTTTCAGGTGGGGGAAGATATTGTTACCAGTTTATCTTACCCCACACCAACACTCTTGACAAAGTCATGATTTTTGTGTGTGCTCAAAACACAATTTTAAAGAGAATTTCATCTGTATTGTCTATTTTTAAGATTCATATGCTTAAGCTGTTAGAAAGGAAAAATTTTCAGGTGGGTCGTGTTGGGGGGGGGGGGGGGGGGGAAGATATCGTGACCAGTTTATCTTACCCCCCCACCCAACACACAAAGTCAGAAAAAATTTGTTTTTAGCTCAAACCACCATTTTGAAGAGAATTTCATCTGTATTTTCTATTTTTAAGTTTCATATGCTCAAGCTGTTAGAAAGGAAAAGTTTTGAGGTGTGGGGAGAGATATCATGACCAGTTTATCTTACCCCCCACCCAACACTCAAAGTTACACAAAAATTGTTTTTAGCTCAAACCACTATTTTGAAGAGAATCTGATCTGTATTTTTTATTTTTATGATTCACATACTTAAGCTGTTAGAAGGGAACAATTTTCAGGTGGGGGAAGATATTGTTACCAGTTTATCTTACCCCACACCAACACTCTTGACAAAGTCATGATTTTTGTGTGTGCTCAAAACACAATTTTAAAGAGAATTTCATCTGTATTGTCTATTTTTAAGATTCATATGCTTAAGCTGTTAGAAAGGAAAAATTTTCAGGTGGGTCATGTTGGGGGGGGGGGGGGGAAGATATCGTGACCAGTTTATCTTACCCCCCACCCAACACACAAAGTCAGAAAAAATTTGTTTTTAGCTCAAACCACCATTTTGAAGAGAATTTCATCTGTATTTTCTATTTTTAAGTTTCATATGCTCAAGCTGTTAGAAAGGAAAAGTTTTGAGGTGTGGGGAGAGATACCATGACCAGTTTATCTTACCCCCCACCCAACACTCAAAGTTATTACACAAAATTTGTTTTTAGCTCAAACCACTATTTTGAACAGAATTTAATCTGTATTTTCTACTTTTACGATTCACATGCCGTTAGAATAGAAAAATTTTCAGGTGGTGGGGGGGGGGGGGAGATATCGTGACCAGTTTATTTTACCCCCCACACTCAAAGTTACAAAAATTTTGTTTCAGCTCAAACAACTATTTTAAAGAGAATTTAATCTGTATTTTCTATTTTTACGATTCACATGCCATTAGAATAGAAAAATTTTCAGGTGGGGTGGGGGGGGGGGGAAGATATCCTGACCAGTTTATCTTACCCCCACCTGGCTTTTCACCACTCAAGGTTGTATACCCAGAGACTGCAAGACAGAACAATACAAATGACTGTGGGGTTTATGCCATTGCTAACTGTCTGGATGTGTTAAGTGGTAATGCTGGTCCTTTTCGGTTTGAACCCAAGCAAGTGAGGAAACATCTTTCCAGTTGTTTTCAAAAGGGTTATCTCACACCCTTCCCACTAGGTGACCATAACTCTCTCTTACCAGAAACACATTTCTATCTGTGACCTACTCATTGGAACTATAAATGTTAGTTATCAATTCCTGTTTCCAAAAAAAAAAATTGTTTACGTCAAACCACCATTTTGTAGAGAATTTCATCCTATATTAAGATTCATTATTTCCATTTGTAAATTTCTGTCCCAATTTCTATTGTCAAGTGGGAGGTAAGATAAACTGGTCACAATATATTTTTCTCTTTTAACCACTTAAACATATGAGTATGACGATTTGTATGTCTAAGTTGTTGAAAAAGAAAAACATTCAGGTTATTGTTTTCCAATTCATATGTCTTAAGTTGGAAGAGAAAAAAATTCAGGTTGTTGTGAGTGGTGGGGGTGGGGGGGGGGGGGGGGGTGGGGGGGGGTGGGGAAGATGTCGTGACCAGTTTATCTTACCCCCCACCTGACACTTGAAATTGCCAAATATCTTTTTTTAGGGCAAACCACCATTTTGTAGAGAATTTAATCTTATATTAAGATTGATATTTCCCACTTGTAAATTTGTGTTTCAGTTTCCAGTGTCATGTGGGAGGTAAGATAATATGGCCACAGTATCGTCTACCCTAGTCAAAATTTTTCTATTTTAACAACTTAAAAATGTGAGTAACGATTCCTATGTCTAAGTTGTTGGAAAAGAAAAACATCCAGGTTATTGTTTTCTGATTCATATGTCTTAAGTTGGAAGAGAAAATAATTCAGGTTGTTGTGAGTGTGGGGGGAGGGGGGGGGAAGATGTCGTGACCAGTTTATCTTACCCCCCACCTGACACTAGAAATTGCCAACTTAAAAATGTGAGTATAACGATTCCTATGTCTAAGTTGTTGAAAAAGAAAAACATTCAGGTTATTGTTTTCTGATTCATATGTCTTAAGTTGGAAGAGAAAAAAATTCAGGTTGTTGTGAGTGTGGGGGGGGGGGGGGGGGGGAAGATGTCGTGACCAGTTTATCTTCCCCCCCCCCCCCCCCCCCTCGTCCCCCCTCCACCTGACACTAGAAATTGCCAAATGTCTTTTTTTTAGGGCAAACCATCATTTTGTAGAGAATTTAATCTTATATTAAGATTCATATTTCCCACTTGTAAGTTTGTTTTACTGCTCATATCACCTTTTTGAAGAGAAATTCATTGAGGGCTTTGTTGACTCTATCAAGCGCTAGATATTTTGTTTGAATTTTATGCTGTAGTTTATGTAGTTTTTATTGTTATGATAATAAAAGTTCTCAACCGAAAGATATTTTTTCTTTATTTACTCAGAAATGATCTTATCTACCCCACACCTGAGTCACAAAAGGCTGGTTTTCTTCTGATTTTTTGCTATATTTTCCATTCTCAAAATTCCTGAACTTAAGTTGTAAAAGGTGACAAATATTCTGATGGGGTGGGGAGGGGGATCATGGTTAGGTAATGACTACCCCCTTCCCCCCAACAGACATTCAAAGTTTTTAAATTATTTTTTTGGCTCATACAACGATACTGCTGAGAATTTTATTCATATTTTCAAATAAAAAAACATGTCAAAATATAGGGTTTGTTGCCGCACTCTCAAGGCCAGACTAACAAGTTTTCAAATTGCCCCTCATGCTTTTTAATATAACAGAGGGGTACTAAAGCAAATTCTTTAAAAAGTTCTGTGATTAAATTGAAAGATAAAAAAAATTCAGGTGGGGGGGGGGGAAGATAAACCAGTGGGGGGGGGGGGGGGGGGGGGGGGAAGATAAACTAGTTTATCTTCCCCCCCCCGGGGGGGAAGTTATACAGGGGGGGGAAGATAAACTGTTACACCGGTTCGAAACAAGATACGAAGCAGACAAGTGGGAATATGCCAGCTTGATTGCAAGACAGATCCACCTGGAAATAGAATGGGAAGAGATACACTGCCTCTTAGGAATGAGAGACAGAAAGAATCTCTTCCGACCCCTCCTAATGAACTGAGTGTGATTAATGTAAGTCTTGATCTCACGAACAGGACAAAGAAGAGGTCTCCGACCATCGACAGTGGGAAGAGACTGAATGCAGATGGGAGGAGGTACCGAATCAGGAAGTTGATTCTTAGCCAGAAAAGAGCAATCAGTAGTGAAGGTGACACTGTAAACTTCTTTTCTGAAGAAAGCAGAATCAACAGATAGCGCATGAATCTCACTGACTCGTCGAGCAGAAGCAAACGCGAGAAGGAAAGCGATCTTATAGGTGAGAAAACGCCTATCGGTCTCAGATAAAGGCTCGAATGGCGCCCCTCCAAACAGTGCAACACACATGCCAAGTTCCACTTGGGTGTAAGATGCAAAACTCGAGGCCTCTTCAAAGAAAAGTCCTGAATGAGTTTGGAGAGAAAAAGATTACGACCGATGCACCGCTTTCCCACATAAGAGAAAGTATCCGACAGCATGGACCGATAGCCCTTAATCGTAATAGGCTGAAGACCCTTGGAGTATACCAGAAAATCTGCAATTTGAGCGATTGACGGATCATGGTAATCCACATTGTGATCTGTACACCAGCGGCAGAAAACCTTCCACTTCGCAGCATAAGTCATGGCAGTGGAATGTCGCCGCGATGCAGAAATGCACTCCACTGTTCGTCTCGAAAAACCTCTATGTTGGAGACAGGACCTGATAAAAGACAGGTGTGAAGGGACATACTCGCCAGGTTGTTGTGATACTTCCTGGGATGACCCTGGGAAAGAATATCGCGACGTAGAGGTAGACGAATCGGCCGATCTGCCAACAGAGGCCGCAGCAGATTGATCCACACCCTCTGTGGAGACAGGAGACAGAATGATCCTGCAACTGCAAGCACGAATCGTCGCTAATACTTGAGGAAGAATCGGTGCAGGAGGGAAGGCATAGCCGATCCAACCTGTCCAGTGCAGAAACAGAGCGTCTACCGCAAATGCTAGAGGATCTGGACAAGGAGAGACAAAGGTCTCTACCTGATGATTCCAGCGAGTGGCAAAAAATTCGACCAGAGGACGTCCCCACCGCTTGCAAATTGCCTTAAACACCAATCGATGTAGCATCCATTCGGTTGGAAGGACACTGTCACGTCGGGACAGGGAGTCTGTTAGGACGTTGAGATGCCCGGGAATGTGTCGAATGGACACCCGAGCATTTACATCCCGCGCCAAAAGAAGAAGACCCCGAGATAGCCGATACATGGGAATCAAATGTGTGTCTCCTTGATTCCATATGTAGGCCACTACTGTTGAATTGTCCGAAAGAAGTAGGACAATATGGTCCGACAGGTGAGGGATACAAAGCCGAAAACATCAGTCGGATGAAGGCCCAAGGAGCCAGGTTCAAACCGAACGGGAGAGCTCTGAATTGATAAGACTCGATCCTGAAACGAGAAGCGAAGGTATTTCCGTGATGCCAGATGAATGGGTACATGGAAGTAGGCATCCTTCAGGTCAATACTGGCAGCAAAGTCGCCCTGATGAACTGAACGTCGAACCAACCGGAAAGTCTCCATACTGAAACGAGGTGCTATAATGTACTCATTCAGGATACTCAGATCGATGGCATGACGAAATTGGACATTTTTCTTCGGCACCAAGAAAAGTCTCGAGTAAAACCCCGGTGAAAGGGTGTTTCTGACCACCTCGATCGCCCCTTTGGAGAGGAGATTGTCGATATCCTGCACCAGAAGGTCCCGACGTAGAGAATCCGAAGGGACCCGAGTCGGGAGGGGCACCCGAGATAAACTGGGGTGCCGATGGAAGGACAGTCGCAGACCAGATTGTATGACATCGAGGACCCAAGTGTCACATGTTTCATCTGCAAGCAAGAGGAACAAGGAATAGTCTTAGGCATAATATGAAAATGATACATGAAATCAAGCTTCCCTCGACGGAAAACAGAACAATGGTTGTGTTCACATATGGGGGAAAAACAAGACCATGTGTGAAAAAGCAAGCAAAAATTATCAAAAATATCATCAAATAGTTATAATTTGGAAGCTTGAAAAGGATACAATCCACTTGCACATAATCAGATGAAGATAGCACCATACAAATAAGTTGTTCACGAAGATAACAGCTAAAAAATAGCATGAGTCACAAAAATTTCTGACCAGTACAATGGCGGAAATAAAAGGAATTGACGTCAGGGTTGTTGCGCATGCGCTCGGTAAACGAAAGAGGTGTGCAGAGAGAGTACCTGTAATTTCGAGCGCCGGTCTCGCTTGACCCTTTTTCGATCTTTTTTGTGCTTTTGCACTCTATTACTTTTCCAACTTGTTTGGAAAAGTTTCTTAAAAGCTTGAGTTAGTTCCGAAGTAAGGCTTGCACTTACGTTACAGTCAATTGTAAACAATTGTGAGTAGGTTGAAAAGAAACAATCCACAAAAGGGGTGGGCCACCACCCCAGTGGATATCCCCATGGTGCATACCACCAAACGATGGCAAGAGAAGAAATAAACCATGTCATTCCAAAGTTAAAAAGGAGGATAAGTCTAGAAAGTGAAATGTAAGAAATATTATTAGAGACTCATTTCAAAACCTTTCCCATCAACAATCCTCATACCAAATTTCATTGAGATCCAATAACCTGAAACCTGAAATACAAGGTGAACAGACAAAAAATTGGCCATTTTGTATATTCAAAGGCATATAACACACAGAAAAAAATATTATAACAGCAAAACGACTGATGCTCCTGAAAGATCTCATGTTGGTGAACTTCTTTTTGAAATTTCATCGAAATCTGAGCAGTAATGTTGAAGTTAAAACTCGAACAGACATCGGAGGGAGGACGGACAGACATACTAACAGATGGGTACATATGTGTCTATGTGGTTTATATTTTTAAGAGACTTCTCAAATTATGTGGCTGCTTTTTCTAACCAATAGTTATGTGGCTTATATTTTTAAGTGGCATCTCAAATTATGTGGCTGTTTTTTCTAACAAATGGCTATTTATGTGTCGAATATCCATTTGTATATTATGTGGTTTATATTTTTAAGTGCCATCTCAAATTTTATGTGGCTATCAATTATGTGGCTGCCAATTGTGGCTCTTTTTCTAACAAATGGCTATTTATGTGTCAAATGTCCATATATATTTTATGTGGCTTATATTTTTAAGTGGCTTCCCAACTTTTATGTGGCAGTCCATATATAATTGTATGAGGCTTATATTTTTAAATGGTTTCTCAACTTTTATGTGACTATCAATTATGTGGCTGCCAATGGATGGATGTGTAAAAATTTGGAGGTAGTTTTCCCAAACTTTAATGTGACTATGCTGTCATGTGTCTTCTTGAGTCATAGAGATGATTTTTAGATGTCCAAAAAATTTGTGTTATGTGGCTAGCCACATAACAGAAATTAGCCACATAAATATCCATTTTTGCCAAAACCTTGCCACACAAGTATACAAACATAAACATGAACAGACAGATGGATGGATGGACAGACATAATCCAGTATAACCCACTTTTAAAAAAAAGAGGGGATATAATTATTATATATAATCACTTACCATGACAAGCCCTTTTCCTCCTCTTGCAAATCCTTCTTTGGCACTAGCTGGTTTTTTGTTTAGTTGTTCTCTTCGTTTCTTTTGATAATCATCATCAAGTGTCAATGCTGCTAATCCTTTGCCCAGGGTACCAGTTATCCTACCTACAGCTCCAGCAGCCCCACCTTTTAGGTAAGAAAGAAAATGTAGCTTATATTATATCTCTATAATTTTAAAAAACAGATGCAGTTTTTTAACTTCAAGCCTGATTTAATTTTTAGTAATTCATTAATATAATTTACAAAAAATTGTGCAATAATTTTCAACAGGTATCCAGCAAACTGGCTAATCTACAAAGTTAAACTACCACTAAACCCAGTTAAGCAACGTCGAGCCCGGTTAGTCCTTCGATGGATGACCGTCGATTTGGACTCCCGTGTTGTGTCCTTGAGAAAGGCACTTAACCCTGATTGTCCACATGAGGGCACGATGACGCTGTGTACTAAGGCGTACTGCACGTTGATGGTATGCATGTCTTCAACCAATGTAACACTGTCTGTGCTGCAGTGCTGAGTTATGATGTTGGGGAACTGGCAGCTGCTCGTCGTTGCTCGGTGGTTCTCTCCAGGTACTCTGGCTTCCTCCACCCATAAAACTGTCACCGACATGATATGACCATGGCTGTTAATGTGTTGTTAAACCCTAATAAATAAATAAATAACCACTAAACCCTTTACCCAATGAAGTGGTTGCTTTTGTCCACATAATATGATAAATTTAAAGTAATTTGTATATTTTTATACTTACCAATGGCCCAGACTTAGCTGGTGCAAACTCAATATTATCAAGGGCCAAACACAAATTTTGAACCCCCCAATCCCTCAAATTTGCATACAAAACCGAAAATTAAAAGTCCTATCTGGCCCTCCATACTTTTACTATCTGCGCATGCGCAGTACTCAGGAAGAGACTGGAATTGGTGCCAACATCATTCTTTGTAGACAAGCCTACTAAAATAACAAGGGGCCCCAAAGGGGCCTTAATCGCTCACCGGCCAAAGTGGTTCAAAGAAGTGTTTGGGGTCACATTCAGTTAGACATGGTTCATCAACACTACAAAGGAATGAAGCTATGCAAAGGCAAATTTTATGGAAAAACACTAAGGAATGGATTTGAACAAACCTGAACCTATCATGCTCCCCCTGCCCCCCCCCCCAACCCTGCCCATAGAGAGCCCAAATAATAAGCCAGGGACTCAAATTGACAAACTTGAATCTGATCCCTCTTGAGATGTTACAAATGTATATACCAAATATGAAAGAATTCTGACTGGTGGATCTGAACAAGGTTTTTAAAGAAATGTCCTCACACTGCATTAAGTTAAACTTTGGGCTCAAATAGGGAGCCAAAATATTAACCCAAGGACCCGATTTGAACAAACTTGAATCTGACCCACCTTGAGATGTTGTATACCAAACATGAAAGGATTCTGATTGGTGGATCTGAAGAAGAAGACTTTTGAAAGAGATTTCCTCATATTGCACTACGTAAAAATTCAGGCTCCCATAGGAAGCCAAATATCAACCCAGAGACCAGATTTGAACAAACTTGAATCGGACCCTCCTAGAGATGTTGTATACCAGATATGAAAACATTCTGACTACAGGGTCTATAGAAGAGGATTTTTAAAAAAAATTCCCTATATTGCACTAAGTTGATATTCGGGCTCCCATAGGGAACCCCAAAATTGACCCAGGTAACCAATTTGAACAAACCTGAAACGGACCCACCTCAAGATGTTGTACACCACATATGAATGCATTCTGACTGGTGGATCTGTAGAAGAAGATTTTTAAAGAAATTTCCTCATATTTCACTAAGTTAAAATTCAGGCTCCTACAGGGAGCCCAATTATTAACCCAAGGACTCGATTTGAACAAACTTGAATCTGACCACAATAGAGATGCTTTATACCAAATATCAAAAGTTTCTAAATGATTGTTCTTGAGAAGAAGATTTTTTATTTTTAAAAAAAAATTTATGGATGCTATCAAAATAATGCCCCTTGTGGTGCCCCCTGTAGACACGGAAAGTTTATTTGTATAAACTTGAATTGACATATGATAAGGAACATGCATACCAAATTTGGGTCAATTTGGTCCAGTAGTTTGGGAGAAGTCGATAATGTAAAGTTCACGATGGACGATGGCGACAACGGACTGCAAGTGATAAGTTAAGCTCCCTTCGGGGAGCTAATAACTCAGCGGGGAGGTATGAGTGCCCACTCATGTGAGGGGCATCCCCGTCTGGGCCATTGGTAAGTAATAAAAATATACAAATTACTTTAAATTTATCATATTTTTATACTAGTAACCAATGACCCAGACTTAGCTGAATTGTAAAAAGGCCGAGGGCCGAGGATTTAAGAATTAGCAGACCAAATACAGCTCCTCAGCCTGTATTTCAAGGTGAAATGGAGATTAAATTAAAAGGAATTACATGTATGTCTCTCTATACAATAATAGAGAAAACATATCATAAATAAAGAGCCATATCCAAGTAACTCCATAATCTTAGCATGAATGATTATGCTAACTGGATGTAACGAGCCCCCAATTTTAAGGCTAGTCCGCACTAAGCCTTTAAATTAGGATGGCGTATTCAAGAGTGAGAGACTAACCCCCACAAACACACGCCATATATAAACTAGAGTGATGTCACGCATGCAGCTCAACTGTCCCAGGAATGGCAATGCTTAGACGCAAAATAGTCGGAGCCATTTTTTGTTAACAGTTTACCTAACGAATCTGCCATATCTGCACTCGCAATATACAAAATTTGCTATTCAAATTTTATTTTTTCATTTCTCTACTTCAAAACATACCTCCTGACCTATTATTTATTTATTTATTGGTGTTTAAGGTCACATATTTCTGCACAATGGCTAATCATGACCACGACAGTTTTACAGGTGGAGGAAGCCTGAGTACCTGGAGAGAACCACCGAGCAATGGCGAGCAACTGTCAGCTCCCCAACATACGAACTCCACACAAGCAGGGTTAGCATTGGTTGAAGACAGGTGCACCATCGACGTGCAGTACGCCTTTGTATACAGCGTCACCATGCCCCCACAGGGGCAATGGGGTTGAAGTGTTTTGCCCAAGGACACAACACGGTTGCCACAGGTAGGATTCGAACCAAGGACCTCTCGGCTTGCAGCTCCTGACCTATTAATGGAACAAACTTGATGAGCTTGTTCCAATAAGGAGTAATAATCCATGGTTAGAAGTAAATAAAAAATGAAAAAATCTGATGTTTCAGAAAAATAATTTGTACTGTTGGATTCAACTTGTGTTAGGTAAAGGATTAAAGATGCAGTACATAAAGCAATGTTGGGCTATATGAGACGATTTTCTTTTTTGCATGTAATAACTCCCAATCCTTCAAAATGCATTTTGGGAATAATTTCCTAAGTGACACGTTTGTGTGTGTGTTTGGGTTTGTCTTACCAACTTGACGAGGTAACTAGACAAAAGAGTTTGCGTGTTTCGCCTTACCGAGGTACAAAAGACAAAAGAAACCCTTTACCTCGGTTGTTTTCCCAGAACTGTACCGGCAAAACAAGGTAGAAACCGTTAGTCCACACAAAGGACAAACAATGGGGTACCTCCGTATGTAGGGTAGACAAGACTGTGTGTGTGTGTGTGTGGGTGTATGTGTGTGTGTGTGGGGGGGGGGGGGGGGAGTTGTGGAAGCTATATTGAAACCTGACTTGTATTACTAGCCGGAAAATACACATATCAACCTTGGTTAGAATCAAATGATCCAAACTGGAGTTATCAGTCGGAAACTAATTGTTTACAGACAGATGGATGGATGGACCGACAGATGGATGTACAAAGTCATGACTGTAGCCCTGACTATAAACAGTCAGGCTAAAAATGCATTTTGTACCAAAGAAGAAATATTGTATGAATGGCCCTGGGTGAGGAGGAGGTGGGGTGGGGGTGAGGGGTGGGGGAGAGTGGGGGTGTGTTAGGGGAGTCCATTTTTTTCCACATGCGGTCGGTCTAAATCCTTCAGAATGCATTTTGAGCAGAGAAAAAAAAATACCTAACTGGCACCATGGGGGTGGGGGTGGGGGGTGGTGTTTGTCTGGGTTTTTACCACAAACTTTAGCCAAAACTGTAAAAAAGCATTTTGACGAAAAAAAAAAAGTGCCTAATTGGTCCCCCGGTGGGGGGTGGGGGGTGGGGGGAGGGGTGGAGGGGTGGTGGTAGTTCCACATGTAGTGACTGTAAATAGTTCAAAATGCATATTCAAGGAAAGAGAAAAAAAATGCCTAATTGGGGGGGGGGGGGGGGGTTGTCTGGGTTTTTAACCACAACCTTAGAGTCATCCTACCAACCTACAATGAAATCCCTTCATAATTCATAATTATGGCCTGTGGAATATTCTAAAGGTTTTCGGGCTTCGGGCCCCTGTTGCAGTCACAGCTGCCCAAAAGGAAACATTCTCATGTAGACATTATATGAAGTCAATTTATCAGGTTACAATGAAATCCCTCCATAAATATGACGTGTAGACTGTGCTAAAGGTTTTCGGGCTCGGGCAGCGATCATGGTTGAATGATCGCAACCAAAAGGGGACATTCTCATCTGGGCATCATGTGGATTGATCCTACGAAGTTACAATGAAATCCCTTCAAAAATATGACCTGTAGACTGTGCTGACGGTTTTCGGGCTTCGGGCACCTGTAGCCGTTACAGGTGCCCAATCACGTCCAAAAGGGGACTTTCTCATGTGGACATTATATGAAGTCAACCTATCAAGTTACAATGAAATCCCTCCATAAATTTGACCTGTAGACTGTGATAAAGGTTTTCGGGTTTTGGGCTCGGGCAGTCGTGACGGTTGATAGATCAAGCCCAAATGGTGAAATTCTCATGTAGACATCATACGGAGTCAACCTATCAAGTTACAATGAAATCCCTTCATAAATGTGACCCGTAGAGTGTGCTAAAGGTTTTTGGTTGGGGCAGTCGTGACGGTTGATAGATCACGCCCAAATGGTGAAATTCTCATGTAGACATCATACGGAGTCAACCTATCAAGTTACAATGAAATCCCTTCATAAATGTGACCCGTATAGTGTGCTAAAGGTTTTCGGGTTTTGGGCTCGGGCAGTCGTGACAGTTGATAGATCACGCCCAAATGGGGAAATTCTCATGTAGACATCATTCAGAGTCATCGTATCAAGTTACAATGAAATCCCTCCATATTAAACATGACCTGCAGACTGTGCTAAAAGTTTTTGGGTTTCGGGCTTGGGCAGCCATCACGGTTGACAGATCATGCCCAAACGGGGACGTTCTCATCTAGGCATTATACAGAGGCATTCTATGAAGTTGCAAGGAAATCCCTTCATAAATACGACCTGTAGACTGTGCTAATGGTTTTCGGGTTTTGGGCTTGGGCAGCCATACCGGTTGACAGATCACGACCAAAAGGGGACGTTCTCATATAGACATGACCTAAAACCTGCATATGAAATTTCATGATGATCAGACAAGAACTACTGGGTATAGCCTGTGTTTGAAGGTTGAATAAAAAATCTTTAACCACAAACTTTAACCAAAACTCCAAATGTCAACTAAACAGGAAAAAAACAAAACAAAAAAAAACCCACTTGAACCTTCAGTAAAAAACTTTAACCACAAACTTTAACCAAAACTCTAAAAGTTAACAGATGGACAGACAGACAGACGGACAGATGGATGGACGGACGGACGGACAAAAGTCATTACTATAGCCCTCACTGTAAACAGTCGGGCTAATAATAAACAAGCTGCATCTAGGATCAGTAATAATCTACAGACATTTATCTTCACTCATAGTTACACACTTATCAAGCCGGAAGAGATGAAGAAAAATCCCTTCGCCCAACTTTTTTTGAAGGAATATTTCAAAACAAAGAGGGAAGCGCTCTGGAAACAGTGAAAAGCGGGTACCAAATAATCAATCTATATTCGCCCAACAGGCACCCAGTTATTAATTATTATTAATTATTGGTGCTTAATGCCACTTCAGAAGCTAAGGCTATCATGGCGATCCTGGTTATTAACAGCACACGCTTCTAACGTATACCGGAGTCAGAATACGTAGATAGGTCGAAAACTGGTGATATAACGTGTACAACCATACACTTGTCCAACTGAATCCCAATGGAAAGTATCTGTAAAGCAAATATGCTTCTAAGTCAACCAACAGGCGACCCCATTCAGGTGTTCAATTAATTCCAATAATAAAACTCCAAATGAACCATGTGAATATACGAGAATGTGTACCGTCTCTGGTAAAACCTGGATATAGAACATGGAACGAGCTATGATTAACAGACTCGTCAAGGATGGTCCCCGAAATAATTCAATGTTTCCTAAGTCAAAAAAAACCAATGAATGTTCGGAGAAAGAATATACTACTCCAAATAATGATGCCAAAAATTGAGAACGCATGCATAGATGGTCTATTGGAAGTTCAATAACTGATCCAAATAGCCCCAAAATTCTCATGAGCTCTATAAGCAGAGCAAGAATTTATATAATCTGTTCAATGATGTGTCTGCCTAATAAATACACATATTAGCAAGCGAGCAATGAAATCCTGCATGTACTCATCTGAATACAGTCTGTATCCACGGTCATCAAGTGTAACCAGGAAACTGTATGAATAATACAACGTTATTATGCAGTTAACTGAGTAATAAACTCATACATCGTAAGAAAAGGCCATACCGCTCTGAGGAAAACTTTTCAGAGTGGACTAATTGCCACATTGGAGAATGTCGCCCAGATAACCGACATCAGATGTCAGCCACACAGGTACACGAAGGCTAGCAATTTTATTGATAAGGAACCATATGTCGTATATGACTTACAAACGAACAACCACAGGAAACAAACCAACTAAATAGTGGATGTGCCCATGAGGTCGCCGTTAGAACACGACCCGGCCACCAATCGAGGAGCCATGAAAGGCATGCATATACTTGAATGCATTCGGGGCTTACAGGAAGAAAACTACGTCCTGCCCTGTAATCGCTCTTGTATTAGTTATCAAATAGTATAGGAACCACAGGGCTCCATAACATCTGACCGACTCCATAATGCCACTAAGGATGGAGAGGGACGTGATGAACAAACAATACACCATATAGACATAATATCCAGTCTCTAAGGTGAAAATATAATCCACAGCAATAGATTGGATAGAAATGAAAAGGGAGACAAAAACAATGTTTCAACCCCCGATCATAAAAACCTAGATGAACTCCTTACGTTCGATCTGATATCAGGAAATATATTCCTGAGAAGGAGTTAGTATAGGCTTTTGAAGAAACGCTCATTAATCACACTAGGTAATTAAGGCATCATCAATAGGGCTTATCGCCTCATGTGCAATGTAACTAACACCAAACCATACAGGTAGAAAGAGAATAACCTCCTCTAACATAATGGTATCCTTTCCGATAGGACCAGGAACTCAGCCTAGCTGATGCAGCTAAAGGTCTTCCTATTCGTGAAGACAATAAAAAGGCTGATAACTGCGGCCTTACAAGCTCACTAAGGAGACTTACAACACCAGCTGTAGCTTATAAGTCTTAAACTGCGTGAAGACAGATATATCGGTGTAAGTTGCGACCTTGAAAGCTCAATGAACAGAGACTTACAACTATCGTCACACAAGGTAGGGAATGAAGAGCCATTTAACAGTCCTAAATTCCCAAAGAGACAGTAGTCTCAAGAGATAATTATTTCAGTTATGTCATTGCATAATTACTGAAAAACATTGCTCATGATTCTAGCTAGGCTACTATGGTGTAAACAATAAGTCTCAAGTCTATGACACCTAGGAAAACAAACCAAAAAGCACTCTTCCTTTAGCGGTTTCATTCCAAAAGACAGTGGTCAGAGCCTAGCCAACATAGCTTAGAAGTCTTCATCTCAGTGAAGACAGATATCTCAGTGTAACTTGCGACCTTGAAAGCTCATTACACGTAGACTTACAACCATCGTTGTGCAAGGTAGGGAATGACGAGCTGCTACTCTAACAGCCGTAATTCGCCAAAAGACAGTAGTCTCAAGGTAGCTACGCAGATATGAGTCTTCATCTGTGTGAAGACATATCTGTGTATCTTGCGGCCTTTGAAAGATCACTAAATGGAGACTTACAACACTAGCCGCTAAAGTATAAGAAAAGACCACTGTAACAATACATAAAGCTACTATGGCGTCCACAAAATGTCCTGATGCCAAGGAATACAACACCAAGAAGGAAAAGACGTACTTATTCCCACTAACGGCCCTATTCCAAACATGACAGCTGTCTCAGCCTAACTATGCACTATGGAACCTCTATTCATAAAAAATAGGGCATAGCATTTCTTATACTATTGCTAAGGCAAGGAAGGTGTCGTTAATCAGGACAAAAACCCTTGACACCTGAGCCAAAAGATCCGGGGATGAAAGATCTTCGTCTTTCCATCGCCCGGTATGATAAGCTGTTTTTTGCCTAGCAAATGCAGACTTATATTCAGATGGAACAATAATCTAAGAGCTTAAGACTAAAATTTCATAGTCTTAAAGTGCCCTTCTGTGAGGGATGGAGACTCACACGCCGTAGCCCTCTCACCATCCAAATGTTCCATCTGAAAATATGGTCAACTCCATCTGACTGAATGGATGACTGGACCAACGCAGCACCATCCGACAGCTCAGCATCGGAGCCTGTTAAACGGTAGTACCAGCGACTACTGGAATGCTGCGATACGCAGAGCAATCTGCGGCAGCCGGTCTGTGACCGAGGTTAGCAGAACAATGATAATCCAATTGTTATCATAAGCTGCTCACAGGACGTAGATCTGGTCCCAGATCCTCAACACATGTCCTGTATAAAAATGCCTCGAATAACTAGATATCGACCCGAACATGCGAAGTCAGATAGCAAGTCTGCGGTCAACGTGCTTCATTAATGAAGCAGGAGAAGATGCCATAGCTGCAACCAGATCTGGCTTCAGTGTGGAAGGAGGATCCCGAACCGCAATCGTTAACGGGCATCCCAACTCACTAAAGTTTCTCGAACAAAAAACAGTTGACACGGACTATTGACAGAAAGACAGAAAGGAGAGGGTTCTCCAGCTCACGGTCTGCTCCAGACCTTGCTGAGAGTTCCGTTGGAAACTTGTAGGCAGCTATCCCTTATCGTGCATATCCATGGAAGAAGAGGAAGCCGTAACCACAGTCAACCTCGGCTGAAGTGCAGAAGAAGCATCCCGACTAGTCACATAGGGCGGATGCTTCTACTCATTGAAGTTTCTTACAACACAAAACAGTCATCCCTGACTGTTAATGGGAAGAAAAACACTCTGCACTCGCGATCTGTCCCCAGATGTCACAGAGTATCCTGCTTAGAAACTTCTAGGCTAATCCTCTTTCGTGTGCTTCCATGTAAGTAGAAGAAGACATAACTGCCGTGGCCACGGCTGCAGTGTGGAAGGAACGTTCTGATGTGTGTTCCGACTCAATATGATTTCTCACAACAGACACAGTTGACCCTGACTGTTAACGGGACGGAGAGAGTTCTCCAATCGGTGATCTGACCCCAGATCTAGCCAAGCGTCCCATAGAGAAACTTCTGGCTTCTTCTACATGCACAATTGACCGGCCGACCCAGCACCGTCTGACGGTTCACTACCGTTCTGCTGACGGGTGCCCCTTGCTGGGTTTTTAAGCTGCAAACAGCTGCACAAATTGCGACAGCAAGTCCGTTACGGAGGCTTGTGGAGCAGCGGCTTATTCCCCGCCGCATGTTGCTGCCGCGACGGAGATCTGGCTGCCGATCTCTTCGTCAAAATGTCCCGATGAATCAATCCTCAAATCACTAGCTACTGGATGGACCAACTTTCTTTTCCTTTTTCTTCGAGGGTAAAGACTGCATCGTCTTCGGTCGGCTGCATGAACATCTATAGTCGGGTAGCTATCGTGAAGTCACATGTGCTTCGCTAAAGTGGAGGAACAAGCTGTAACTGCAGCCGTGTAGAAGGAGCATCTCGAGCGGACAGGGAGGACGTTAGATCCGACTCAGTGCAAGTTTCTCAAAGCAATAGTCGACCCCGACTATTACTGGATTAGAGAAGGCTCTCATGCTCGCGGTCTAATGCAGACCTCGCCGAGCTTCCCAAAGAGAATCTTGCAGACTTCTTCCCCTTATTTTGCCGTTGTCGCTGGGTGAGCTTTTGATTAAAAGTTGCTCGCTCTACCCAAATCTACACTCTCCTCGATCGTATCGGACATACCTGGTATTACGGTTTCCACTTACAGGTAACTGCCTGACCGGTCGAGCTAGCTGCTGGAATAAGAGGGCCTTATTCCTTATATTTGAGAGCACCTTAGCAGCTAGCTCTATTTACTTCTCAGAGCATGACGACGGAAGCACATTCCGGATGGGTGTCACAATACCGTCACCATGTTCTTGTTCCTCTGGAAAAGAAACTGAGAAATCAAATTATCTTGCAGCGACAGGCACGACATTGGAACTTTCATGCAAATACATAGCGTGACACCCACTTCCAAATTTTGTGTCCTAATGAGTGGACCCTGACCACACAAATAGGACCAGAAGCAGTAGGAGTGCAGTGACTACAGGCAAGGCAACAAGCATGTAAATCCATTGTAGACTATTATGCCCTACACAGCGAGCAGTAATTCATAAATAATTATAATCCAACACGTTTACAGCACTCCTAACATCTAACATATAATGATACAATACAAGGATACATAACGAAGACAATCAAAAATAATTTCGAAATAAATTAAAACAAATTTTTTTTTCAAAATGCCTAAGTTCCCTAAGGGAACCACACGAGCCCAAAGGCATCCCGATAGAGCCTCAGTGTGGACAACACCAAAATATTAAAGCTACACTACTGGAATATTAATAAATGTATCCTACTATAATTATGATGAAATAAAACCCTGAATATTACCTGTTAAGGGCGTTGTTAAAAGTAAACAATGTCAGGATAGAATAACCAGAAGCTAGACAAAAGGCAGACCAAAGGACCAGTCAGTAAATAATTAACTGATACCTGATGCAAAGCTAGATCTTCATGTGAAGAAAAAACAATGTATCCGGTAGGAGATGCAAGACAAAAATGACACAACACCACTAGGTTGAGAATGTAACAGTGGGGATAAACAGAATAAACATTCTGTACAACACGTTAAACTCCCAAGAAATTTAATACAAAATTTCAATAAAAAAACAGCCAGAAAGCTTAGGAGTTTAACCAGAGGGTTCATGGAAGAATAGGGAAGGAACACATAATCAACAGTAGGTAAATCATTAGCAAAACTAATGACGTCAAGGCGTATATCCCGAAATAGGGTAACATGAAATAATTTTTATATTATTTAAAAGTTACAGCCCTGAACATCTCAAACCACCATTGTTCACTTCCATCATCCATTTACTGCCTTGAATCCACTATATACTTCATTGATTTGTGCCTGGCATCCACCAAAAGAGAGATTTAAAGCACAGATGTCAGTTGAGATGTTTACTGACTTTGGGCCAAACAAAGAATGATGTTTGCGCCAATTCCGATCTCTTCCTGAGTACTGCGCATGTGTAGATAGTAAAAGTATGGAGGGCCAGATAGGACTTATAATTTTCGGTTTTGTATGCAAATTTTGGGGATTGGGGGGGGTTCAAAATTTGTCAATGGGCCCTTGATAATATTGAGTTTGCGCCATCAAATTCTGTGCCATTGGTTATTAGTATAAAAATATACAAATCCTGCGGTTAAAAATTTTTTTTTTCAAAACATTTCAACAGAACCATATCATGTGACCTCTCGTTTCAAAATGCGCCCTTTCCAATGAGGGGACTCATGATATGGTTGTGTTGAAATTGTTTTAAAGATTTAAAATATATATTTTGATAAAGATTCTGCCTGGTCAATCTGAAGATCTTTCATTAGGAGCTCAAATATGAACCCAATTTATTCATTTATTTATTGGGGATTAAGGTCACATATTTCTGCACAATGGCTAACCATGACCGTGACAGTTTTTTGGGTGGAGGAAGCCAGAGTACCTGGAGAGAACCACCGAGCAATGGCGAGCAACTGTCAGCTCCCCAACATACTAACTCCACACAAGCAGGGATAGCATTGGTTGAAGACAAGTGCACCATTGATGTGCAGTACGTCTTAGTACATGACGTCACCGTGCCCCCACATGGGCAATGGGGGTGAAGTGTCTTGCCCAAGGACACAATACGCCTGCCGCAGGTGGGATTCGAACCGAGCACCTCTCGGCTTGCAGCCTGCACCTCTACCTACTGAGCCACCGCGCCCCCAATATGAACCCAAGGATATGAATGAACTTGAATATGGGCCCTATAAGAGTGGTGTATACCAAATATCAAAAGATGCTGACTGGTGGATCTGAAGAAGATTTTTAAAGAAATATCTCCTTATACTGCGCTAAATTAAAATTTCGGGCTCACATAGGTAGCCCAAATATAAACCCCAAAACAAATTTGAATTTGAGCCCTTCCCCCTATGAAAAGATTTTGATTAGTGGATAGAAATTTTAGGCAGGGAGCCAACAATTTGGCTCCCTACCAGCATGAGCCCAAGTATTGCCCTGAAAACATTCTTTGAACAGAAGATATGAGAAGACTTTTGAAGAATTTGGGCTCATTGGACACTGCCCAGACCACTGGCCTTTGTAACTTCTACTGAAAAAAATGGAGGAAGAGTATCCCCCAAAGATAATTTGTACCAAGTTTGTTTGGTTTAGGGCTATGACCCTGAAGAAAAAGAAGGAAATGCTAAAGTTACCGTATTTGGCAAGTGAAATAACCATTTGAGGCCTATTTCTGACTTTTCATTCACACATTTTGTGGTCTCAGAACAGACACACAGGCAAAAGGAATCTTCTTGAGAATCATCAGACTAACCTGGTTGTGGCTTCTGGTCATGTCTTGGCTACCTATATAGGTACCCAAGACTGACTAGAAAGCACTGACAAGCCTCCAGACCTGCAAGCAATAGAGTGGTGTCATTTGGTGAAAATTGTCCAGGTATGTAAGGGTTAAGGTTCCAAATTTGTTGCATCAGTCTTCAACCTTTTGTACTTTCTGTCTTAAATGGAACAGCGTAATTATATTGTGACACAAATGACATTATGAAACCAAATAGTCCTACAACAAAAGATACTGGAAAATCCCGAGAATTTTCATACACAGTATTTGAGTCTAGACAAAACTCTTTTCCCATAAAAACTATTTTTCATTCAAACACGGTTCATACACTCAAACTTGGTTGAAATTCCAGTACTTTTCCAGTATATTTCCAGTGTCCACTGAGAAGTTCTTGACAAAACAACTACTTAAACTTGTGATAACAAAGGCATATACCATATTTTAGAAGATGCAGAAGTAATGAACAGGTCTTCAAAATTCATTATGAAATTGAAGCCACCTGGGGGATGGCTTATACCAAGCATTATCTATGCCAAACAACTTCAATTTATAATGTTAATAAGAGTTTATTTGGGGTGGAAAATTAGTGTATGGGTAGTGACAATTACAATTCAAGTATACTTTCAGTATTTACCAACTTGAGATAATTTTTCCAGTATTTTTCCAGGACTGGAAAATGCAAAACCATTTTTCCAGTATTTTCAAGTTTTCCAGAATGGCATATGAACCCTGATAAAACACAAAAATTGCCTAAAACTTAGTTACAAGGACCAAGGCTGGCAACCAAACATGCCTAAATCATGGAAAATAGGAATATTCTGTTTATTCGAAGCACAGTAACTGCACTCACCAACAGCGTGTCCAAACAAGCTTCTGACACCAAGAGCCAAGCCTTCAGCAAACTCCTCAGGTCCTTGAATTAACCCCTGTAAAATAAGATCAATAATCAGGCATTTGAGGAATTCTTAATATCACATTTTATCTAACTATCACATGCATTTTGGCTTGAAAACCACAAGAAACGGTATGTATCACATAATGTGTTCCGATTCCGTATCATATAGACGACTCATTCTGATTCCATACCATATAGACGACTCATTTCCGGGAATGCAACAGGCTATCATAACAGGCACATGAATACATTCTATGTGCATTTCAGCGATCGACTCAGCTGATCATTTACAAAACAAAACAACATATTCCTTACAATTAGCAACAGAACTATTAATAGCCAATAACCCCTCCCTCCCCACACACACACACAATAAATAGAAACTGCAGAATTAAATATTACACACTTGTAAATTCAAGCGTATCATCATAGGAAGTGACATTGAGAGTGAATAATTTTATAATGCACGCAACTTAAAAAATTTACAGTGACCGCGTTACTCACTGTTTGTTAAAGTGCCCAACAATATTGTTCCATAAAACATGTGTTTTTTTTTTAACTTTTTCTCCCCCAACATTATGTCCCAAAATTCTATTAATAATTTAAGATTTAATCTGTTTATGTGACAGAATTGTTAGATAAATGAATTATCATGATAATGTGCATGTCCTGTAATTTGCATCAGATTCTCGGTGGTGTCCAGAATGGGATCACAACTCGCCGGCGAAACTGATACAAATCACAGAACATGCACATTATCATCATAATAACTCATTGAAAGGTATAAACACTGAAAAGGATCAATCTAAACACACAGGTTCCCACATATGTGAGATATTTTATTAATAAGCTATTCATTGACAATAGAATATGTTTTCATTTTTGAAATTCAGTAAAAAAAAAAAACCTTTCCACAATCCATTCCAATGAGGAATCATAAGCTGAGTTTAAATGCTTTTTAAGAATATTACATGCTAGTTTTGACCATTATGTTGGGTAAAGACTTGCTGTAGTTTAGAATTACACTGAGGCTGTACAGTGTATAGGGTTAATTACTCAGTTAATATAATGAATTTTCTTTTAAAACGGATGCACTGGGTTAGTCACACTTTCCTGGTTATAAAAAAAATTGGTGACTGCCATATCACACACTACTTGAAAGTTAAAAAATTTATAGTAATGTATATATTTTTTATACTTACCAATGACCCAGACTTAGCTGGTGCTACCTCCTTAAAATCTAGGGCCAAACACAAATTTTGCCCCCTAATCCCCAAAATTTGCATCAAAATCTGAAATTTCAATGTCCTTTGTGGTCCTCCATACCTTTTATCCACTACGCATGCGCAGTGTCAAGGAGGTCTCGAAATTGGTGCCAATTGTCATTCTTACAACCAGTGCCTGGTAAGCATTATGTAATCAGCGGGGAGGTATGACTTCCCAACTCATGGGAGGGCCATCTCTGTCTGGGTCATTGGTAAGTATAAAAAATATATAAATTACTATAAATTTTTTAACATTTTTATACTGTACCAATGACCCAGACTTAGCTGAATAGAAAACAGGCTGGAGGGCCTAGGACATAAAGGAAAATCCAATAGGCTCAATTACATGTAAACAGAATTATCCCCTCAAAGAGAAGAGGAGAACAGGTTTTACATGTATCTTTCTTGTTTGTATCAAAAAAGAAAGACACAATACCATTCTGTAATTGAGCACAATAACATCAATGATCTCTATTAACATCCAGTATAACCCATTATACTAATTTTTTAAAGGAAAGCCAATAAATAAAAGAGAAACGAGACTTTTTATACTCATTAAAAGTGTCCGAGGATTGTATATTAACGCCCGTATGACACGTGACATATACAATTGCTTCACACCGAGCTACACTTTAAAAATATTACATGAATGAGTTAAACATTAGCTTTACACTTCAAAACCATCCTGGTACCAACTCGGAATTACTGACTCCAGAGGAGGTATTCCCTTGCTTTTCACTATAAAGCAGGTGACCTAAGGGAACACCATCCCACCCCCCCTTCCCCTTGCCCTGGGTCAAATACCCCAGAGCGAAGAGGGCAGCAGGACAGAGTCGTTGCCGGAACAGAAAGCCTGCATAACTATAGTTGCAACTGTTCAGTGGACAACATTCTGAGCAACAGATAATGGACCTAAACAACGCAGTTCGCCAGAAATGGACTCAATATTTCTAAGATAAAAACTCGTGAATGTGGAAGGCTGAGGCCAATATGCAACCTTCATCAAATGGGTAATAGCAACACTATTAGCATAAGCCCAAGACGTAGACAGCGCTCTTACTTCATGCACCGAAATCTTAAGCACAGACTGCTGAGTTGAAGATAATTTTTCAAAAGCAGTACGGATAGTTAATTGAATCCACCTTGCAATAGAATGGATCGTAATGTCCCTTCTATTAGGCAGCTGAGACAGAAAAAAACGTTTACGTCCCTTTCTGATAAACTCAGATCTACGTTTGTAAATACGCATTGCTCTAACAGTATAGAGAAAAGGCCTATGCCCGTCTGAAGACGGAAGAGCCTTAATAACAATAGGTTCTGGATACTTATTAGGAGCCTGATTCTTAGCCAAAAATCCAACATTAGTAGTCAAGGTAATGGTATTACCTACACTACGATAGTGAGAATCATCAACAGATAGTGCATGAAGCTCACTAACTCTTCTAGCCGAAGAGAAGGCTAAAAGAAAAGCTGTCTTATAAGATAAGAATTTGAAGTCCACCGTGTGAAGAGGCTCAAATGGTGCTTCTTTTAGCTTAAGAAGAACCCAAGCTAAATTCCACTTAGGAATTAATCTAAGGGTTCTAGGTCTATTTATCGAAAAGTTTTTCACTAACTTAGATAAAGAGACATTAGATCCAATCTGTAAACTGTCATGACGTGCATGGGTATCAGATAGCATAGACCTATAACCCTTAATGGTAACAGGCTGCAGTTTGATCTCATCAAACAGGTAGACTAGAAAATTAGCAATGTCTGGAATGGAGGGATCATAAATATCAATAGAATGATCCCTACACCATCAATAAACTAGATGGTGTGACTTGTGTGCAAAGCACACTATAGTGTATCCCCGCATTTGCATCCTTGACTTTGTATGAATGCTTGATACAAAGAAGAAATGTATTATATGACACACTAAAATCATATTGAGTGGCACAGGTGACACAGCTTCGTGCACACCTACAGACTCCACTGCAACATTTGGGCATGGTTTTAGCGTTTCGAATTACATACATGTACCCTGGGAGCCTTCCGCCGGAAGTGGTCTAAGAAAACATGAAAATGGCAACGGTGGCACCCCAAAAATCCGAAACCTTCGTGCACATCTACAGACCCTACTGCAACTTTTGAGCATAGTTTTAGCATTTCAAATTACATACTCTGGGAGCTTTTTGCCGGAAATGATCTAAGAAAACACGAAAGAAAAACGGTGGCACCGCCACGTGGCATCTGAAAAATCTGAAACCTTTGTACGCATCTACAGACCTTACTGCAACATTTGAGCATGTGTTAAGCATTTCGAATTACTTACCCTAGGAGCCTTTCGCTGGAAACGGTCTAAGAAAACACAAAAGTGGCAACGGTGACACAGCCACTTAGCACCCAAAAAATCCAAAACCTTCCTACGCATTTACAGACTCTACTGCAACATCTCAGCATGGTTTTAGCGTTTCGAATTACATACTCTAGGAGACTTTCGCCAGAAACGGTCTAAGAAAACACGAAAGTGGCAATGGTGGCACAGCCACGTGGCACCTGAACAATCCGAAATCTTTGTGCACATCTACAGACCCTACTGCAACATTTGAGCATAGTTTTACCATTTTGAAATACATACTGTAGGAGCCTTTCGCCGGAAATGGTCTAAGAGAACATGAAAGAGGCAACGGTAGCACAGCCACATGGCACCCCAAAAATCCAAAACCTTCGTGCACATCTACAGACCCCACTGAAACATTTGAGCATGGTTTTAGCATTTCGAATTACATACCCTAGGAGCCTTTTGCCAGAAACGGTCTAAGAAAACACAAAAGTGGCAACGGTGGCACAGCCACGTGGCACCTGAAAAATCCCAAACCTTCGTGTGCATCTACAGACCCCACTGCAACATTTGAGCATGGTTTTAGCGTTTCGAATTACATACCCTTGCAGCCTTTCGCCGGAAACGGTCTAAGAAAACATGAAAGTGGCAATGGTGTCGCAGCCAGGTGGCAGCTGAAAAATCCGAAATCTCCGTGCGCATCTACAGACCCCACTGCAACATTTGAGCATGGTTTTAGCATTTCGAATTACATACCCCAGGAGCCTTTCGCTGGAAACAGTCTAAGAAAACACAAAAGTGGCAACGGTGGCACAGCCACGTGCCACCTGAAAAATCCGAAACCTTCATGGGCATCTACAGACCCTACTGCAACATCTGAGCATGCTTTTAGCATTTTGAATTACATACCCTAGGAGCCTTTCGCCGGAAACGGTCTAAGAAAACACGAAAGTGGCAATGGTGGCGCAGCCACATGGCAGCTGAAAAATCTGAAACCTTCGTGCGCATCTACAGACTCCAATGCAACATTTGAGAATGGTTTTAGCGTTTCGAATTACATACCCTAGGAGCCTTTCGCCGGAAACGGTCTAAGAAAACACAAAAGTGGCAATGGTGGCACAGCCACATGGTACCTGAAAAATCGGAAACCTTCGTGCGCATCTACAGACCCCACTACAACATTTGAGCATGGTTTTAGTGTTTCGAATTACATACCCTAGGAGCCTTTCGACGGAAACGGTCTAAGAAAACACGAAAGTGGCAACGGTGGCACAGCCACGTGGCACCTGAAAAGTTAAAAAATTTATAGTAATTTATATATTTTTTATACTTACCAATGACCCAGACTTAGCTGGTGCTAACTCTAACAAAACCAGGGCCAAACACAAATTTTGCCCCCCAATCCCCAAAATTTGCATCCAAAACAAAAAGAAATCATGTCCTAAAGGACCTCCATACTACGCCTCTACTGCGCATGCGCAGTGACGCAGACGTCCTGAAATTGGCGCCAATTATCATTCTTACTGGCAGTGCCTGGTCAGCGCTATGTACTCAGCGGGGAGGCAAGAGTTCCCAACTCCAGGGAGGGCCATCCCCGTCTGGGTCATTGGTAAGTATAAAAAATATATAAATTACTATAAATTTTTTAACATTTTTATACTGTACCAATGACCCAGACTTAGCTGAATAGTAAAAAGGCTGGAGGGCCTAGGACATAGAGGAAAATCCAATAAGCTCAACTATATAGTAAAGAGGTAACCCCTTAAGGAGAAAAGGAGTATTAGGCTTTACATGTATCTTTCTTATTTAATATTAAATTAGAAAGATACACTACCCTTAATAATTGAGCACAATAACATTCATGTTCTCTATTAACATCCAATATATCCCTTATACTAATTATTTTTAAAGTAAGCCAATAAATAAAGTAGTCCAGAGAATTGAGACTCTTTATAGTCATTTAAAAGTGTCCGAGTATTGTATATTAAAGCCCGTTTGACACTTGACATATACAAATGCTTCACACCGAGCTACACTTTAAAAATAGACATGAATGAATTTTAACATTAATATTACACTTTAAAACCATCCCGGAAGCGACTCAGAAATACTGACTTGGAGGAGGCATTCCCTTGCTTTTCACTATAAAGCAGGTGACCTAAGGGAACACCCCCCCCCCCCTTCCCCTTGCCCTGGGTCAAATAGCCCAGAGCGAAGAGGGCAGCCGGACGGAGTCACTGCCGGAACAGAAAGCCTGCATAACTATAGTTGCAACTGTTTAGTGGACGACATTCTGAGCAACAGATAACGGACCTAAACAATGCAGGTCTCCAGAAATGGACTCAATATTTCTGAGATAAAAATTCGTAAATGTGGATGGCTGAGACCAATAAGCAGCCTTCATTAAATCTGTAATAGCAACACTATTAGCATAAGCCCAGGAAGTAGAAAGAGCTCTTACTTCATGAGCGGAAATCTTAAGCACAGACTGCTGAGAAGAAGATAAACTCTCATAAGCAGTACGGATAGTTAATTGAATCCATCTAGCAATAGAATGGACCGAAATGTCCTTTCTATTAGGCATCAAAGACAGAAAGAAATGTTTCCGTCCCTTTCTGATAACCTGAGATCTCTGTCTATAGATACGTAACGCTCTAACAGGACAGAGTAAAGGCCTACGCCCGTCTGAAGATGGAAGAGCCTTAATAACAATAGGTTCCGGATATTTATTAGGAGCCTGATTCTTAGCTAAAAAACCCACATTAGTAGTGAAGGTGATAGTGTTCCCGACACTACGATAGTGAGAATCATCCACCGACAGTGCATGAAGCTCACTGACTCTTCTAGCAGAAGAGAAAGCTAAGAGAAAAGCAGTCTTATAAGATAAGAATTTGAAATCTACTGTCCCAAGAGGTTCAAATGGCTTTTCCTTCAATTTAAGAAGAACCCAAGCTAAATTCCACTTAGGAATTAATCTAAGAGTTCTGGGTCTATTTATCGAAAAGTTTCTAACCAACTTAGATAAAGAGACATTAGATCCAATTTGTAAACTATCATGATGTGCATAGGTATCAGATAACATAGACCTATAACCCTTTATAGTAACAGGCTGCAGTTTGATTTCGTCAAACAAGTATACTAGAAAGTTTGCAATGTCTAGTATAGAGGGATCGAATATATCTACAGAATGATCCCTACACCAACGACGAAAAACCTTCCACTTAGCCGCATAGTTTAGCGAAGAGGAGGTCCTCCTACAGTTAGAAATCGCGTCCACTGCTCGGCCTGTAAAGTGTTTGCCATGCAAGAAGGACCGCACAACGGAAAAACGTGAAGGTTGAGACCTTGCGGGTTGTGATAGAGTTGGCGCGATTTCCCCTGTGAAAGAAGATCCTCCCGTGGAGGAAGCTTTCGCGGTAGGTCCCACAACAGACACCTGAGTAGATTTATCCACGGTCTCTGTGGCGACAGAGATGCTACCAACAGAATCTTGCATTGAGATTGTTTTATCTTTAGCAATACTTGTTGAATTAACGGCGCTGGAGGATACGCATATCCTATCATTCCGTCCCAAGGGATCGACAGACCGTCTACTGCAAATGCTCTTGGATCCGGACACGGAGACACATACGTCTGCAACTGATTGTTGAGATGTGTCGCAAATAAGTCTATCATTGGCCGTTCCCATTGGTAGCAAATCTGATTGAATACTTGTTTGTTGAGAGTCCACTCCGACGGCAACAAGCGACCCTTTCGTGAAAGGGAGTCTGCTAGCACATTCAGACGACCCAGTATGTGACGGACCGAAAGAACGTGATGTTCTAGCGCAAACAGAAGGATTCTTTCCGTTAGATTGAACAACGGAACTGAATGAGTGCCTCCCTGATTCCGTATATACGCCACTACTGTCGTATTGTCGGATAGGATTTGGACATGTGCATTGTGAATAATGTCCATCCAGTGACGTAACGCAAGCCAAATTGACATCATTTCCTTGATGTTTATGTGCTTGCACAGGAACTGCGGATCCCAAAGACCCTGGCATCTCGAATCCGTTGGGATTAATGATGCACCCCAACCTGTTTGACTGGCATCCGTCATAATGGTAAAACTCGGATCCGGCAACTGCAGCGGAACTCCCTGAGTTAACCACTGAATGTTTGCCCAAGTCTGAATCTCTTGTTTCACTTGATCTGACAAGAGAACGTCTACGTCGAGCGAATGAATTTTCACACTCCAATTCTGAGTCAAGAAAATTTGAAGAGGACGTGTGCGTAACCGCCCCATCGGAATGAGATCCGCAGCGGCTCCGCACAGACCTATCAGTCTCATATATTCTCTCGCTGTGACTTTGTCTGCGTGCAGACAATAGCGAGCGTAACAACTGACTAATTTCGCTCTGGTTAACGGCAGACGAACGAGATTGTTGTGCGTCTCGAAGCTCATTCCCAGATGAGTGAATGACTTGGACGGCACCAGATCCGACTTCTCCTCGTTTACTATAAAACCGAGACGTCAGAGCAATAGAAGAAGATTCTGAACATCGTTCTGAAGCGTTTACTCGTTGCCGTACCTCTGAAGAATGTCGTCCAGGTAGGCAGACGTTACCGCAGACGAATGAGCTCGGAAATAGATCATTACCGAGTTCATTACCCGAGTGAAAGCCCAGGGTGCTAGATTCAATCGAAGCACATCGCCCGGAATTGATACACCACTCCTAGGACTGTGAAGCGTAGGTACTTTCGGAATGTCAGATGTACCATGACGTGAAAGTACGCATATTTGAGATCTATGCTTGATGCATAATCGTTCACCCGAATACTCGCTCTGACCGACCGAATCGTCTCCATATAAAACTTCGGAGCGACGATCAGCTTGTTTATCCAGCTCAAATCTATGACTGGACGGAACGAGCCGTCTGGTTTCGGAACCAGAAACAGATGGCTGTAGAATCCCGGAGATTCCTGGTTTTCTACGACCTCTACCGCGTTCTTCATTAAAAGAGACTGCACCTCTGATAACAGAGCGTCTCTTTTCTGCGGATTTGACGGAAGATGAGTCCACTTTGGACTTCGAGTTAATGGAGGCTTTCGTTTGAAGGATATCTTTAGACCTTCCGAAGTCACTCCTCTCACCCAAGGGTCGTCCGTAATCGACGCCCATTCTTGTGAAAAGCTCGACAACCTTCCGCCAACCGGTACGCGATAGAGGTTTAAGCCATCACCTCCTGGACCTGCGAGGCCTGCGGTAGGAGAAACCACGTCCTCCACGACCCGCACCTCGCCCCGTCGACCTCGGGGCGTCCGACCGATTGTCCCAGCCCGAAGGACGTCCCGAACGAGAGTCGCTACCCTGACGGTCTCTCAAATAAGACCAAGAGGACGCACCGGAACCTCTATAGGAACCTCTCTTGGGCGCACTAGACCCAGAAGTGCCTGTCTTATTCTTGTCTGCTGTATCCGACTTCTTAGAAGCAGATTTGAACAACAGAGAATCCGAAGCTTTCTTTGTAATTTTATCATAAATAGCAGAAAGCTTGCCGTCAAAGAGAAGTTCTCCGGAGACCGAAGCGACTCTAAGAGAGTTCTTCACCTTAGTATCCACTAGTGTGGATGTAGCTAGGGCTGCGTCACGTCTAACCAACTCCAGATTTGCCACTGAAAGGGCGGAGTTACATGTGGAATAAGCTACTGCCCTTGAAAGAAGTCTTAAAGAGGATTGTATATCCTGAAACTCTTTCCCTTGAAGGCGCAGTGATAACGCCTTAGTAAGGTGATCTGCGTAAGATAAGGCATCTAAATTGGCTCTGTTAGACGCAATAGCTGTTTCCAACACCCAGGTTGGAATAGAAGCCGACGACGGTAATGATAGCTCTAAGTCTTCCGCCTCGTCGTCCATACGCAGAGGAACTCTCGGGATACCCTGTCCTGCCGTATCGAATTTATTCCTTGCATTAATGAAAGGCAGGTTGAGAGTATTAGCGGACAAGAAACCTGCTTTCCCCGTCTTGGAAGCAAGTTTAAATATAGCGTCGGTCAATAATTCAAATGTTCTTGCAACATTATTGGACTGCGACGGAAACTCGGGAGCGATGTCCCTGAACCGCTCAAAAAATTCAGAGTCCAATGACGCTATAATCCTCTTGTCCGGAACCGCAGCAGTCTGGCCCACCGGAACAACTTGAGGGAGAAAGTGCCGGATGAAGTCCACAGCAGCTTTATGTTGTTCCGAAAGGGATAGCTCCAAATCATCCGTATCCCTTTCACCATCCGGTCGGACCTCATGATGTTCCCGGTCGTCCGCCCCCGATGCTTCGGCAGAGCGTACCGACCCAGCGCCGTCGGATAATTCTCGATCCGACACCGTTTCTGTCGGCTGCTGGGATGCTGCGATAAGCTGTGCTATCTGCACAAGAATGTCCGGCGTCGAGACCTGCGGAGGCGCAGTCTTTCGCTGCTTCGCCGAGGGCAGCTCCGCATCAGATGGCTCCCGCATACTTTTCCTATGCGAACGTCCGGAGTCCATCGGTCTCGAATCCCTGGCTGCCGGATGGTGTGACCTGGTCGCCGAAGAATCCTTGATCGGCGAAGCTGGTAATATATCGGCAGTCACGCAGCCAAGGTGCGGTCGTGTGCGCTGACGAGAAGAGGAAGCCTTAGCAGTCTCCGCGGACTGCCTATACAACGGAGCGTCCCGAGCGACGGACGTATGCTCCGCTAGCGACACATTTTGTACCACAACATCTGGTCCCAGATGTTGTTGTACGAGAGAGGGGCCTCTCTCGCTCGCGGCCTGGCTGGACGTGGACGAGCTAGGAACCGGACTCAAAGGCTTCCTCCGTTCTCGCTTACTATCCGCCGTCACTGGGTGTGCATCTATTATGTTTATAGTGCTCGCATCACCCAAAATTTCCTCCTGGACCGCATCGGACGAACCCGGCTGCCGAACCATTCGGTGAATGGACGCTACACCAGGCGAGCTAGCGGACGACATTTGTCTAATCTCCATGAGCACTTTTGCCGCTAGCTCTGAATTCATTTGTGACGACGGACGCACACTTGTAGAAGATAACATGGAAACATCACCCTGTTCTTGTTCCTCTGAAAAAGAAACTGAGAGAGTAGAGTGACCTTGCGGAGAAAGAGCCGGCATAGCCCTTTCTCCAGAAACAACATATCGTGACACACGTTTCCAATGTTTCTCATCCCAATATTCACATATAGGACAGGGATTAATGCGAGAACACTGACTACAATTAATACAATGATCATGAAAGTCAGAGGAAGATTTCTTCCTATTACAATTTGAACAATGTCCCTTCATTGTGAAAGAACAACAACAAGTCCTAGTTACTCGCAAAAACTCCTGACACAAAGATACATAATAACATGATCTATTAATAAATGAAAAAACAATTGCAAATCAAAATAATTTTGAAAAAATATTTTTTCAGCGAAGCCCAAGTTGCTGAAAAGTAACGTTGAGCCCCGATGGATCCGATGGCAAAGTGTGGTCAAAAATTTTAAATTTATATTAAATAATTAATGAGACAATTACGGATAATATAAATGTATCTTATAGTGAGATAAACTACAGCAAAGGCAAACAGCCCCCCTCAAAAAAGGCTGTTGCCAATGTAAACAAACAGTGTAAAACACCAGAAAACATGACTCCAGGCATTGAAAAAACTGGCCCGGAATCAGTCATCAAAATTACACTCTATCTGATGCAAAACAGAGACTCCCAGGGGAGAATCTGCAGAACATCAGATGGAAGATGCAGAACACAACGTTATACACCCATGGGTGAAAACGTAACTATGGGGAAAATAACAGAAAACATTCTGTAACCAAGCAACTCTCCCCGGAAATTTTAGAAATGACCTTTCTCAAAAATATGCCAAAAGCATGGGAGAATTGCAAGGGGGGGACTTTAGAAGGCTAGGGGAGAGGAAACACTGAATAAGCAGTGCAACATTTAGCAAGAATGACAACAAGAGGCCCATGCCTCGAAAATAGGCAACTTAACATAATTTCATCAAAAAATTTTAAGTACAGCCCTGATTATTTTTTGTCACTTCTTTTTCCTCTCCTCCTTCTATCCTCCTTAGAATCACATTTTCTCCAAAAATTACGTGTCTGGCATCCTTTAAACTGAGATTTACAAGCACAAAGATCAGTGAGATGTTGACTGATGAAGGGCCAAACAGAGAATGATAATTGGCGCCAATTTCGGGACGTCTGCGTCACTGCGCATGCGCAGTAGAGGCGTAGTATGGAGGTCCTTTAGGACATGGTTTCTTTTTGTTTTGGATGCAAATTTTGGGGATTGGGGGGCAAAATTTGTGTTTGGCCCTGGTTTTGTTAGAGTTAGCACCAGCTAAGTCTGGGTCATTGGTACAGTATAAAAATATCCAAAACCTTCGTGCGCATCTACAGACCCCACTGCAACATTTGAGCATGGTTTTAGCATTTCGATTTACATACCCTAGGAGCCTTTCGTCGGAAACGGTCTAAGAAAACACAAAAGTGGCAACGGTGCCACAGCCACGTGGCACCTGAAAAATCTGAAACCTTCGTGCGCATCTACAGACCCTACTGCAACATCTGAGCATGCTTTTAGCATTTCGAATTACATACCCTAGGAGCCATTTGCCGGAAACGGTCTAAGAAAACACGAAAGTGGCAATGGTGGCGCAGCCACATGGCAGCTGAAAAATCTGAAACCTTCGTGCGCATCTACAGACTCCAATGCAACATTTGAGAATGGTTTGAGCATTTCGAATTACATACCCTAGGAGCCTTTCGACGGAAACGGTCTAAGAAAACACGAAAGTGGCAATGGTGGCGCAGCCACATGGCAGCTGAAAAATCCCAAACCTTTGTGCGCATCTACAGACCTCACTACAACATTTGAGCAGTGTTTTAGCATTTCGAATTACATATCCTAGGAGCCTTTCGTCGGAAACGGTCTAAGAAAACACAAAAGTGGCAACGGTGGCACAGCCACGTGGCACCTGAAAAATCTGAAACCTTTGTGTGCATCTACAGACCCCACTGCAACATTTGAGCATGGTTTTAGCATTTCGAATTACATACCCTAGGAGCCTTTCGCCGGAAACGGTCTAAGAAAACACAAAAGCGGCAACGGTGGCACAGCCACGTGGCACCTAAAAAATCTGAAACCTTTGTGCGCATCTACAGACCCCACTGCAACATTTGAGCATGGTTTTAGCATTTCGAATTACATACCCTAGGAGCCTTTCGCCGGAAACGGTCTAAGAAAACACAAAAGTGGCAACGGTGGCACAGCCACGTGGCACCTGAAAAATCCGAAACCTTTGTGCGCATCTACAGACCCTACTGCAACATTTGAGCATGGTTTTAGCATTTCGAATTACATACCCTAGGAGTCTTTTGCCGCAAACAGGCTAAGAAAACACAAAAGTGGCAATGGTGGCACAGCCACGTGGCACCTGAAAAATCGGAAACCTTTGTGCACATCTACAGACCCAACTGCAACATTTGAGCATGGTTTTAGCGTTTCGAATTACATACCCTAGGAGCCTTTCGCCGGAAACGGTCTAAGAAAACACGAAAGTGGCAATGGTGGCGCAGCCAGGTGGCAGCTGAAAAATCTGAAACCTTCATGCACATCTACAGACCCCACTGCAACATTTGAGCATGGTTTTAGCGTTTCGAATTACATACCCTAGGAGCCTATCGCCGGAAACGGTCTAAGAAAACACAAAAGTGGCAACGGTGGCACAGCCACATGGCACCTGAAAAATCCGAAACCTTCGTGCGCATCTACAGACCCCACTGCAACATTTGAGCATGGTTTTAGCGTTTCGAATTACATACCCTAGGAGCCTTTCGCCGGAAACGGTCTAAGAAAACACAAAAGTGGCAATGGTGGCACAGCCACGTGGCACCTGAAAAATCTGAAACCTTAGTGCACATCTACAGACCCTACTGAAACATTTGAGCATGGTTTTAGCATTTCGAATTACATACCCAAGGAGCCTTTTGCCGGAAACGGTCTAAGAAAACACGAAAGTGGCTACGGTGGCACAGCCACGTGGCACCCGAAAAATCCGAAACCTTCGTGCACATCTATAGACCCTACTGCAACATCTGAGCATGGATTTAGCATTTCGAATTACATATCCTACGAGCCTTTTGCCGGAAACGGTCTAAGAAAACACAAAAGTGGCTACGGTGGCACAGCCACGTGGCACCCGAAAAATCCGAAACCTTCCTACATATCTACAGATCATTTAGCAACACCCTAGTGTAATTTTAGTCCTCCGAATTACATAGGTTGGGACTATTCAGCAAAAAAGTGAAAAAATAACGCATTTTTTAAGTGGCTCCACAGAAGCCACCTGGTGGCACAAAAATTTAAAAGTTGTATTTTTGGGTTGCACAGACCCTATCGAACAACTGTAGAAAGTTACAGCGTTTCGAATTACAAAACCGGACGTACGGAAGTACGGACGTACAGACTATGGACGTACGGACGTACAGACGTACGGACGGAGATCATGACAATATCCCCGCATTTTTTAAAATGCGGGGATAAAAACCTTCCACTTAGCAGCATAATTTAGCGAAGAGGAGGTCCTCCTACAGTTAGAAATTGCATCCACTGCTCGTCCTGTAAATTGCTTGCTGTGCAAGAAGGACTGCACAACGGAAATACGTGAAGGTTGAGACCTTGCATGTTGTGATGCAGTGTGAGCGATTTCCCCTCCTCTCATGGAGGAAGCTTCTGCGGCATGTCCCACAGCAGACACCTGAGTAGATTTATCCATGGCCTCTGGAGTGACAGAGATGCTACCAACAGAATTTTGCAGTGAGATTGCTTTATCTTGAGCAATATCTGCTGAATCAATAGTGCTGGAGGATATGCGTATCCTATCATTCCGTCGCAAGAGATCGAGAGAGCGTCTACTGCAAACGCTCGAGGATCTGGACACGGCGACACATACGTCTGCAACTGATTGTTGAGATGCGCCGCAAATAAGTGTATCATCGGACCCATTGGTAGCAAATCTGATTGAATACTCATTTGTTGAGAGTCCATTCTGACAGCAACATGCTGACCCCTCCGAGAAAGGGAGTCTGCCAAAACGTTCAGAATATGACAGACCGATAGAACTTGATTCTCTAGGACAAACAGAAGGATTCTTTCCGTTAAGTTGAATAACAGAATGGAATGAGTGCCTCCCTGGTTCCGAATATATGCTACAACCATTGAATTGTCGGACAGAATTTGCACATGTGAATTCTGAATTATGTTCATCCAATGACTTTGCGCAAGCCAAACTGACATCACTTCTTTGATGTTCATGTGCTTGTTTAGGAACTGCGGATCCCAAAGACCCTGGCACTTGGTTGCGCCCCAACCTGTTTCACTGGCATCCGTCATAATTGTAAAACTCGGATCCAGAGATTGCAGTGGAACTCCCTGAGTCAACCACTGAATATCTGCCCAAGTCTGAATCTCTTGTTTGTCTTGATTCAACAAGACGATGTTTGTATCGAGCGAATGAATCTTGACACTCCAATTCTGAGTCAGAAAGATTTGGAGTGGCCGAGTACGTAGCCGCCCCATCGGAATAAGATCCGCGGTGGCTCCGCACAAACCTATCAGTCGCATGAATTCTCTTGCTGTAACTATGTCAGAGTGAAGACAAAAGCGAGCGTAACAAATGATTAATTTCGCTCTGGTTAACGGCAGATGAACGAGATTGTTGTGCGTCTCGAAGCTCATTCCCAGGTAGGTGAATGACTTGGACAGCACCAGATCCGACTTCTTCTCGTTTATTATTAAACCGAGATGTCGGAGCAGGTGAAGCAGATTCTGAACATTGTTCTGAAGCATTAACTCATTGCCGAACCTCTGAAGAATGTCGTCCAGGTAGGCCGACGTTACCGGAGACGAATGAGCTCGGAAATGAGTCATTACCGAGATCATTATTCGAGTGAAAGCCCAGGGCGCTAGATTCAGACCGAAGCACCTTGCTCGGAACTGATAAACGACTCCTAGGACAGCGAAGCGGAGATACTTTCTGAACGCCGGATGTACCATGACGTGAAAGTACGCATCCTTGAGATCTATGCTCGCAGCATAGTCGTTCACTCGATTGCTCGCTCTGACCGATCGAATGGTCTCCATATAAAATTTTGGAGCCACGATCAGCTTGTTTATCCAGCTTAGATCTATGACTGGAAGAAACAGATGGCCATAGAAACCTGGAGATTCCTGGTTTTCTACGAACTCTATTGTGTTCTTCTCCATTAGAGATTGGACTTCTAATAGAAGCGAACTTCTCTTCTGAGGATTTGACGGAAGCTGAGTCCATCTTGGACTTTGAATTAACGGAGGTTTTCTTTTGAAGGACAGTTTTAGCCCTTCTGAAATTACCCCTCGAAACCAAGGGTCGTCCGTAATCGACAACCAATTGGTTAAGCAACTTGATAACCTTCCGCCCACTGGAACACAATAGAGGTTTGCACCATCACTTCCTGGACCTGCGAGGCTTGCGGGAGGAGAAACCACGTCCTCCACGACCCGCACCTTGCCCCGTCGACCTAGGGGCGTCTGACCGGTTGTCTCGGCCAGTATTACGGCCCCTACCTGAGTCGCTACCTTGACAGTCTCTGGAGTAAGACCTAGAGGACTTATAAGAACCTCTATAGGAACTTCCCTTGGACGTACTCGTCCCAGAAGTGCATTACTCTTCTCCGCTGAATCCGACTTTTTAGAAGCGGACTTGAACAGCAGAGAGTCTGAAGCTTTCTTAGTAATCTGATCATAGATTAAGGAAAGCTTGCCGTCGAAGAGCTCTCCAGAGACCGGAGTGACTCGAAGAGTTTTTCACCTTACGATCCACCCGAGTGGATGCAGCCAGGGAGTGGATGCAGCCAGGGCAGCATCACGTCTAATTAACTCCAGATTTGCCACTGAAAGGGCTCTTAAGAAAGTTTGAACATCCTGGAATTCTTTTCCTTCGAGACGTAATGATAACGGTCTGGTAAGGTGATCTGCATATGATAATGCATCTAAGCTGATCCTGTTAGACGAGATTGTCATTTCCAACGTCGTGGTTGGAATAGACATAGACGACGGCAAAGACAATTCTAGGTCTTCAGCCTGGTCGTCCAGACGCAGAGGAACTCTCGGAATGTCTTGTCCTGCCGTTTCAAATTTATTCCTTGAATTGATGAAAGGCAGCTGTAGAGCATTGGCCGATAAGAAACCGGACTTACCCGTCTTGGAAGCAAGTTTGAATATAGCGTCATTCAAAAGTTCAAATGTCCGTGAGACATTTCTGAACTGGGCTGGAAACTTAGGGCCGGTGTTCCTAATGCGGCCGAAAAAGTCTGTGTCCAGTGACGCTATCAGTCTCTTATCCGGCAACGCAGCATTTTGGTCCGGAGGAACAACATCAGGAAGGTATTGCCGGATGAAATCTACGGCTACCTTATGTTGCTCTGAAAGGGAAAATTCTAACTCCTCTGAATCCCTTTCTCCATCCGGCTGGACCACTTGATAATCTCAGCTGTCCCTTGCTGACTCTGCAGCGGAACGAACCGACCCAGCTTCCTCAGACAATTCCTGATCGGAAAAGGTTTCTGATGGCTGCTGGGATGCTGCGATAAGATGAGCTATCTGGTCCCAGATGTTGCTGTAAGAGAGAGGGGGCTCTCTCACTCGCGATCTGGACGAGCTAGCTACCAGACTGACAGGCTTCCTTCGTACTATCCTCAGATTTGTCATCACTGGGTGTGCCCGTTCAATGTTTATAGTGCTCGCATCACCCAAACTGCTTCCCTGGACCGCAAAGGACAAACCCAGCTGCCGAGCCATTCGATGAATGGTCGCTACACCAGGCGAGCTAGTGGACAACAACGCCATCGATCCTACTAGGGACCTCTTAGGCAATTGTTGTATTTCCACAACAACGCCGTCGATCGCACTAGGGACCTCTTAGGCAATTGTTGTATTTCCATGAGCACTTTTGCCGCTAGCTCTTCGTTAGACTGCAATGACGGAGGCACATTTGTTGAAGACATCTCGGAAACATCACCCTGTTCTTGTTCCTCTGAAAAAGAGACTGATAAACTAGAGTGACCTTACGGAGAGAGGACTGGCATGGACCCCTCACCGCTAACAATATACCATGACACACGTCTCCAACGTTTGTCATTCCAATTGGCACACACTGAGCAAGAATTAGTGCGAGTACATTGACTACAGGAAAAACAATAAACATGAGAATCAGAGGACGATATTCTCGCATTACAATTTAAACAATATTCTTTCATCATGAAAAAATATAAACAGTCATAGTACTTGCACTAACCTTTGAAACAAAGATACATAATATAATATATTCCATTATAACATTTCGAAAAAATAATTTAAAAAAAAAAATTTTTTGAAAAATTTTCAGAAGAGTCCAAGTTCCCAATGGGAACAGTGAGCCCAAATGGATCCCAAAAAAGCCTAAGTGTGGACAAAAATTTTAAAACATTTTAAAAAATTAATGTAACACTTACGGACAATATTAAAGTATCTGGCTATGAGCAGAACTAAATAGAAGACAAATAATCACTATCAGAAGTAACAGTTGTCAACATAAACAAAAGTGTACAAAAAACGGAAACATGACTCCAGGCACTGTAAACATGGCCCAAAATCAGTCACCAATTTAAACATTATCCGATGTAAAACAGAGGCTTCCAGAGAAGAAATTGCAGTACATCGGATGGTAGATGCAGATCACAATGCCTAACCATCCAAGGGTGAGGACGTAAGCATGGGGAAAAACAGAATAATCATTCGGTTACCAAGCCAAAACTTCCAAGAAATTTTAGTAAAAATAATTAAAAAAATTATGCCAAAAGCATGGGAGAATAGCAAGGGGGGAATAAAGGAAAGGGAGAGAGGAAACACTGAACAAACAATGGTAAGTTCATAGCAAGAATGACAACATCAGGGCCATGCCCCGAAAATTAGAGAACTTGAAATAATTTAGTAAAAAAATTATAAGTTACAGCCCTGATTATATCCTGCCACTGTTTCATCCTCTCATCCTTCTATTTCCTCTTTAAGATCCACCATTTCTTTCATAATTATGTGTCTGGCATCATTTAAACTGAGATTTACAGCACAAATATCAGTGTGGTGTTACTGAATTTAGCGCCAAACAAAGAATGACAATTGGCACCAATTTCGAGACCTCCTTGACACTGCGCATGCGCAGTGGATAAAAGGTATGGAGGACCACATAGGACATTGAAATTTCGGATTTCGATGCAAATTTTGGGGATTGGGGGGCAAAATTTGTGATTGGCCCAAGATTTTAAGGAGTTAGCACCAGCTAAGTCTGGGTCATTGGTACAGTATAAAAATATTATAAATTCTAAGTAATTTGTTTATTTTTTATACCTACCAATGGCTCAGACTAGCTGGTGCTAACTCAAAAATGAATCCAGGGCCAAACACAAATTTTGCCCCCAATCCCCAAAATTTGCATGCCAAACCGAAAATTCAATGTCCTATCGGGTCCACCATACTTTTCAGATCTGCGCATGCACAGTATCCAGGCAGACACCAAAATTGGTGCCAACCGTCATTCTTTCTATAATTGCCCGTTAAATGTTGTAAACAGCGAGGAGGTATGAGTGCCCACTCATGGGAGGGCCATACCCATCTGGGCCATTGGTAAGTATAAAAAATATACAAATTACTTAGAATTTATAATATTTTTATATAACAACCAATGGCCCAGACTAGCTGAATCGTAAAAAGGCTGGAGGGCCTAGGACATAAAGGAAAATCTAATCACTCAATCACTTCAGTAAAGAATATCTCCAACAGGAGAATAGGAAAGAAAAAGGAATTATATATGTCTTTCTCCTTTATGAGAGAAGAGAAAGACATAACACCAACAATGTACTTGAGTAATACATAATATATAATTCTCCATTTAATGCCAGCATAACCCATTATGCTAATACGGTGAAGGAAAGCCAATATATAAAGACAGTTCAGAGAATGAGATTCTTAAAACTCATTTAAAAGTGTCTGAGGATTGTATATTAACGCCCGTATAACACGTGACATATACAAATGCTTCACAGTGAGCTACACTTTAAAAACAGTACATAAATGAGACATAGTTATTGCTTCACACCGAGCTACACATTAAAACCATCCCAACACCATCTCAGGACTACTGGCACCAGAGGAGGTCTTCCCTTGCTTTTCACTATAAAGCCAGATGATCATAAGGGAAAAAAACATCCCCCCCTTCCCCCTGTTCTGAGGTACGAGACCACAGAACGAAGAGGGCAGTGGAACAGGCTGGAACGGGTTGCCTAAATAACTATAGATGTAACCATTAACGGATGACATTCTGAGCAACAGAAAGAGGACCCAAAGATCTAAGGTCACCGGATATGGACTCCTAATTTCTCAGGTAAAACTTGGTAAATGTAGAGGGCTGTGTCCAGTATGCTGCTTTCATGAGATCAGTAATGGCTATACTGTTAGAATAAGCCCAAGAAGTAGACAGCGCTCTAACTTCGTGTGCTGATGTCTTATTTACAGAACGTTGAACCGAAGACAGATTTTCATAGGCAATGCTGAATCCATCTAGCAAATGAATGAACAGAAATATCTTTTCTGTTAGGAATCAATGAAAGAAAGAAGCGTTTTCTTCCTTTTCTTATAAAATCTGATCGACGTTTATATATGCACATAGCCCTGACTGGACACAGCAGAGGTCTTCGGTTGTCCGTGGATGGTAGAGCCTTAATGATAATAGGCTCAGGCCGTTTATCTGGAGTCTGATTCTTAGCCAGTAATCCTACTTTCGTAGTTAGGGTAATGGTATTACCCACACTACGGTAGTGAGAATCATCAACTGATAAAGCATGAAGTTCAATAACTCTTCTAGCAGATGCAAAGGCTAACAGAAATGCTGTTTTATAGGTCAAGAATTTGAACTCTACAACATCCAAAGACTCAAACGGAGCTTCTTTAAACTTCAATAGAACCCAAGCCAAATTCTACTTAGGAATTAATCTGAGGGTTCTAGGTCTATTAATAGAGAAATTTCTAACCAGCTTGGACAATGAATCAATAGATCCAATAACCAAGTTATCATGATGAGCGTAAGTGTCTGATAACATAGACCTATAGCCCTAAATAGTAACGGGCTGCAGTTTGAGAACGTCAAACAAGTAGATAAGGAAATTGGCAATATTTGGTATGGACGGATCATAAGCATCTATCGACTGATCCTTACACCAACGGAAGAAAACCTTCCACTACGCTGCATAGTTCAATGAAGAGGAGGACCTCCTGCAGTTAGAAATTGCATCCACTGCTCGTGCTGTAAACTGTTTTCCGTGCAAGAAGGACCACACAACGGAAATACGTGAAGGTTGAGACCTTCCGGGTTGTGATGCAGTGCGCGTGACTTCCCCTGATAAAGAAGGTCCTCTCATGGAGGAAGCTTCCGGGGAACGTCCCATAACAGACACCTGAGAAGATTGATCCACGGTTTCTGTGACATCAGAGATGCTACTAGAAGAATTTTGCAATGAGACTGTTTGATCTTTAACAGAATCTGCTGAATCAACAGAGTTGGAGGATACGCATATCCTATCATTCCGTCCCATCAGATCGACAGAGCATCTACTGCATATGCTCGATGGTCTGGACATGGCGACATGAACGTCGGTAACTGATTGTTTAGGAGCGTCGCAAACAGATCTATCATGGGGCGATCCCACTGGTAGCAAATCTGCCTGAATACTTGCTTGTTGAGCGTCCACTCTGATGGCAACAGGCAACCTTTTTGAGAGAGAGAGTCTGCTATTACGTTCAGATGACCCGGTGTATGATGGACAGAAAGCTGAACATGATGAATCATGACGTACAGAAGAATCTTCTTCGTTAGTTTGCATAACGGAATCGAATGAGTGCTGCCCTGGTTCCTGATGTACGCTACTACTGTCGAGTTGTCTCGACAAAATCTGAACATGAGTGTCTGCTATTATGTGAATCCAATGTTGTAGTGCTAGCCACATTGGCATCATCTCTTTGATGTTTATGTGTTTCTCCATGAACGGATAGTCCCAAAGACCCTGAAACTTCAAATCTGCGGGACTTTGGGTCGCGCCCCAGCCCATCTGACTCGATCCGTCATAATCGTGAAAGCCGGATCCGGCAGTTGCAGTGGAACTCCCTGAGTTAACCACTGAATATCTGCCCAAATCTGAACCCTTTGTTTTATCAGGTCCATTAAAACAATACTGGTTTCGAGCGAATGCGTCTTCACACTCCAGTGCTGAGTAAAGAATATTTAGAGGGGACGCGTGCGCAGATGACCCATCAAAATAAGATCTGCAGCCGCTCCGCACAGCCCCAACAGTTGCATGAATTCCCTCGCTGTTAATGCGTCTGATTGTAGACAAAAGCGAGCATAACAAATGACTAATTTTACTCTGAGTAACGGCAGATGAACCAGATTGTTGTGAGTCTCGAAGCTCATTCCCAAGTGAATGAACGACTTGGACGAAGCAAGATCCGACTTTTTCTCGTTTACGATGAAACCAAGACGTCGGAGTAATAAAAGCAGACTCTAAACATCGTTCTGAAGAATAATTCTGTTGCCGTATCTCTGTAGAATTTCGTCAAAGTAAGCCGATGTTACTGCAGACAAATGAGCTCGGAAGTGTGACATTACCGAGTCCATTATTCTAATGAATGCCTAGGGAGCCAGGTTCAGACCAAAGCACATTGTCCTAAACTGATACACTTTCCCGTGCACGGCAAACTGCAGGTACTTTCTGAATGCCGGATGTACCAGGACATGAAAGTACGCATCCTTTAGGTCTATGCTTGCCGCATATTCGTTCACTCAAACGCTCACCCTTACTGACCGAATGGTCTCCATATAGAACTTTGGAGCCACGATGAGCTTGTTTATCCAGCTAAGGTCTATAACCGGTCAGAACGAGCCGTCTGGCTTCAGAATGAGGAACAGGTGACTGTATAAACCTTGAGAATTTTGATTCTCGACGACCTCTATTGCTTCCTTTGATAAAAGAGCTTGTACCTCCGCTATGAGAGACTCTCTTTTGCAAAGATTTGACGGAAGATTTGTCCAATGCGGACATCTTGTTAGTGGGGGTTTTGCTTGGAATGATAGCTGTAGGCCATCCGAGACTACACTTCTCACCCACTGGTCTTCCGTGATTGTTATCCAGTTTTTCGCGAAGCTTGATAACCTTCCGCCAACTGGCAAGTAATAGAGGTCTTGACCATCACCTGTATGACCTGCAGGGCTAACGGGAGGAGAAACCACATCCTCCCCACGAAGAGCCTCGTCCCATCAGCCTAGGGGCATCTGACCGATAGTCCCGATCAGACCACCACCTCTTGCTATACCGACAACCTCCAGAGTAAGAATAGATGGTTTCCTATACCCTTGTGAGGAGTTTCCTTTTGGCGATTTCTGTCTGGAACGTCCTCCCTTACTCCAAATTAGCCACTGTTAGGGCGGAGTTATACGTGGTATACATAATTGCCCTGGAAACAACTCTAAGAGAGGTACGAACATCCTCAAATTCCTTTCCGTTGAGCCATAGCTCTTGTAAGGTGATCTACGTGAGACATGGCATCCAAATTCACTCTATTTGAAGAAATTGTTGTCTCAATTGTGTCTGAGCGAATCTTCTTCCTTATCCCTTTCACCATCCGAGAGAATCAGTTGTGAATCTCGGTTCCGACTGGACCGACAAAGCATTGACCAGATGTTCTGAGTCTGGAGGAGGCTGCTCTTGCACTTGCTGGGATCAGCTGTGCAATCTGTGACAGAAAGTCTGTCACGGAGGACTGAGGAGCAGCGGTCTTCTGTTTCTTTGCCGCTTGCTGCTCCTGGGACGATATGTAGGAGATGGCTCTTTTCTCCGAACGTCCCGATGATCGAGGCTTCGTCTCCCTAGCTACCGGATGGTCCGACTTCACGGGCGAAGAGTGTTCCCTTCTTCGCGTAGCAGGCTGGATATCTGAAGTCAGGTAGCTAGAGTGCAGTAGTGTGTGCTTAGTAGATGAAGTGGAAGAAGCCGTAACTGTAGCCGAGGCCGGCTGCGATCTATATGTAGCATCCCGAATGGCAGGTGTGGACGTATGCTCCGACTCACGCAAGTTTCTTATCACAACATCTGGCCCCAGATGTTGCTGTGACAAAGAGGGACCTCCCTCGATTGTGGTCCTTTCAGACCTCGCCGAGCTTTCCACAACACTTGCTGGCTTCTTCCCTTGTTCTGTCGTTGCTGGGTGAGCATGTTTATGTTTTAAAGTGCTTGTTCTACCCAGTCCACTTCTTAAGACCGCAAAGGACGTACCCGGCGTCACGGTACCCACGGATGGAGTAACCGCTTCACCAGTCGAGCTAGCTGCAGACAAGGGACTAAAACCACCGGCTAGTGGCTTTATCCCCTGTCCAATATTCATGAGCACTTTGGAAGCCAGCTCTGTTTGCTCATCAGAGCGCGTGATGATGGTAGCACACTTCTTGAAGGTGTCACATAACCATCACCAGGTTCTTATTCCTCTGAAAAAGAAACTGAGAAACTTGATTGACTTTGCGGCGAGAGGACTGGCATTGGTCTCTCACCGCTAACATCACACCGTGACACCTGTGTCCAATGTTTGTTATCCCAACCAACACATGTAGGACAAGAATTAGTGGAAGTACATCGACTACAAGCAAGGCAACAAACATGTAAATCTGCGGAAGACTTCCTCGCCTTGCATTTTGAACAATAAGCTTTCATAATTAATCAAACAAAGTCGATAGTACTCCCATCAACTCCACAATAAATATATAATAAAGATACATAATAATCAACATTCAAAACAGAAATCGAAAAATTAATTTCAAAAAAATTTCCGAAAGTTTTTTGACAAAAGCCCAAGTTCCCAAAGGGAACACAGCGAGCCCAAAAGTATCCTGATAGAGTCTGAGTGTGAACAAAATTCCAAAAATTATTGCTACACTACCGGAATATTATAACATGTATCTATAACAATCCTACAGTAATAATAAGTTGAAACTACATATATTTATAGGACGTTGCCAATGTAAACGTCAGAGGAAAAAAACAGAAACAAGACCCGAGGCACTGAATAAAAAAGGCCCGAAGTCAGTGACAGATTTTAAAGCTACCCCATGTAAAGCAAGATCTTCAGATGAAGAAAAAACGATACATCGGACAGAAGATGCATGACCCAAACACCCCCAGGGTGAGGACGTAACAATGGAGATATACAGAATAAACATTCTGTAATACATGTCAAACTCCCAAGAAATTTTATAAAAAAATTTCAATAAAAATAAGCCAAAAAACTTGGGAGTTTAACAGGAGGGCTTCAAGGAAGGATAGGGAAGGAACACTTAACAAACAGTGGAAAAATCATTAGCAAGAATGATGATGTCAGGCCCATGTCCCGAAATTGGGAGACATGAAATAATTTTGATAAAAATTATAAAGTTACAGCTCTGAACATTCCTGACCACCTTTGTTCACTTCCATCGTCCAATTATGTCCTTGGATCCACCAATTTCACCACTGATTTGTGTCTCACATCCTCAAAAATGAGATTTAAAAGCACAGATGTCAGTTCATTGTTGATGACTTCAGGGCCAAACAAAGAATGATGGTTGGCGCCAATTTTGGTGTCTTCCTGGATACTGCACGTGAGCAGATCTGAAAAGTATGGAGGACCAGATAGGACATTGAATATTAGGTTTTGCATGCATATTTTGGGAATTGGGGGGCAAAATTTGTGTTTGGCCCTGGATTAATTTTTGAGTTAGCACCAGCTAGTCTGGGCCATTGGTTGTTGTATAAAAATATACACATTCATGTAGGCTGTGCAATGCACAGGGTTTAGTCGCATAATAGAGATGATCTTATTTATAACCAGAAGGAAAAGAGTGACTAACCCTATTCATTGCACAGAATTAACTGGTAAACCAACATACACCACTGTCTAACCATAGGCACTGCATTGGGATTAGTTGAGTGGCTGCCATATCACACACTACATGAAAATATAATACACTGACTAATGCAATAAATATGCACAAAGTTAATTAGTTACATGCTACATAGGATGAAGGAACTAATCGAAGGAGATACTTATACTGGATTGTGGAAATTTTTTTAAATTGAATTCCAAAAATGAAAACATATTCTATTTTCAATTAACAGCTTGTTTAATATAGCTACATAAAACATGTGAAGTACAAAATTCACATTTAGCTTTGGAATCCTACATTTTTCTCTATAGTGGACTGGTTGGAACATGAAAAAAGATAAATTCAGCCCCCAGTTCTTACAAATTACAATCAACTAACTGAATAGCGAATTTATCACAGTACTGTATGAAAAGAAATAGGAGTTTTATCCTTTCTGTCAATGAAACAAAGACAGAAAATTGCAATACAGTAAAACCTGTCTTGAGAGACCACTGTCTTGAGAGACTACCTGTCTTGAGAGACCACATAAACCACGCACCAATTGGTTTTACTCTGTAATGGACCTGCTATGGGAGACCACCTGTCTTGAGAGACCACTGTGACCTGGTACCAACTTGTATTTTTATGCCATAATAGACCTGTATTGAGAGACCGCCCCTTTGAAGACTGAAACCATGACAAAAACATTTTACCTGTTCTGGTATTGAAAAATCCATTGTGGTTATACTAACTAATTAAAAGTATTAAAAGCTCTTAATTGGGATTCAATTGCTAACTCATTAAAGATTGAGATGTTTTTATAAGACCCCTGTGAAAAGATTAGGATTATTGCTGAATAAACAATTTCATACATACCTGAAATGTGACAGATAGGAATAAAAATAAATTTGTGCTGAAAATCTTTTTGTAACAAATTGAAATGGACTGTTATAAAAATTATAAAAATAAATTAGTGTTGAAAATCTTCATTGAAGATTTTCAACACTAATTTATTTTCATAATTTTTATACCAGTCCATTTCAATTTGTTACAAAAACTTCATAAAAAAGAACAACTACAAAGTAATTACAAAAATCCATTCTTCTCCATTTCTGAATTTTGTTGTTGGTTATTCACTGACTTGAGAAATCCTGAAACCTGTTATGAGAGACCACCTGTCTTGAGAGACCACTTTTGTGTGGCATGTATTTAACATGTCATTTTTATGGAAAGTCAATAAACTAAAAACAAAAAGAAAAACAAAGTAGAACTATAATTTTCAATGCCCATATCGATTTTCATTCAATATTAAAAGTACAGCTCAACCAAACTGTCCACTGACTGAAATGTTTGAGGGCCAAGTGTCCACAGAGCATAGCCCATCCAAAAGCAAAACATCAGAAGTTGAAACGTCCTTGAGCTAAATGCTCTACATTCCACAGCAATACCTACCTGGTAAGGTTCATAAAATAGATCCTCTACACCTTCTGATAAGCCTCTCAGTAATCCAAAGGGATTACCTAACACATCCAGACCAAGAACCAATACATACATCTGTTTCAAGGCCTGTAAAAAAGACAGAAATTTATTTAACCATTTACCTCAAGTAAGAGTGAAAACTGTCCATCAATAATCACATCACAAAAATCGACATCCAAACATGTTTTTTCTTCATATGTTTTCTCAAAAACATAGCTGATGACCCCTCATTGGCAGGAGCTCCATGAGGGGTTATAGGCTATGAATTAGAGGCAGAAAATGGAGAAATCATTTTTTGGCAAGTGTCATCTTCTATTTGTGTTGAGTCAAAGTGAAATCAACCTTTAAATGTTGTACTTTCATAACAAAATTGATAGAGGGGCAGACAGTAAAAAGAAAACCTATCAACCATCTCATTTCAGGATATTCAAATATTTTTCAATGTTACACGCAAGTTTTTATTTATTAGTGTGAAGACTGTTTTTCTGGAGAAAGTGTTATGCAATATGCGCACATCCACTTGCCAGTGATCAGTTATGAGAAGTTTCATTACAATTGGTTCTTAAATGTAGAAAGAATTGTGCACCTCAGAATTTAATATAGATGTCTGTGAATTCAGGTTCAAGAGGAGAAAATTAAGAATAATCAAGATTTGGAAATTTGGAATATGCACATGTCCATTTGCTGATGATTATGTTTAACAAGTTTCACTGAAATCGTTCATTAATTTATTTATTTATTGATGTTTAACTGGTTGAGGGAGTGCTTAAAGCCAGTGTCTTGGCTCTATTGTAAAGTGTAGAAAACCACTATTGCGGCTTTACACTGCACACATTAGCTTGTTGTTTGCTGTGGAGTAGAAAATGAAAGTGTCAATGACACTGTAGCTCAACTTGTCAAGACAAAGACATGTACATGTACAGTATGTGACACAGCAATGACAAACATCTAGGTAATGACATGAAAATGAAAACAAAGGTACATATAAAGTATTGTAACGGTCTGTACATAAATACTGACCGTTGCCTGTAACAAATGTATAGGTAAAGTATTGTAAAGGTGGGTGACAGTTAGATGCTAAACTAGAAAAGAAATCTTTGAGTCCCAGAGTGGGTCTGACTGAACCCCAAAATATTTGTTCTCATAGCACAGAGATAACAAAGGCACCCCAAAACACACTCATTCCTGTCCCAAGGTGAAAACAAAGGTACCCAAGAAGTTTCGTGAAGATCAGTTCACAAATATGAGCTGTGTGGAAGTTGTGACAAAAAACTGATTGGACCTAATTTCGGTACAAAATGGCCACTGGCAGCCATCTTGAATTCTGGACCGCACCCAGAAACACTCGTTCTCGTCCCAAGGTGATAACAAAGGTACCCAAGAAGTTTTGTGAAGATCAGTTCATAAATACAGCCTCTTGCCCGAGCCATATTGACATGTGCACTTACAGTGTATAAGTAGTACTGAATAAATCAAAGTTCATCTAATTTGCATAATTTCTGCACGAGAAAAAAACCCGTACTATATGTGATGTATTCCATGTTACTAAACATTCATACAAAAATTTATTCAAATCAGAACTTTCATACAGAAGTTCTGTACATAAGAATGATTGCACTAATTTTGGTACAAAATGGCTGCTGGTGGCCATCTTGAATTTCGGACCACACCCAAAAACACTCGTTCTCATCCCACGGCGATAACAAAGGTACCCAAGAAGTTTCGTAAAGATTGGTTCATAAATACGGCCTCTAGCCTGAGCCGTATAGAAGTTGTGTACAAAAAACCGATTAGACCCAATTTCGGTACAAAATGGCCACTGGCAGCCATCATGAATTTTGGGCAGCACCCAGAAACACTCGTTCTCGTCCCAAGGTGATAACAAAGGTACCCAAGACGTTTCGTGAAGATCGGTTCATAAATACAGACTCTAGCCCAAGCCATATTGACATGTGTACTTACTGTGTGTAAGTAGCACTGAAAAAATCAAAGTTCATCTAATTTGCATAATTTCTGCACGAGAAAAAAACCTGTATTATATGTGATGTATCCCATGGTACTAAACATTCACACAAAAAATTATTCAAATCAGCGCTTTCATATGGAAGTTCTGTGCAAAAATCTGATTGCACCAAATTTTGTACAAAATGGCTGCCATCGGCCATCTTGAATTTCGGAACGGACCCCAAAACACTTGTTCTCGTCGCACGGTGATACCAAAGGTACCCAAGGAGTTTCATAAAGATCGGTTCATAAATACGGCCTCTAGCCTGAGCCATATTGGCATTTGCAGTTACAGTGCTGAAAGTAATACTAAATAAATCAAAGTTAATCTAATTTGCATAATTTACGCACGAGAAAAAAACCCGTATTATATGTGATGTATCCCATGGTACTAAACATTCATACAAAAAATTATTCAAATCATAACTTTCATATGGAAGTTCTGTTCAAAAAACAGATTTCTGCATCGTCGGTACAAAATGGCGGCTGGCAGCCATCTTGAATTTCGGACCGAACCCAAAAACACTCGTTCTCGTCCCACGGTCATAACAAAGGTACCCAAGAAGTTTCGTAAAGATCGGTTCATAAATACGGCCTCTAGCCCAAGCCGTATCCAATTGTTGACGGACAGACGGACGATGGGCCATGGCATAAGCACAAATTTGGCTTCGCCAAAGTTGAGCTAAAAAATGTTTATATAAAATTGTTTTGTTACCATTTATTGGAGAGTTACCATTTATTGGAGAGTGCCTGTTGGCACTCTCCAATAAATGCAATAAAACAATTATTTATGAAGAACATCTTGCAAAACTTAGGCTCCTCCTGCTGGTAGCATGGTACCTTTGAAAAAATACTCATGTTACAAATCACCTTTGACAGATAATATAGCATTCTACCAGTTAAGGTCACATATTTCTGAACAATGGCTAATTGTGACCGAAACATGGAGTCACGTCAAGTTTAGTCAATCGCTCATACCCATGATGCCCAGTTTAGAGGACTTCCACCTGAGTCCTATTTTACAAGTAAAACAGAGCTTGTTTACCACAGTAAAAAAGTACTTCTTCACTGCCCATAGGGAATCGATCATAAAAGTAGGTGCTTAGAACACATGAATATCATTTAGAAAACCACATTACATCAAAGTTCAAAGGGAGATAATTTTGTTAGAGATCCATTGTAATCACAAGAAAAAGAGGGCAACAAAAAAAAAAGCAAAAGAAAATTGCATCTTTAATACCAATCTTAGTATTACCTGTGAAGCATAATGTGTTGTCATTTCTCCTGTTAACTGAGAGTTATTATAAAACTTGTGTTTTCTTTCAAAATAACCAAGTCTGGAAGAAGAAATAAATATGAAAAATAAAATTAAAAGATACACATACTTTTTGGTGCAATTTGAAGCAGTAACATACCATATATGTCCGTATATAAGTTGCATCTTTTCACTCTGAAAACATTGCACCAAAATGAGAGTGTGACTTTCATTTTAGCAAGTGGTCAGCTCCAAAAGTTGAGTGAATTGAACATTACTTTGATGATCTGACAACTACAGTCAGGCCATATTATTGTCAAGTATCATATGATTTATTATTATTTAGAATGATAATAGAAAAATGCTAAAAATATAAATAAAAGGCCCCGGGGGCCTGAGGCCCTCACCTGACAAAGTTGCTTAAAAAGGGATTTAATTAGCATCTATGGCCAGTTAACAGTACAGAGGAATGAAGTCATATAATTATTGTCAGAAAATTGTTTCGACTACTAAGATGCTACTGCAGAAATAATGTACAGATTTCCAGTGATGAAAAAATTGGGAGCCCAAATATCAATCTAGGGTCTTGACTTGAACAAATTTGAATCTGACTCCCCACAAAGATGCAGGACACCAAATATCAATAGATTCTGAATGGTGGATCTGAAAGGGAGATTTTTTAAAGAATAGTAATCATATTACACTAAGTTAAAATTTGGTCTTCCATATGGAGCCCAAATATGAATTCAGAGACATGATTTGAACCAATTTGAAACTGAGCCCCCTCCAAATGCGCCAGGGTGTTCTATACTGAACATCAAAAGATTTTGAATGGCGGTTCTGCAGAAGATTTTAATGAATATTCGTCTTTTGCCCAAAATTGAAATTTGGTCTCGTGGCCCAAATATTAACACAGGGTCTTTCTTTGAACAAACGTGAAACTGGGGACTTATGCTTGCGACAAGCTTTAGATTTTTCTCACTTGTGCAGTCAGCCATGAAACAGGGGTCAAAGTTACTAGCAACATCCAAGACACCCAAGATGTTACTACCACCATCCAAGACACCTAAGAAGTACACAGAGTTCGTAATCCTTGCAGCTAATAGCACCTGTGCTGTGCTTTAGACAAGTGCATGATGTACAGATAGTTGAACATATGGTCATACAGAAGGATATGACTATCATATACTGTGATGTGTATACAGGCATATACTAAACTACAAGACTGAGCTTGCAATTTTTGGGCTAAATAACCTAGCAATGGCACTAAAGGTTCATGACCTGAAGATACTTCTAGAGCACCAATCTCACCAGCATTATACACAAAATTCACCATTCAAAGTTCTTTTCAGCGTTTGTTACTCAAACATGATTAATGACTCATCACTGGAAAATATTAAATTTTTTAATTTGAAAGAAAAATATTATGCAGTCCTCTAGTCCAATCAGGTGAATATTTATTTATTGGGGTTTTAACTCTTAACCTGCTGAGTATTTTCAAGATATTTTCATCAAATCAAGTCATGGCTGTTATGAAGCAGCCATGACTAGATTTGATAAATGAAAGTGTCAATGACACTGTAGCTCAACTTGTGTAAGACATGTACATGTATAGTATGTGACACAGCAATGACACACATCTAGGTAATGAGCTGATAACAAAGGTACATATAAAGTATTGTAACGTTCTGTACATAAATGCTGACCGTAGCCTGTAACAAATGTATAGGTAAAGTATTGTAAAGGTGGGCGACAGTTAGATGCTAAACTAGAAAAGAAATCTTAGAGTTCCAGAGTTGGTCTGACTGAACCCAAAAATATTTGTTCAGTGATAACAAAGGCACCCAAAAACACTCGTTCCTGTCCCAAGGTGATAACAAAGGTACCCAAGAAGTTTCGTGAAGATCAGTTCATAAATACAGCCTCTAGCCCGAGCCGTATTGACATGTGCACTTACAGTGTATAAGTAGCACTGAATAAATCAAAGTTCAGCTAATTTGCATAATTTCTGCATGAGAAAAAAACCTGTATTATATGTGATGTATTCCATATTACTAAACATTCATTCAAAAATTTATTCAAATCAGAACCTTCATATAGAAGTTCTGTACTAAATAAAGATTGTACCTAATGTTGGAACAAAATGGCCACCGGCAGCCATCTTGAATTTTGGACCGTACCCAAAAACACTCGTTCTCATCCCAAGGTGATAACAAAGGTACCCAAGAAGTTTGGTAAAGATCGGTTCATAAATACGGCCTCTAGCCTGAGCCGTATAGAAGTTGTGTACAAAAAACCGATTGGACCTAATTTCAGAACAAAATGGGCATTTTGAATTTTGGACCGCACCCAGAAATACTCATTCTTGTCCCAAGGTGATAACAAAGGTACCCAAGAAGTTTTGAGAAGATCAGTTTATAAATACAGCCCCTAGCCCGAGCCGTATTGACAGGTGTACTTACTGTGTATAAGTAGCACTGAATAAATCAAAGTCCATCTAATTTGCATGATGGCTGCACGAGAAAAGAACCCATATTATATGTGATGTATTCGATGTTACTAAACATTCATACAAAAATTTATTTAAATCAGAACTTTCATACAGAAGTTCTGTACAAAAAACTGATTGCACTAATTTTGGTACAAAATGGCTGCCAGCGGCCATCTTGAATTTCAGACCGCACCCCAAAACACTCCTTCTCGTCCCACAGTGATAACAAAGGTACCCAAGAAGTTTCGTAAAAATTGGTTCATAAATACGGCCTCTAGCCTGAGCCGTATAGAAGTTGTGTACAAAAAACTGATTGGACCTAATTTTGGTACAAAATGGCCACTGGCAGCCATCTTGAATTTTGGACAGCACCCAGAAACACCCGATCTCACCCAAGGTGATAACAAAGGTACCCAAGAAGTTTCGTGAAGATCGGTTCATAAATGCAGTCCCTAGACCGAGCCGCATTGACATGTGTACTTACTGTAAGTAGCACTGAATAAATCAAAGTCCATCTAATTTGCATGATGGCTGCACGAGAAAAACCCATATTATATGTGATGTATTCGATGTTACTAAACATTCATACAAAAATTTATTTAAATCAGAACTTTCATACAGAAGTTCTGTATAAAAAACTGATTGCACTAACTTTGGTACAAAATGGCTGCCAGTGGCCATTTTGAATTTCAGACCGCATCCAAAAATACTCGTTCTCGTCCCACGGTGATAACAAAGGTACCCAAGAAGTTTCGTAAAGATCGGTTCATCAATACGGCCTCTAGCCTGAGCCGTATAGAAGTTGTGTACAAAAAACTGATTGGACCTAATTTTGGTACAAAATGGCCACTGGCAGCCATCTTGAATTTTGGACAGCACCCAGAAACACTCGTTCTCACCCAAGGTGATAACAAAGGTACCCAAGAAGTTTCGCGAAGATCGGTTCATAAATACAGCTCCTAGCCTGAGCTGTATTGACATGTGTACTTACTGTGTGTAAGTAGCACTGAATAAATCAAAGTCCATCTAATTTGCATAATGTCTGCACGAGAAAAAAACCCGTATTATATGTGATGTATTTGATGTTACTAAACATTCATACAAAAATTTATTGAATCAAAACTTTCATACAGAAGTTCTGTAGAATGAAAGTGTCAATGACACTGTAGCTCAACTTGTCAAGACATGTACATGTATAGTATGTGACACAGCAATGACAAACATCTAGGTAATGACCTGATAACAAATGTACATATAAAGTATTGTAACGGTCTGTACATAAATACTGGCTGTAGCCTGTAACAAATGTATAGGTAAAGTATTGTAAAGGTGGGTGACAGTCAGATGCTAAACTAGGAAAGAAATCTTTGAGTCCCAGAGTGGGTCTGACTGAACCCCAAAATATTTGTTCTCATAGCACAGTGATAACAAAGGCACCCCCAAAACACACTCATTCCTGTCCCAAGGTGAAAACAAAGGTACCCAAGAAGTTTCGTGAAGATCAGTTCATAAATACGAGCTGTACAGAAGTTGTGACAAAAAACTGATTGGACCTAATTTCGGTACAAAATGGCCACTGGCAGTCATCTTGAATTTTGGACTGCACTCAGAAACACTCGTTCTCGTCCCAAGGTGATAACAAAGGTACCCAAGAAGTTTCGTGAAGATCGGTTGATAAATACAGCCTCTAGCCCGAGCCGTATTGACATGTGCACTTACAGTGTATAAGTAGCACTAAATAAATCAAAATTCATCTAATTTGCATAATTTCTGCACGAGAAAAAAACCTGTACTATATGTGATGTATTCCATTTTACTAAACATTCATACACAAATTTATTCAAATCAGAACTTTCATACAGAAGTTCTGTACAAAAAACTGATTGCACTAACTAAAGTACAAAATGGCTGCTGGTGGCCATCTTGAATTTTGGACCACACCCAAAAACACTTGTTCTCATCCCACGATGACAACGAAGGTACCCAAGATGTTTCGTAAAGATCGGTTCATAAATATGGCCTCTAGCGTGAGCCGTATAGAAGTTGTGTACTAAAAACTGATTAGACCTAATTTCGGTATGAAATGGCCACTGGCAGCCATCTTGAATTTTGGTTTGCACTCAGAAACAATCGTTCTCATCCCAAGGTGATAACAGAGGTACCCAAGAAGTTTCGTGAAGATCGGTTGATAAATACAGCCTCTAGCCCGAGCCGTATTGACATGTGCACTTACTGTGTGTAAGTAGCACTGAAAAAATCAAAGTTTATCTAATTTGCATAATTTCTGCACGAGAAAAAAACCTGTATTATATGTGATGTATCCCATGGTACTAAACATTCACACAAAAAATTATTCAAGTCAGCACTTTCATATGGAAGTTCTGTGCAAAAATCTGATTGCACCTAATTTTGTACAAAACTGCTGCCATCGGCCATCTTGAATTTCGAACCGCACCCAAAAACACTCGTTCTCGTCCCATGGTGATACCAAAGGTACCCAAGAAGTTTTGTAAAGATCGGTTTATAAATACAGCCTCTAGCCCGAGCCGTATTGGCATTTGCACTTACAGTGCTGAAAGTAACACTAAATACATCAAAGTTAGTCTAATTTGTATAATTTACGTATGAGAAAAAAACCCGTATTATATGTGATGTATCCCATGGTACTAAACATTCATACAAAAAATTATTCAAATCAGCGCTTTCATATGGAAGTTCTGTGCAAAAAACAGTTTTCTGCATCGTCGGTACAAAATGGCGGCTGGCGGCCAACTTGAATTTCGGATCGGACCCCAAAACACTCGTTCTCGTCCCACAGTCATAACAAAGGTACCCAAGAAGTTTCGTAAAGATTGGTTCATAAATACGGCCTCTAGCCCGAGCCGTATTGAATTGTTGATGGACAGATGGACAGACGACCAGACAGATGACGGACAACTCGCCATGGTATAAGCTCAAATTTGGCTTCGCCAAAGTTGAGCTAAAAAACTGATTGCACTAACTAAAGTACAAAATGGCTGCTGGTGGCCATCTTGAATTTTGGGCCGCACCCAAAAACACTCGTTCTTGTCCCACGTTGATAACAAAGGTACTCAAGAAGTTTTGTAAAGATCGATTCATAAATACGGTCTCTAGCCCAAGCCGTATTGAATTGTTGACAGACAGACGGACAGACAGACAGATGGACGACAGGCCATGGCATAACCTCAAATTTGACTTACGTCAAAGTCGAGCTAAAAATGAATCTAAACATAACATGAGACATCAGTGGTGAAAAAATACATTCAATTTGCATAGAGAAAATACAATCAAATAATGTGCCCATATTATATTGATTTCAGTGACAAGAGAAACCCTACTCTACATTTATCCAACCCTCCTCCCCCCCCCCCCCCCCCCTACAATAAGAGATTCTGTTATGTGGCTAGCCACATAACAGACTTTAACCACTAAGTATCCTGTTCTAATAACTCGTAGCCACATAAGTACTCATTTGTTAGAGCGCACAGACGGACACCACTGATTTCTATAGTCCCCTGAAAATTTTTTCGGGGGATAAAAAGCCTTTAACCAAACACGGAATAAATTCTCTATGTTTGGAAGACATGAAAAAGTAACCCAGAAACATTTCTGGTTGCTTCTTATGTACTGTTTTTTCAAACTTAGCTAATTCAGTGAGTATTGGTTTAATGTTATTGCAAACGTACTTGAAGACTACATCCTGAACATCTGTCAAAACAACTCCAACACTCTGTAAGAACACATTTATAACATCAGAATGCAGCTGTGTGGGTTTGTCATCATCTCCAGAAGCTCCCCCTTGTAAGGAGAAACTCAAGTGTACCTGCAATGAAAGATGAAATTTAGATGACCTCAAGCTTTTACCTCACATAATGGCATAACTAGTCAGTGCTATTCATAAAAATTGGCATTGAAGTTCCAATTATTTTTAGAATTTTTTACCTAGTAAGCATAGCTTACAACACCTCCTCAGAAAAAGAGTTTCCCATGGATCATTGTGAGGTGCAGGTATTATTTCAGTGAATAAATGAAATACAATTTAAGCAACAAGTACTACACCTGGTTATTACAAATTTTGTGAAAATTACCAAAGCAGTTACCTACTATATTTTTTCAGACTTTCCAGACTTTCTCCGAGTAAGTCCTATTTTCAAACTTTTTCAAGAGCCTGGAAGTTCAGTTTTAAAGTTTCAGTACCTTCAACTCTTAGAACCGGAAAGAGTGCTTTTCCGGTCCAGAGTTGTGATACGACCTGAATTCATAAAGTAGATAATTGCTCAGCGAATTTGTGTGGTATACCAATCAAGATTTTCAAAGTGCAAGGCTGTATGTTGAAAATATTGATTGGTCTTCCCCCAAGTAATGAATATAGACTCTACCAGTCGAGGACATTGAATTGGCATGGAAGATATCATCAGGGTTTAAAGGGTTAGGCACATTCAAGGACCCATACAAACCCTCGTTTTAGTTGATGGGTCACCAGGTTGTATCCAGTGGTTCATCAGCTGATCGGTTGTTTTAATGTTTTGTTTGTTTGTTTGCTTAATGCCACTTACCACGTCCAGAGTCACAACGTGTCAGACAGTACCCGGAGAGAACCTCAGAACAGTGGCAAGCAACTGTCACACATTCCAGCTTACTAATTCTGCACATGCAGATTAGCAGCTGTTGAAAGCAAGCACCATTCACAGGTAGGACATGTTAGTAGTGTGTGGAGAGAGACACACTTCATGCAGGCTAATAATCCTTTCATATTATTCGAGAAGAGTGAGGCCACGAAGTTGCCACTACAAAGGTCATCCCACACACCTGTGCCATTGAGCCAAGGAGAGGCATTAATATAAGTTGCACAACTTGTTCGTCAATCCTTATAAAACAAATAAAATTAAAAAAAAAAAACCCTTTCAGTTTAAAGTCCAATGCTCTAACCACTGAGCTACAGCACTTCCTCCATAATGTTTTAGAAGCAATACACTCTCCCTTTACTGTAATAAAACAATATTCATTTCACCTTTAATACCATGTCAGATATATGTCAGTAAGAAAGTAAAGAAAAATAATAATAAAGTTGTACTTATTTTCAGGAAAACTGAGGTAAAGAGTATCGCAGCTCAAAAAAGTAAGTATTTTGACTGCTTACCTTTATTGGTGAGAAATGAAGTTGATCATAAAAGTTCTTTTGCCCTTCAGCAGCTGATACACCAGCTACTTCTACCAGAGTTTTCTTTGTCTCTGTGCAGTCTTCTCCAAATCCAATAGTCTGAAAATAAACCAATCATTTTTTCAGCCTCTGGGTAACAAGTTTTTCTGATCACCCTGAACATTTAAAATTCTGAATGGCTGTAGGTTGAAAACAGTAACTGACCCATCGTATAAGTTCACTGATCTGCTATTTTGAGTTATGCTACTTGGGTGTTATTATGGTACTGGCACTCAAAATCTTACTGTGATGTTGAAAAAGATAAAGTAAGCAGGAGCTGTCTGTGATGATTTGTTATTGAAGGAAAGAGATGTACAGTGGTGAGACAAATTATTTTTTTCATAGGTATCATAAAATTAAGTAATGGCTGCTGTAGCACAGCCATGACTTGATTTGATGATAAATTTGATAAAGTATAGACTTCAGAAATTTTTTACATGAGACCTACACCTATTTATGGAAGCATAATTTGTTAATGTCAGCTAGGATTATAACAATACTATAAAGCAATATATACTGTACAGGAAACTATACCACATAGCAGATAAAGAATTAATGAACAAAATTTCATATCTTCAATATAATATATCTAATCCACATTTCAATCTGTGTACCGAATAACTGACAACTATTGGAGCTGATGAGTTAGGTGTAGAATATTAATGGTTAATTCATTTTCAATGTGATATGAGACAAATATGGAGAATGTCAAGATCCAATTGTTGATTTATTTACTTATTTATTTATTTATTGGGGTTTAACTACACTTTCAACAGCTAGAGTCACCCCATGTCAGACAGTTTTATGGATGTAAGAAGGTGGAGTACCTGGAGAGAACCACTGAGTAGTGACAAGCAACTGTCAGACTCCACACACAACATACTAACTGCGCACAAGCAGGGTTAGCACTGGTTGAAGACTAGTACACCATCGACGTGCAGTATGCCTTAGTACACAGTGCCACTGTGCCCCCATATGGGCAATTGGGATTAAGTCTTGTCCAAGCACACAATGCAGTTACCCCTAGCAGATATTGAACAGTAGACCTTTGGTTTGAAGTCCAATGCTGTAACCACTGGGCCACCATGCCCCCAATTGTTGATTTATTTGCACACAGGTTGCCTCGTCATTAATATCAATCATGCACGGTCTTTCAAACCTTTACGGTTGTGAAAGAGACCTATGTCTATTTAAAGATTATAAATAATTATAATTGCGACTTATGGTTACCAAATAAGTACAGTGTACAGAGAGTGTATTAAAACTAATACATGTGGTATATCCAATTCTACAATAACTCGAAATAACTTCTAATAAATAGAGGATCTCTAATGAATCCTCAGTTATTTAGTAAGTCAGGTCTGGATATTGAGTCTTGGGCAAGGGCCAGACCTAATTCACTAGATGAGCTGAAGATTCTATTTATCACTTGATTCAAAACTTGATAAAATATGCAATAACAGATTGAAAAATGAACTGTACTTCATATAAGGCCTCAAACTACATTAATGAAAGTGTCAATGACACTGCAGCTCAACTTGTCAAGAAAGGACTAAACTAAATAGAAAGCTCCAGGAATGCCAAGTCATTTAATCCAGTTTCTACAATCTGAAAAAGATCGGGAGAAGGATGTGACCTGTAGGGTGTACTAATGGGATTGTTGACAATTTATATGCCAAATCCAAGATGGCCACTGGCGGCCATGTTTTTCAACAAAATTCAGAAAAATTTGATAGCTCCCATCCAGATATGACACCAAATCTATATATGAAATTTGAAAAAGGTTGGTGAGAAATGTGGTCTGTAGGCTGTGCTGATGGAATTGTTGACAATTTATATGCCAAATCTAAGATGGCTACTGGTGACGTTTTGTCAAGAAAATCTGATGTTCAAGCAATTTCAAGGGTGTGGAATTTCAGAATTTCAGTTTTAAATTTCAAGCACTTTCAAAGACCCATACAAACCCAGATTTTCTTGGGCACAGCGTTTGAGATAGACAAAAATTAACTTTAGAAGTAAAGATTAACGATAACACCTCAGTGTTACCTGAATGTTCTATGTTAAACATTTCTCTCAGTTATCTCTACAGAAGATATCACCAAGCCTGTTACAATAATTCCTGTGAGTCATCCCTAGATGAATCGTAATATGTTTCCAACACCCAGAGTAAAAAGACAGAACTCCAATACTGATAAACACTATTGTTGTAAACTATTAATGGGTAGAGCAGGATATTGTTTTCAAGGTGATTTGTGATTGAAGTATTTTTTTTCAAAACTACCCCACTACAAGTAAAGGGAAACTTAGTTTAGCATGGTGTTTTTCATAAATAATTGTTTCATTACCAATTTTTGGAGAATGTCTTTGGCAAAAAACAATTTTATATTAACATTTTTTGTTCTACTCAGACATGTTAACCTCCCAAATAATTTTTCAGGGAGCCTGAGGGTGATTTTCAGGGAAATGGGATGGATTTCAGGGAAAAGTTTGTGCGGGGACAAAACAAAAGAAAACATTTGAGGATTTTCAGCTCACAGACTACCATTAACACCAGGTTGTATCCAGATCTAGTTGTCAATAATGCTGATGCATTTATGCTATGTTAAAAAATCATAAAATAATTGTTGATTTGACCCCCCCACCCTCTTCTTCATGACCCTCCACCCACAGAGCACCACCACCTGTGGTTTGCTTTTATCAAAGTCAACTAAGCTAATAATTTCCCAAGTCTGAAAATGTTAACAGGAAAAAATGCCTAATGTTCAGTTACTTCAAATAGATTAGTACTTGGAAAGTATCTTTATCAAAATCATTCATGTATGTGTGGACTTTTCTTTTCATCACTGAAGCATTTTTTTGTTTTTTTGTTTTTTTAATTCCATTAGAAATTTTCTGGGTACAGACAGCCAACAGTTAACAGTTCTGTAATCAGCACAATGGAATAAATGTAGTGTTAGAAAATAAGTCCGTAGTGTATAAATATGCAGTCATAATTTTTCCTAAGCGACTTTAACCTATTTTTAAACTGTGTTAAATAGTTGAGGTCAAGGTGTTGATTACGTTTTAATTTGGAAAAGAGATGAGAATTAAAGATCTTTTGTGAATAAATAAATATACATTATTTAATTCCTTTTCATATATGTTATTTACCAATAAACTGCATTTGAATGAAGGTGGAGTTTTCAATTTTTTGAAAGTAAGTCACCTATTTTCACTTCGACACTCGCACATTGATCACAAATCTTCGATTACGAAGAGAAAAACAGAAATAAACATGAACACAGTTGAAATATATATCATAAAATACCCTTTTCTTAAATAAATTTAACTTGAATTCATATTTTACTGCTTCGTGAGTTTTAACCAGAGTTTGAAATGCATGTGATTTGACTCTGAACGTTTTACATAAGTTACAACAGGAATGAAATATTCGACTGTTGTTTTCGAGGATTTTTGGTCCAAAACTGATTCCCGTCTGGAAAGCCAGGAATTGCACTAAGATTTCAGGATTTTTCCGGGCATTCCGGGAGAGTTAACATGTCTGGTTCTACTGCTGAGCAAACAAGAAGCTAATGTGTACAGTATAAAAGCCACAGAACTTTAAAAGAGCTATGATAGTGACTTCTACTCATAATGAGTTAAAATGAATGGCAAAGAAAAAGAGATAAATCCTGCTGCTGCATAGTAACAAAAGAAAATAGTTTTTACATTAATCTAAAATGTCTGCAACAAATAAATAATCTACTTTTGTGGTAAATGCATTTTTAATTTGTACCAAAAAAAAGTTTTAATTTTTGGAAAAGCGTTACAACCAATGTAATTTTTCTGCCTTTCAGAAACTTACCTCTTGCTCCCTTGATACAGGAGTGTCAGAAGCAAACAGTTGCAATATAGCATTTAGGAAACCTTGGTCCACTTGTAAGGACATTTCTTGCATAAGAACCATACAATACCTGAGGAAGAGAAACAGTGTAACAAAATTTATTGAAATTTTGTAATGACTTTTCAAGTTATCACATAAATATAGAAAATTAACATAAAATGGAATAATCAAAGGGCAATAACTCCTTCAATTTTTTAGAAAAGTTCATGGATTTCAAACATGTCCCAGACAAGATCAATATGAAGCAGTAAGTCAGAATGCATTGAAATCTAATTGCTACTGTTCAAGTTATTGCATAAAAAATGAAATTTTAAGTAAAACTATACCAACAAGGGCTACACAAAGTGTAGGCCACTACCCCCGACCCATAGGTATGTTCGAAGTATCCTTAAAGGTATTGGGGGACAGAAAAATGATCTAAGTCAAAAAAGTGATAATGCTTTGAAAAATTATTGGATGAAACCCTTTCCTTGTGCATATCCATTCTCCCCATGCAGATCTATCAGCATACAAAAGGAGAACCAAATCCAACCTATGGCTTTGAAATTACAATGCTAAATGTTTGTACCGATAGACGGACAGAAGGCTTCACTAGATATCTTTGAATCCTCCTTCAGCAGTTAGGGCATAATAAAGGGCAGTAACTTTCCTATTTTCCATGGAATAGTGGTGGTTATCAAACTTGTCAAAGACATTGTTAATCTAAAGTTGAATACCAAAATATATTGAAATCTAAAAAAGACAAAATCTTTCTGCAATTACTGCATAATCAGGTTCTGGATGGTGTGAAAGTTGGATAAACAGAGCTCTACACTATATTTTTTTCCTGTTGGGGGATAATAACTCTTGATAGACTTGGAGGTCAAACCTCAAATATTCTACAGTTCTGGCTTACTGGTATATAGATCTGCACACCCAAAGTCAGGAGAATCTGATGATAACTGTATGATATAACTCAAAACAGTTTAAAATAAAATTACATTTCTCGAGAGACAATAACTCCTAATAGACTCTGGAGATGGAGCTAAAAGAACAGCCAGTTCTGACTGTCATTCATATACATCTGTGTATCAAAAAGAATGAGAATCAGATAACAATTAATGAACAATGGATGGACAAATGATGGATAGTCAACCACTACATTGGCATCATAAGCACCATACTAAGTATCGGTACATGTTCCAGAAATTTCTTTCATTAAACCGACATATTTTTGCCCCAAAAACAGAGCTTCTGACTCCACATTAGAATTTTTGATGCCATTTATTTTTGACAAAGGGTTAAACATTTACTTTCAGAAAAACAAACATTTAATGGCGTAAAATAAAAGTCAGTCATTTTCTGCATACATCAAAGTTGAAAATACACTTCCCATAAGGTCTTGTCTTGTGATTTCAAGTTTCATCAGTCAGCGAAATAAGTCTTTTCAGATAGGTTTATTTTTTAGGGTTTAACGACACTTTTGACAGCCAGGATCACCTTGTGTCGGACAGTTTTATGGGTGGATGAAGCCAGAGTATCCTGACAGAACCACTGAACAGTGGTGAGCAACTGTCAGACTCATCAACGTACAAACTCCACACAAGCAAGGTTAGCATTGGTTCAAGACTAGTGCACCATCTATGTGCAGTATGCCATAGTACACAGCACTACCATGTCCCCATGTGGTATATAAAGAAAGAAAATTTATCATGAATATGTGGTATAAAAAAGGATAAAAAAATTAAAAAGTTAAAAAATTTATAGTAATTTATATATTTTTTATACTTACCAATGACCCAGACTTAGCTGGTGCTAACTCTTAAAAATATAGGGCCAAACACAAATTTTGCCCCCCAATCCCCAAAATTTGCATCTAAAACCAAAGAAAACATGTCCTGAATGGCCCTCCACACTTCACCTCTACTGCGCATGCGCAGTGTCAAGGACGTCCCGAAATTGGCGCCATTAATCTTCTTGTAACCAGTGCCTGGTAAGCGCTATGTACTCAGCGGGGAGGTATGAGTTCCCAACTCCTGGGAGGGCCATCCCCGTCTGGGTCATTGGTAAGTATAAAAAATATATAAATTACTATAAATTTTTAAACATTTTTATACTGTACCAATGACCCAGACTTAGCTGAATAGTAAAAAGGCTAGAGGGCCTAGGACATAGAGCAAGTTGAAATACGCTCAGTTATATAAAATAGAGTCATCCCCTCTAGGGGAAAAGGAGTATTAGGCCTTACATGTATCTTTCTTATTTATGATAAATTAGAAAGACACAACACCTTCCAAAATTGAGCATCATAACATACATATACTCTATTAATATCCAGTATAATCCTTATACTAATAATTTTTAAAGTAAGCCAATAAATAAAGTTAGTCTAGAGAATAGAGACTCTTTATACTCCTTAAAAGTGTCTGAGGATTGTATAATAACGCCCGTTTGACACGTGATATATTCAAAAGCTATACTTTAAAAACTATGACCTGAATGAATTTTTAAAACATAAACTTCCCACTTAAAAGCCATCCCAGTAACAGCTCAGAATTACTAACTCCGGAGAAGGTATCCCCTTGTTTTCATAATAAAACAGGTGACCCAAGGGAACACCACCCCTCCCCCCCTTCTCCTTGCCCTGGGTCAAATAGCCCAGAGCGAAGAGGGCAGCAGGACGGAGTCACTGCCAGAACAGAACGCCTACCTAGCTATAGTAGCAACTGTTAAGTGAATGACATTCTGAGCAGTAGATAATAGACCTAACAATGGAGGCCTCCAGAAATGGACTCAATATTTCTGAGATAAAAATTCATGAATGTGGATGGCTGAGCGCAATGAGCAGCCTTCAAAAATCTATAATAGCGACACTATTAGTGTAAGCCCAAGATGTAGAAAGAGCTCTTACTTCATGAGCCAAAATCTCAAGCACAAACTGCTGAGTCAATGATATACCATAAGCAGTACCGATAGTTAATTGAATCCATTAGCAATAGAATGGAGCGTAATGTCCTTCTATTAGGCATCAAAGACAGAAGAAGCTTACGTCCGTACTAATAAACTGATATCTGTTTATAAATACGTAAACTCTAACCGGACAGAGTAAAGGCCTATGCCCGTACGAAGACGGAAGGACCTTAATAACAATAGGTTCCGTATATTATTAGGAGCCTGACTCTTAACCAAAAATCCAACCTAAGTAGTAAAGGAAGTAGTGTTTCCGTCACTACAAAAGTGAGAATCGTCCACCGATAGTGCATGAAGCTCACTGACTCCTCAGTAAAAGAGAAGACTAACAGAATTACTGGCTTAAAAGGTCAGAATTTGAAAACTACTGTTTCCAGAGGCTCAAATGATTACTTAGCTAAATAAGATCCGAAGCTAAATTCCGTATAGGAATTTAATCTAATGATTCTAGGTCTATTTATCGAAAAGTTTCTGACTGACTTAGATAAAGAGACATAAGACTCAATTGTAAACTATCATAGAGTGCATAGGTATGAGATAACATAGACCTATAACCTTAATAGTAACAGGCTGCAGTAGATCTTGTCAAACAAGTATACTAGAAAGTTGCAATGTCTAGTATGGAGGGATCAAAAATATCAACATAATGATCCCTACACCAACGACAGAAGAGCCTCCACTTTAGCCGCATAGTATAGCGAAGAAGAGGTTCTCCTACAGTAAGAAATCGCGTCCAAAGCTCGTCCTGTACAATGCTTGCCATGCAAGAAGGACCACACAATGGAATACGTGAAGGTTGAGACCTTGCGGGTTGTGATGAAGTTGAAACGATTTCCCCAGCGAAAGAAGATCCTCTCATGGAGGAAGTTTTCGCGGTAAGTCCCACAGTAGACACCTGAGTAAATTTACCCACGGTCTCTGTGAAGACAGAGATGCTATCAACAGAATTGTATTATGGATGTTTATCTTAGCAATACTTGCTGAATCAACAGCGCTGGAGGATACGCATATCCTATCATTCCGTCCTATTAGATCAATAGAGCGTTAACAACATAAGCTCAGGGATCCGGACATGCAAACACATACGTCTGCAAATGAATAGTGAGTTGTGTCGCAAATAAATTATCATTGGACGTTCCCATTGATAGCAAATCTGATTGGATACTTGTTTGTTGAGAGTCCATTCTGACGGCAACAAGCGACCCTTACGTGAAAGGGAGTCTGCTAATACAATCAGACGACCCGGAATATGACGGACCGAAGCAGAACTTGGTGTACTATAACAAACAGAAGAATTCTTTCCGTTAAATTGAATAACGGAATCGATTGAGTGCCTCCCTGGTTCCGGAGATACGCAACTACTGTCGTATTATCGGACAGGATTTGGACATGCGTTTCTGAATAATGTTCATCCAATGACAAAGTGCAAGCCTAAAGAACATTATTCCCTGGAAGATAAGTGCTTGCCTAGAAACTGCGGAACCCAAAGCCCCTGGCACTTCGAATCCGTTGGGATCAATATTGTACCCCAACCTGTTTGACTGGCATCCGTCATAATCATAAAACTCGGATCCGGCAACTGCAGTGGCACTCTTTGAGTCAACCACCGAATGTTGCCCCAGTCTGAATCTCTTGCTACACTTGAAAGACAAGAGAACGTGTAAAATCGAGCAATTCATAGATTGCTGAAGAGTTGCTGTCGAAGAGAAGCTTCTCCGAGACCGAAGCGACTCTGAGAGAGTTCTTCACCTTACTATCCACACGTGTGGATGTAGCTAGGGCTGCATCACGTCTAACCAACTCCAGGTTGCCACTGAAGGGCGGAGTTATACGTGGAAAAACTACTGCCCTTGAAAGAAATCACACTGAGGATCATATCCTGGAATTCTTTCTCTTGAAGACGTAATAATAACGCCTCAGTAAGGTGGTCTACATATGATAAAGCGTCTAAGTTAAGTCTATTAGACATCATTGTCGTTTCCAACATCGTGGTTGGAATTGACATAGACGGCGAAAAAGATAATTCCCAGTCTTCAACCCCGCCGTCTAGACGCAAATGAACTCTCGGTATGCCCTGTTCTGCCAAAATAAATTATTTGCTAGAATTGATAAAAGGCAGAAGAGCATTGCGGACAAGAAACTAGACTATCATGCTTGGTAGCAAGCTTATATATAGCGTCGTTAAATAATTCGAATGTTCTAATGACATTATTGGACTGTGTCGGTAAGTCAGGGACAATGTCCCTGAACCGATCCAAAACTCCGTGTCCAATGACGCTTTTAGTCTCTTATCCAGCATCGCAGCAATGTAGTCCGACGGAACAACCTCTGGAAGATAATGCCAGAAGAAATGTATGGCAGCTTCCGTTGTTCCGAAAGGGAAAGCTCGAAATCGTCCGAATCCCTTTCGCCATCCTGTCGGACCCTATAAAGTGTTCGGTCGTCCGAACCTGATGCAACAGCGGAGCGCACCGACCCAGCACTGTCGGATAATTCCTGATCCGACCAAGAATCTGTCGATTGCTGGGATGCTGCGATAAACTGTGCTAACTTGGATAGCACGTCCGTCACTGAGGCCTGTGAAGAAGCGGTCTTACGATGCATTGCCGCTGGAAGCTCCGTGTTCATTACCCTGTGCATACTTCTATTATGCGAACGAACGGAGTGTATAGGCCTCGTGTCCCTTGGCTACCGGATGGCGTGACCTGTTCGCCGTGGAATCACTGAATGACGAAGCTGGCCGGATACTCGAGGTCACGTAGCCAATGTGCGGTCGAGGGCGCTGCTGTGAGGATGAGGAAGCATTATCGACAGTCTCTCGGACTGTCAATACAACGGAGCGTCCCAAGCGGCGGACATATGCTCCGAATGCGAAATATCTGTACCACAACATCCGGTCCCATATGTTGTTGTATGAGAGAGGGGCCTCTCTCGCTCACAGCCCGGACGGACCTGGATGAGCTAGGAACCAGACTAACAGGCTTCCTCCGATCTGTCCTCTAATCCGTCGTCACTGGGTGTGTACTAAAGTTTAATATAGTGCTTGCATCACCCAAATCTCCTTCCTAGACCGCAACGGACGAACCCGGCTGCCGAACCATTCGATGAATGGACGCTACACCGGGTGAGCTAGCGAATGTCAACTCCGTCGATCCTACTAGGGTCCTCTTAGGCGATTGACATATTCCATGAGCACTTATTGCCGCTAGCTCTTCATTAACTATGACGACAGAGGCACACTTTTGAAAGACATCTCCGTAACTTTGCGAACAAGAAACCAGACATGCTTGTTAATAGCAAGCAAATAATAATATATATAGCGTCGTTCAATAATTCGAAAGTTGTGTGACATTATTGGACTATGTCGGAACTGAGGGACGATGTCCCTGAACCGAACCAAAAATTTCTGTGTCCACCGACGCTATCAGTTTCTTATCCGGCATCGCAGCATTCTGGTCCGATGAAAGAACCTCTAGGAGATAAAGTCAGATGACATACACAACAGCTTATGTTGTTCCGAAAGGGAAAGCTCTAAATCCTCCGAATCCCTTTCGGCATCCCGTCCGTACCTGCTTCCGCGGAGCGTCCCGACCCAGCAGCGTCGGATAATACATGATGCGAGAGATTCTGTCGTTGCTGGGATGCTGCGATAAGCTGTGCTATTTGGGATAGCACGCCAGTCACCGAGGCCTGTGCAGAAGCGGTCTTACGATGCATTTCTGCCGGAAGCTCCGTGTACGTTGACTCCCGCACACTTTCTTATGCGAACGTCCGGAGTCTGCAGGCCTCGTGTCCCTGGCTACCGGATGGTGTGACCTGGTCGCCGATGATTCTCTGATTGGCGAAGCTGACTGGATATCCGAGGTCACGTAGCCAAGAGCGGTCGTGTGCGCTACCATGAGAATGAGGAAGCCTTATTGACAGTCTCTCTGGACTGACTATATATCGGAGTGTCCCGAGCGGCGGACGTATGCTCCGAATGCGAAACATTTTGTACCACAACATCTGGGGCCAGATGTTGCTGTACGAGAGAGGGGCCTCTCTCGCTCGCAGTCCGGATGGACCTGGACGAGCTAGGAACCGGACTAAAAGGCTTCCTCCGTTCTCCCTCTAATCCGCCGTCACTGGGTGTGCATTTGGTTGATTTATAATGCTCTCATCACCCCAAAACTCCTTCTAGACCGCAACGGACGAACCCGGCTGCCGAACCATTCGATGAATGGACGCTACACCGGGCGAGCTAGCGGACGTCAAAGGCCGTCAAACCTACTAGGGTCCTCTTAGGCAATTGACGTATTTACATGAGCACTTTTCCACTAGCTCTTCATTAATTGTGACGACGGAGGCACACTTTTGGAAGACATCACGGATACATCACCCTATTTTTGATCGTCTGAAATAGAGATTGATAAAGTAGAGTGACCCTGCGGGGAAAGGACCAGAATGGCCATTTCCCCACTAAAATACTGTGACACACGCTTCCCATGTTGTCATCGAAATTAACACATACGGAACAGGAGTTAGTGAGAGTACACTGACTACATTTATACAATGATTATGAAAGTCAGAGGAAGATTTCCTCTTATTACAATTGAACAATATCCTTTCATTGTGAAAAGAAAACAAAGTCCTAGTATTCGCACCAACCCCTGACAATCAAAATACATAATAATATGATCCATTAACATAGAAAAAATAATTGCAATCAAAAAAATTTTTGAAAAAATATTTTTTCAGAACAGCCCAAGTTTCTGAAAAGTAACGTTGAGCCCCAATGGATCCCAAGCCTAAGTGTGGACAAAAACTCTAAAAATATTTTAAACAATTTATGCAACACTTACGAACAATAATAATGTATCTAGTTATGATTAAATTAACATCCAGATATTATTTTCAAGAAATCCCCCCTCACACAGAGGGCTGTTGTAAATGTAAACAATAAGTGTAAAAGCACTAGAACAAGACTCCAGGCACCCTGGCCCGAAATCAGTTACCAATAATACACTATCTGATGCAAAACAGAGACTTCCAGGGAAGAAACAGCAGAACATCAGATGGTAGATGCAGAACACTATGCCAAACCACCCATAGGTGAAGACGTAAACATGGGGAAAAGAACAGAATTCATTCTGTTATCCAGCTAAAACTCCCAAGAAATTTTAGTAATAAAATTACAGAAAATATGCCAAAAGCATGGGAGAATAGCAAGAGGGGACTTAAAGGAAAGGGAGAGAGGAAAACACTGAACAAGCAGTGTAATTTGATAACAAGAATGACCACAACAGGCTGTTGCCTCGAAAATAGGTAACTTAACATAATTTCATTAAAAAATTTTAAGTTACAGCCCTGATAATTTTCTGTCACTCATTTTTCCTCTCCTCCTTCTATATCCTCCTTAGAATCACCATTTCTCTAATATTTATGTGTCTGGCATCATTTAAACTGAGATTTACAAGCACAAAGATCAGTCAGATGTTAACTGATGAAGGGCCAAACAAAGAATGATTAATGGTGCCAATTTCGGGACGTCCTTGACACTGCGCATGCGCAGTAGAGGTGAAGTGTGGAGGGCCATTCAGGACATGTTTTCTTTGGTTTTAGATACAAATTTTGGGGATTGGGGGAAAAATTTGTGTTTGGCCCTATATTTTTAAGAGTTAGCACCAGCTAAATCTGGGTCATTGGTACAGTATAAAAATATTAAAATCTGAAGTGGAATGACTGATTATTTCAAACAATCAGGTGGAAAACTTACTTGACTTGTACCATATGGCTATGCTCATGTTTGCGCTGGATCAAACTGAGTTCTGTAAATGGTTTGGGCACTGAAATATAAATGACAGATTTTGTGTGTGATTTTCAAATTCAAGTTATCAAGAGTTAAGTCTTCAAAATTTATTTATTTATTGGTGTTTAAGGTCACATTTTTTTGCACAATGGCTAAACATGACCACAACATGAGTATCAACTCAAGACCAGGGGTGAGCGTTAATAAGTCATGTTGCCCATTTTAGAGAGGGTTTGCACCTCCCAAGCATTGGTGACTGGGTCCTATTTTACTAGTAAAACAGAGCCTGTTTAGCGCAGTGAAAGGCACTGCTTCACTTCCCAGGGTTCCCGTGGGGAAAGTCTTCAAAAACTTTGTTTCATCTTGCTGTAACATTAAATGGTAAAAAGATACATAAAGTCTTATAGATACTATAGTGGAGCCCTGTTAAATGAATATCCAATTTGCATGTGAAAATATTTAGTTCACAGGAGTAATCAATTAACAGAGATTTGCTAATTTTATTGTATTCTAGTTCATAAACTGAGCATTTATTTTGTTATCATTTGTTTGATAGATTTAATGCTTATGTTGAATGTAATGGGGCCAGATAGATGAGATCTGAGTGATTGTCAGGGTAATTGTTTAAATGATCTTAAGATTTTTCATTCAGCCGACATAGGTTAATTCAATAACCAATAAGCAATTAACAAATCTAATTATGTGAAAGTTATGATAAATGATTTGGTGTTTGGAACTTATATGCAATTATCTGGTTATTCTATCAGGAGACATCCTCCTTAGCTTGTGCATATATTGGTGCTAAAAACAGAATTTTCTTTCGGGTACCATTCTGCTCTATTTTCAGATTCAACATGATATAGTTTGGCCATGTAAACCACCTGTCACTTCAAAGCTTTGAACTGTTTCATAGAATTTCAATTATTATCAAGGGTGTTTTAAGACAGAACACAATAAGGGCAGAGTACAGAGGTCTGGAATCAACGACCTGAGTTGTGACTTTTTCTTGTACTTCATGAGCACCTAATGATGGCATGAAATCGAGAAAAAATTCCAACAAGGGTCACAGATTCCTGTCCCCCACCCACTCTCATCTTCTAACCGGGTTGTGTTCTGTATTATACCACAGCTGAATATGAATTAAATGAGTGAAGCTGATATTTGTAAAGAAAAACATCACCTTCGACGGTCTGATAATTTTCTTGCTTGACACTGTTTTGTGTTGAAGCATTTCATTTAAGTCATAACAACATTCAGATATGCATCTTACAATCAGATATGTTTTTACATGACGTTCTTAGAAATAATCCAGATTTTACGCATGGTGTATCTTGAACATTTCCCGATGCCTGTGTATTGTGTTGAATAATGTTGAATACACACAGGCTGACACAGCAATAGGGGTATAATGAAGAGGAAACCAAAAAGGGTAAGTCACTTTGGGTACAATTTCTGAAATTTAAGAGGGGGCTCAGTTTTTGAATTTTGAATAGCAAAACAGCTTAACCTTCTACACACTGAAATCAAAATTCCGAAATTTTAAGGTAAAAAGATTTTTTGCATAATGTAACTAGGAATTTAATCAATTCACTCTTGTTTAATAGTGTTCAAAGAGCTCTGTCAAACAGGAATGATCTGGTTAAATTCCATGTTGCATTACAGAAAAAATTTGCAGGTTGAAATTTTGATATTTCAGAATCAGTGTACAGAGAGTTAAAATCAAATATATGCATTTACATGACCCTTAACTCTAAAGGACTTGGAAATTTTAACACAATTTTACTAAACTTTGACAGTCTACATCCTGTGACTTTGCAGCTGTTTTTAGGCAAGTTCTGGCTTCCTATACAAACAAAAATATTTCTTGTGGGTTCAGGTAATCTGATGCCACAAAAAATTTAATTTTCATTTTCTTTTTTTTTCATTTTAAAAGAGTGAGATGTGATATATGAGATGTCAGAGTCCAATTTTATAGGTGAATTTAAGAAACATGTAAATTAAATTAGATCTGAACCGAGGCAAAGGCTTGGGTCAGACCTTATTTACTGCACAAGTTTTGTAAATTGCACTTTAACCCTTCATCTAACACGAAAAGCAGACGACACTTGCAAATAAAATTCTTGAATAAATAACTCAATGAACTTGTTCCAATGAGGGGTCATAAGCTATGTTTTTGATGCAAAAAAAGAAAAAAAAAAATGAATTGGATTGTAATTTTTGTGAATAGCACTGGCCGGTTTTGACCGCTATGTTGGGTAAAGGGTTAACATGGGAGTGAGCTGATGATTCTATTCATCACTTGATCAAAAAACCTAATAAAAGATGCCTAACTGAATCGAAGAACAAACAGCGCTCCCTATAAGTATCGAATCAACCTGTTAAAAATAATGCATTATATGGTAGAACACCCTCACCAGAAAACTGTACCCAACAATTAGGATCCTGAGAATCAAATATTTTCGACTCAGATCGAATCTCGAATCGAATCAAGTCTGTTATGTGAAATCAAACTGAACCTCAAATCGAATACATGCATCTTGAAGTCCCGACTGATAAAATATTCCAACTACATCATCAAGGCAGGCCTTGATGATGTAGTTGGAATATTACCCAGTAAGAATTTTTTTTCAAAAAGAGAAATGAGTGCGAGAGCATGGGGCTAGTGGCTAGCAACCATGAGCTCATCGTCAATATTGCTTGGTAACTTTAAATTTGCTTTCAGCAGTGGTAGTGACTACTGAAACTGGAATTAGCATGAATGGTGACATGGGTACAGATGATTTTTTTTAATGGAAAACAAATCGAGCAGCCAATTTTGAACTGAACCAAATACCAACTTAATATTCAAAATTGAATCGAAGCTCAAAGCTTCACAGGGCCCTACCAACAATACAACCATCTTTCATTCATAATCTCCCAAGTCAATATTCCAGTGAAAAAAAAAAATGGCTATTTTTGGAATGTTATTGAATGATGATGCTTTACTGCTTCTTCCCTCTGCATGCTATGTCAAAAGATCAATCTGAAAATGTTTCCCATAATGCATGTTAGAAATTTAACCAATTCAAACTTGTATAACAGAGCTCGTCAAACAAGTCTGAATTGGTTAAAATCCTAGTTGGTTTAAGGGAAAAAATTGCTGCTTGAAATTTCTTATTATTTTGGTACAAGTGTACAGACAGTTATGAAGAATGAGTTTAAGGGTCAGAAAATAATTCAGAACTTGTGATAAAATGTGGTATCAAATCTATGACAAACAAGTATTGCACATTTTAAAAAAAATGTTCTCTCAAGTCAGTGTCTCACTTTGTGTGGCAAATCAGTCAACCAGACTGTCTTGTGGTCTGTTATCATCTTTCCATAAGCCTATTCACCAGTGGCTAGATTACCATGAGAAAGATTACACTCACCATACAGATTCATATAATCTACCAATGAGTACACTCATTAAAGAAAGAAAACGAACGTGTCAATGACACTGTGGGCCATTCTCATCTAGACATGACCTTGAACCTGCATCTGAAATTTTATAATGATCGACAAGAAATACAGGTGTAGCCTGTGCTAAAGAAAATGTGAACAGACTGACAGACTTCTGCACGCATGATGGTAATAGCTTATCTTGACTTAGTCAAGTAAAGCTAATGAGACTTCAACACCCGATGTTTGGCTATTCTCCCAAGATCAATTATTTCTAGCTTCTTTTACAAAACATTGTATTTATTTGTCAAAGGTGGATAAAATTCCATTTGAGCCATATAGAATTCTTTTGATCTCTTGCAAAACTCTACTGATTAATGGACAGGTGAACAGGAGAGAAATTAGTTTCTCATTAGAACCTATTAATTAAATTAAAATTTTAAAATCTGTGAAAATCATATTAAATCCACAGCATTATATAGGAAAGTAAAGAGAGTATGAAATACTTTAAAATAAATAAAATAAATAGGTTGTAGAAAGATTATCACCTAGAAGAAGATGAAGTAAATTAAACTTACCACTTTCTGCCGCAACTGATTTAGGAGGAGGAATAGGGGAAAGAACTGTTGGAAATACTGCACCAATCAACTGATTATCAAGCTGAAATAAACAAAAATACAATATAACTTTCAAATAGTATTTAATTTGTCCTTAAAGAACATTAACCCTTTACCTAACATGAAAGAAGTTGACACGTGCAAACAAAATTCTTGAATAACTAAATTGGTTCTTTTTTTACATCAAAAACACAGCTTATGACCCCTCAATGGAACAAGCTCAATGAGCTTGTTCCAATGAGTTGCCATAAGCTATGTTTTTATGACAAAAAATAAAAAAATAATAAAAATTGGCTATTTTTTTAATAGTGCTGGACGGTTTTGGCTGTTATGTTGGACAAAGGGTTAAATGGAAAGATTAATATTCATCTGATATACTGAAGTTCTGCTCAACAAGAATAAATCTTTCCCAGCCCCACTCATTACTCAAACAGCTGCAAAGGATGCAACAGTGTTTAAGCTCCACTTAAGATAAATATAGGCATTAGATTTCACAGTAATGATCCTTCCATTTCTTTGCAGGTTCCATCACGGCTAAACCACAGAAAAAGAAGATGCGTTCCGACATATTTTTCAGCACTGATGTTTCTTCAAAAGTAAATTCCAAACAGACAATTTGTTTTCTATTAACCCCATTGAACCCCAGCGGCTGCTTTTCTGGCCAGGAACATGATACATCATAACGTCATTATATAGGATGGCTGTTCAATAAATATTGTGGGGTCGACTAAGCAGTATTTTCAACGTGCAGCCTGAGGCTGCACGTTGAAAATACTGATAGGACTACCCCAAATAATGAATATGGACTCTTCTAATTGCTGCTATTGAACTGATATGGAATATACCACATGAGTTCAAAGGGTTAAAATTCTTTGCATGCTGCTGGCAGATATTCCAGCCCAGCTCAGAGTTCTCTTGTTTCTGAAATTAGTATAATTTGTGCATGTTTAATCATATTGTCTCCCTGTAAATGGAATGGATTTTTTCACCATTGATGTTTCGTGTTACATTTCGATTTATTTTTCATCAAATCTAGCCATGGCTGCTTTAAAACAGCCATGACCAGGTTTGATGAAAAATATCTATAAAATACTCAGCGGGTTAAGAGTTAAATATGAAGCATTTATTCTCAACATAACCACAGTCTAACATATTACAGCACACATATTTTGACAATATGAGTCAAGTTCTAAATATCAGACTATTCTGAACAATTTCTGGTTCTTACACATCCATTTTAGGGGTTTGTAACAACAAAATTACCATGAAGGTGGGAGACTGTTTCCCCTAATAAGTTAACTCTTAGAAGCTGGGGAATCAGAATGAATTTATTGAACAGGACATACTGCCAAAAACTTACAGTAAGTAGGTACTTCCAGTCAAGTGGTGTCTGCCTATTCAGGCAGACAACACTTGACTAGAAGCACCTGCTCAGTGTTTAATTCTCCCCCAGCCCAAAGATAACCGAACTGTCACAGCCAGATTACCTGCCGTATTACGTCAGAGGCAAGAAAACTCGACTCCCAGATTCTAAGAGTTAAAAAGGGGGCATTTTTAGATGACTTCATCAATGAAATGGACAACAAAGAAAATATTCCTTTGCCCAAATGCCAGATTTGCATACTTTAGAAAACACTAAGAGTAGTACTTATGATAAACTTATAAACAAGGTTCATGAAGTTTCACATCAATGGATGTTTGCTAATGTCATACCTCGGATGTTTCATTCCGGGATGATTTGACCTCTTTGCAATTAGAATTTGCCATAAGTTTCTTCTTTTATTTTTTTTCAAACTGAAAACAAAGATAGATCCATCCACCTCATCCCACCCACACACACATTAGTACCAATCTAATCTCACCATACTAATTTTTAATATTTACCCAACACATTGTGATAGCAGACAATCAGACCGTGATTGCAATTAACATTTATTTTGAATTTTTACAAGGTCTCACTCTTCACATATAATTATTCAGAGACAGACTATCTGAACCATATTCTACCTTCGTGAACCTCTGCAGGTATAAATGGAAAGGAAAAGTAAACTGTGTAAAATATTAAAAATAGGATGCAATGATAGTTCTTGTTGGAATCCTAAAATAGGTTTGCATGGTTCCTGACAACAACTTCATGTGACGTGTTTCAGATGCAATCAATTTATGAAATCTGAATGCCTGTAATGACAAAAGTATTAACCCTTAAGGGCCTGGACAAGTGTCCTGAATTCCCAACAACCCACATCCTTTGTATGCCCAGTGGTTTAGTAGCGATTTCTAGTCAAGTCTTGGCGGCCTGTAAAGTTAAAGATTTGACAAGAAACAATTGCCTACTTAATGTGTCTGTTGTCAGCAGGATCTTTTCGTGATGGCATGTTTAGGGGACCTGTTCTGTGGTCATAAAAGTCAGAAATAGGCCTTTAAGGGTTAAGAAATCACCTGTAATCTGTTGATCTTTGCATGGAGTTGTAGCTGATGTGGTGATGTTTTGTACTGTATCCATATTCCATCCTGAAAGCTACGCTTGATCACACGCTTGTTAGGCTTGATCATCCTAATGTCTTTCAGATCTTTAAAGTCAACCTTTAAATACAAATGACAACTTAATTAACCTTTTACCTAACATGAAAAGCAGACGACACTTGAAAAAAAAAATCCTGAACAACTAATTTTTTTCATTTTTTGTCTCAAAAACATGGGTTATGACCTCTCATTGGAACGGGCTTGTTCCAATGAGGGGTCATAACCTATGTTTTTGAGACAAAAAATGAAAAAAATAATGAAAATTAACTGACAAATTTTTAGAATAACGCTGGCCGGTTTTGGTCGTTACGATGGGTAAAGGGTTCATGGGAGAAAGCAATACAAAGCAGACTAAAGCTTTTCCAATTAACTTGGGTTCTCTGGACATAAAGGGGAATTCTTTTAATACAATAGTCTTCTAAATAGATGTGTGATTTGTATTTCTACACACTTCACACAACCTGAGTAGCAGACAACACTTGCAAGAAAACAACCTGAATAATTGAAAAGTTTCATATTTGTCTCAAAGACATAGCTGATAACACTTCATTGGAACGAATGAGCTCATTCCAATAAGGGGTCATAAGCTATGAATAGCAAAGGTCAGTTTTGTTTGCAGCATTGGGTCAAGGGTTAAGCACACAGCAAAAACAAAGGCAGGCCTATATTATTTCATACAATACTAGACTTCTTTTTCAGAACCAGAAATTCATAAATTGTTGCAGTTTTTATAGACTTTGATAATATTTAGTGGAAGAGTTGAATATAACTCAAGTTGTAGCTCAAAAAACAATTTTGTGCACATAATACAAGTGTACCACTCTTTGATTATTTCTGAACTCAACTGGTTCCTGCTCTTTATCGAGGACCCTGCCAAAAAACTTTGTCCAAGAGCTGAAAGGAAATGAGGATATTCCGTAGATATCAATTTTAAATAAAATGATCAACAAGCCACCTATCCACCCAAGTATCCAAACCCACAGCCTACTTGACAACAAGGCCACCCATCTATTGTCTAGCAATCTGGACTAGCTCCTTAATCTTTTTTCCTAAATATATACAACATGGATTGTGAATTATCTGGAAGTGTGAAGAAAGCAAACACATCCTTACATCCCCCCCCCCCACCCCATAAACAATAAACATAAACATTGGGGTTTTAATTTGGGGGATGCTGAGACCTATAAGCATTTTTTTATCTAGTCTGAGCATTTGATAAAGAAAGGGGTTGGTCCATTGCCCTGCCCAAAAGATATGTGTCCCACATATTCCATTCATCCAAATGTTCAGTGAGTAATATTTCAGTTCACCTCATACAATTCCTTAATGGAAACCAAGAAAGTGAAAGAATCAAAGATGGACTAGAAAGCATTGTCAGGATAGTTCTATTTTTCTATTAGGTTGCCGCATGACTGATTGTTGGGCCAACTGTTCTGAAGCCATAAAATTTATCAAAGTCAGAATTTGGCCCTGAAGGGTTAATCAAAGTTCCTATACATCAAATTAAATTTCATAATTAATTCAACACTGTAGCAATGTATAAAAATAATTGAAATTTCACGACAGCAGGAAGGTTCAAAGAAACCATCTTCAATATTAAAGCATTACAGGTACTGCCTTGATGTACTCAAGGTTTATATTTACTTGTAGTATTATATAAACAGGATATCAATTAAGTTCCTATTTTATACTGAATTTATAAACCAGGTTCACTAAATTTGATTTAAGCATCTTGTGAATATGCATTAACAAAACATTGGAAATGTATGTTTTTGTTTTGTGGGGCTAGAAATGTTATACACATGAAATACAATTTTATATCACACCTGCATTCTTCACAGATCTATATGTACACAAAGCAATCCTGTGTCATGCATTAGAAACATGGCAAAAGTTCAAGAATGTTACCCCTGCGCAAAGTTAAAAAATATATAGAGGATATCTACTATTTTTGAGTGAGTATCGGAATTATCTCATGAGTGGCTGCAAAGGAATATTAGTTTTCACGAGCGGCTGAAAGCCGCGAGTGAAAAATGTAATTCCTTTGCAGCCACGAATGAGATAATCCCGATACAGTAACAGTAGGTATTCTTTTTATTATATGCGTTGCATTGTTTTTGTTGCGATTAAAAGAGGTAATGTGGTGTTTTCATTGCAATCAAAACCGGAGGTGGAGAAAAATGATGACAATGTCAACAAAAATCAGCTGAAGCAGCTGACCCATTTACTTATTGGCCCCGATTTCAAAATCAAACTACCACACAACAAAATACTTCCACATAAATCCCCTTAGAAAATTGCTATATTGTCAGTTACGCACACAAAATCAATGAACGCGTGTGAAAGTGGTTTATGACATTCCCCCAAAAACAATGGGTGGCACATTTATTCAAAAGTAATAACAAAAGTGCACTGCGCAGAAGCACAAAAACATGACACAGTTCACAAAATGTTCAATGAAGGACAAAGGAGGATTTTTCAAATGTTCAAATTGTTTTTAGCATATTTGTCAATCACTGTCACTGTCACTATCGATGAGTCGGATTTTCTTGTACTTCCTTTTTGGACTATTCACAACACTAACTTTGTTACTTTGAGATGAGCTAAAATACACATTTACCGGTGCTGCGTGTATTGGACATATAAAAAGTACGTTCGTCGGCGGAGTAATTTCATTCTAATTTTCTTGCGTGATTCGATTAATCTACAGAGGGATATTCCCTTATATCTATTGTGATGATAGATATAGAAAAATATCGGTTAAAAATTTCTCGCTATCTTTTAAAAAAGCATATAATAAATTAAACAATTAAACAATTATAGTCTGAAAGGATAATGTACCTCCATCTTGTTCTCTAAAATCATATGACTATTGGGAGACTTGCCAGCTGCTAGGTCATGGATAAAAGACTGGTATGCAGTCTCAAGAATGGCACAATTTTTTACATTAACAGCTTTGTACCTCTTCTTCTTCTCTTCCCAGATCACACCAGAACTACAAGAAGCATATAAAGTTTTCTTCAATACCACCAAAAATTTATGTCTTAAACTCTTGAGCTGACAAAACGTCCTGATAATACTAATTTTTTTCTGATAAAAAACTTTGCTACAAAAAGATTGCTCATGAATAGTCCTTGGAGTGAGCTCACCAGCATGTTCTAGGGAGTTGCCATGAGCTGTTTTGTAACAAAAGACTGAAAAATAACAAAATTCAAATGACAATTTTTGTGTACAGCACCAAATGGATTTAATTGATTCAAAAAATGAAACTGAAGGCAACAATGATTCATATTTCCAAAAACTCATATTTAACCCTTTACTTAACTTAATAGTAATATATGGAGAGTGCTATTCACATAAAATCCCCACAAAAGTTTATTATTTTTTCAATTTCTGGCTCAAAAACATAGCTTACGACCCCTTATTGGAACAAGTTCAACGAGTGGTCAGGAGCTATGCTTTGGAGTCTCAAAATGGGAATGTGTAGTTATTCAAGAAAGTGTCAACCCAGAGTTGTTTTAGGTAAATGATTAAGAACTTTAAAACATTTTTCTACCACTTCTCAAACTTTTAAAGTAATGAATTAAAGTCTATCAAGCCAGAACTTCATTATTTACAGTACCCAGTGGCACTACTAGTTGGAGAAGTGAAAGGTCAATTTCAGTCTATTTTTTCAAATGGGTTACCATTATCTGACTTTATCTCAGTGCTTTAATAGAGGGTTTTCTAATGCTATTGGAAGAGAGAGCATCCAGTTCACTGATAATACCAATTTCTTCCAGACTAGTATTATCATCGAAAAGAAATTATAAACTTTCAGTATCACTACTGGAAGCAGAAGCCATTAGAATCACAACACACTGGCATTAAAAACACTTGAACTCATCAAAATATTATTAAATCTTGTTTCAGATATTTTAATGACACTATGTTTTGGACCATTTGTGAAAATACATTTAATTTATCACCTATTTGCTGTAGAGTGTCTACCACAGCAAGACAATAAATGAAAGTGTCAATGACACTATAGCTCAACTTGTCAAGACATGTACATGTATAGTATGCGACACAGCAATGACAAACATCTAGGTAATGACCTGATAACAAAGGTACATATAAAGTATTGTAACGGTCTGTACATAAATACTGACCGTAGCCTGTAACAAATATATAGGTAAAGTATTGTAAAGGTGGATGACAGTCAGATGCTAAACTAGAAAAGAAATCTTTGAGTCCCAGAGTGAGTCAGACTGAACCCCCAAAATATTTCTTCTCATAGCACAGTGATAACAAAGGCACCCCAAAACACACTCATTCCTGTCCCAAGATGAAAACAAAGGTACCCAAGAAGTTTCGTGAAGATCAGTTCATAAATACGAGCTGTATAGAAGTTGTGACAAAAAACTGATTGGACCTAATTTCGGTACAAAATGGCCACTGGCAGCCACTTGTTCTCGTCCCAAGGTGATAACATAGGTACCCAAGAAGTTTTGTGAAGATCGGTTGATAAATACAGCCTCTAGCCCGAGCCGTATTGACATAAGTATAAGTAGCACTAAATAAATCAAAATTCATCTAATTTGCATAATTTCTGCACGAGAAAAAAACTCGTACTGTATGTGATGTATTCCATTTTACTAAACATTCATACAAAAATTTATTCAAATCAGAACTTTCATACAGAAGTTCTGTACAAAAGACTGATTGCACTAATTTCGGTACAAAATGGCTGCTGGTGGCCATCTTGAATTTTGGACCACACCCAAAAACACCCGTTCTCATCCCACGGTGATAATAAAGGTACCCAAGAAGTTTCGTAAAGATTGGTTCATAAATGCGGCCTCTAGCCTGAGCCATATAGAAGCTGTGTACAAAAAACTGATTAGACCTAATTTCGGTACAAAATGGCCACTGACAGCCATCTTGAATTTTGGACTGCACTCAGAAACACTCGTTCTCGTCCCAAGGTGATAACAGAGGTACCCAAGAAGTTTTGTGATGATTGGTTGATAAATACAGCCTCTAACCCGAGCCGTATTGACATGTGTACTTACTGTGTGTCAGTAGCACTGAAAAAATCAAAGTTCATCTAATTTGCATAATTTACGTACAAGAAAAAAACACGTATTATATGTGATGTATCCCATGGTACTAAACATTCATACAAAAAAAAATTCAAATCAGCGCTTTCATATCGAAGTTCTGTGCAAAAATCTGATTTCACCTAAGTCTGTACAAAATGGCTGCCAGCAGCCAACTTGAATTTCGGATCGGACCCCAAAACACTCGTTCTCGTCCCATGGTCATAACAAAGGTACCCAAGAAGTTTCGTAAAGATCGGTTCATAAATACGGCCTCTAGCCCAAGCCGTATTGAATTGTTGACGGACAGACGGACGACTGGTCATGGCATAAGCTCAAATTTGGCTTTGCCAAAGCTGAGCTAAAAACAAGTTCATGTTGTCTTGCTATTAATGTAGTTTTCAACACACAAAAAATTATATATGAAATCAGTACTGAGTCCATACCACAGTCAGATGCTTTAATATGAACTCAATATTGTTTTTTTTATATTTTTTTCAAGGAAAAGTTAATTGTTTTGTAGGATGAGTATGATTTTAGACTTACTCATCCTGCAGCGCAAGTAGATTTTCAAAGAAATTTCCAGCCCTTTTCCCAGACAAGTTGCCCATTATCCATTCCCACTGGCATTCTTCAAATTGAAGAAAATCTGATTTGAAGATTGTGACAGTTTTACAGGTGGAGGAAATGAGAACCACCAAGCAGCAGCAACTAACTGTTGGATTCTCCAATCTACTAATACAATACAGACAGGGTTAGCATTGGTCGATGGAAGCTTTAAGTACCATCAACAAGGATGTACCATAGCACACTTACCCACGTGAGCAAATGAAATTAAGTGGCTTGCCGAAGGACAAAATTCAGTTGATGTGGGTTATGATCAAACCTGGAAAAAAGCAATCTATCATTTGCAGAATGAGATCCTCAAAGGATGAATTTGCTGATGTTATCCCATGCAGTGGGCTAGAATCCCCCAATTTATTCTCTGGCTACCTCGTTCTGCTTAGGGCTGAGACTTTGATTCCGATTCACAGAGAGTAAATTTAGTAATGCTACCCTGCTGTGCAGGGTAGCATTACCAAATTCACCCTCTGGGGACCTCATTCTGCATATGACTTATTTTCAGACTTGGTCATGATCAAACCTACCAGCTTTGATCTGAATTCCAATGCAGAAACAATAATATAATCATTGTGATTTGCTGGGGATTAAATAAAAATCACTGATTTGAGCATAATTGTGAATCAAGATTCATTGATTAATCAGGAATGAGAGTGGTATGACACTTGGAGGAAATTATTGAAAGTAGTTGAAATTCACACATATTAGTGAGAAACTGTGTGAAAAGTATGTTTTAGAAACAAAAAATAAAAATATGCGCAGTCAGAATACTGACTGCCAGTCATTTGTTCTATAAATTTACATCAAAATTCTCTTCTGGTTTACAGTAATTTGTTTCACAATTATATGTGATGGGAGCTTTATAACTGTGCATACCTTGTAATTCCCATATATGCAATCTCTGTTTGAGTGTAATTATTAACCAGTGACAGTCCCATACCCTGAATGTTGAGAATTATTTCTTGATCTATTCTTTCCAGTTCTCCTGCCTGAAAACAAACAAAAGGAAATATATTTAATAGTGTAAAGGTCTGAAGAATACATGTGCATTAACAAAGATTCTGGGTCTAACAAAGATTCTGGAAAGAATTGATTTGAAAATGAAAAAAATATTCTTTTAGGCCACGGCTAATTAATTTTTGGTCTAGCATTATAAACTTCATTTTGTTTTTAGCCCGAAATAATAATGCACTTTTTTTATTTTTAGGCTTTGCCAAATGGGTCACCTCCTTAAAAGGGCCAGGAGAATACCCAATTTCATGTTTCTTCCTCATCCATTAACATGCCAGATTATTGCCTCATTTATTGCTATAGCAATCTGGCAATAATGAGACAACTGTCTGGTGTTATTAAGGGTAAAATGTTGACTAATGGTACATTTTGCTATAGCCTATTCTGTATATACCCCTGGCAATTGAAAGTTCTACTATCTGAGACAAACTACGCATGCAATGAAGCAGTGTGTAAGTTCAAAATGTGAAAATATGCATCTTGTGGAAAGGGATATATTATGCCATTTCCCCACAAGGATATAATTAATAATTAATAATAACCTCATTCCGCATTTTGTTCTGATAACCTGGAATAACGCTAAACTGAAAATTAACTTAACGATGGCATTACCTACAATAGCTAGGAATGACCGTATAAAAGTGTTCCCTCAGTTGACAAATTACATTCTCCTGTATTAAACCACCATTCATGTCTGTTGTACTGGGGACAGCTTGATAAGTTTTAGAGGGGACATAAATTTATGACTTTAAATCTTTATCCTATGTAATGTCAATAACCAGCCAGTGCAATTCACAAAAAAAATCCCCATTTCAGTTTTTACCTCAAAAACACATGATATGGCCTGCCTATTGGACAGGGCTGGTCAAGCCCAATCTGATCAGGGTCATATACAACATTTGGGAGTAAAAATTTAAAAAATTTTTAATTCAAGATCCTTTTTGCAAGTCAACTAATCTTTTTAGGTAAAAGATTGAAGAAAAAAATTACAAAAATGACAAACAAATAACTGGAAAAATTTGATTAAATTGCAGGGCTAAACTTTAAGGGCTTATTTCCTTCTTGGACAAATTTTGTGAGTTTAGAATAGATACCCAAATTAGCAGTCAAGTCTTGACAAAAAGTCACTGCCAAGCAAGCAGACAAAGAGCATGTGGTGTTTTGTAAAATATGGATAAACTGCCCAAGTCCTTTTGGGCTAAGAGATCAGACTGGCTCTCTCATGATATAGTTTTGTTGAAATTTTTTTTAAAATAATATTTCTTCAACTGCTGAATCTGCATATTACATGGGTGGATGCGGCTGATTTGTTAGGTAAAAGGTTAACAAGGAGCTCAACAAAATAGAATTTCAGAGTTATAGTATAATAAAACAGAGCAATTTGTGTGTGATGTAATGATAATGTACTTTCCACTTACTGTATAACTGAGAGCAAAAAATCTAAATTTTTCAGTTAGCTTTTCGTTGGTAGAAAAATGAAAAATGTCTGGAACTTGGTACACAAGTAATAGTACTCACTTCTTGTGCTAAAGTAGCTAATGCTAAATCTTCAGTAAACATCAGCACTCTTTGTAAACCATCCAAAAATGATACCCAATACAACTTCATATCAGATTCAGGTGAAAACTCAGCAATACCATCCTAAAAGAAAACATCAAAGTCATCATTAGCATCAATTGTATCAGATTCAAATCTAAATTTCTCAACAGATGCATCTTATAATATTTTGTGTAGCTGTAGCTCTTGTTTATGGTTCCCATCCTGATCAAAAGTTTCCACAGAGTCTCATAAAACCAATCCAGGAGATTTTCCGGAGTTGAATGCAATGAAATATCAACAAAACTTGCTGTAATGAACTGTTCAATGATTCATTTACTGTTTTCATCTACCTGATGTACAGCTGTTTTGGGCTCCCAGAGACTGAAAACTTAGCACTGTTTTCTTTACAAGAGACCTGATGATACAAGAACAATTCAAGGCTCTGCTTTCGAAACTACTTTTGATTCTATTGTGGAATATTATACCTTTTTGACTTGTTGAGTACAATACTTGAGTAGGAACTGGGGGAGGGGGGGGGGGGGGAGGGGGGGGAATCTGCAAAAACCATGAGATTCAATTTGAGATTTGATTTGATTCAAAATCATCTGCCTTATTCAGGATTAGATTCAATCCATAATTTGAGATTTGTAGAGCTCCAGGTTGGCTGTTAAATTTTAGAGAGACTGTAATAGTATTCCACAGGTGAAACTTTTAGAGAGATTATAATAGTATTCTGCAGGTGAAAAACAGGAAACTCCCCAGGCATGATTTCAAAAATCATGGGAAACGATTTGTCGTTACCGTGATTTTGGAGCCTCGGTAACGAATTTTCGTTCCAAGTTTTTTATTTATCGGGAACGATTTTATCCTACCAGTACCAATGTCGAATGAACGATTATGTTCAAGTAACCATTAACAGTTACGTAAATTAAAACTTACGTTCAGTTTGAATTGTGATGCTCTGTCTCATTAACAACATGTTCTACGGCTGAATAAGCTGTTCAAGACACCAGAAAACGATATTGTTCAATGGAACCGGCAAGGTGGTAGAAAATGGAAAACAGGACCAGCCAGCAGAATTACATAAAGTGCCGGACTCACTGACAACACATGAGAGTAAATTGTAATCAGCAACTGTAATTCTGTTGCACTGACTAAGCAACGCTGACAGGCGACATTTCTCTGGGCTGTTCTGAACAAGACGAAGTTCAAGCACCAATAACCATGATGAATTGTCGGACCGACTCAGTCAACAGCAGCTCCGAAACTTGAGAAATTGAACACGAGCTAACCATTTAACCATTGAAAAACATTGATCATTTCTCTTTCTTTATCGAATGGTCTATCAGTTCATCATGTTACTACCAGTACCGCCTGGATTGATACCTGGCCTCTCCAACTTATTCTGTATTTTTTTCATCAATAAAATTGGCTTAAAGTTAATGGCATTATGTCAGCAGTGGCATAGCCAGGGTTAGATATTTAGGCAAGCGATAATAATTTTTGGGAGGGCAGTCTGAGTATTGGGAGAGGGGGGGTTCTGAGTTCTCCCCATAAAAAATGTGATTTTACAAATTAATTGGTTGGTTGGGGGGGGGGGGGGGGGGGAACAAAAAAAATTAGAAACCTTTAAATAGGCCTGGGTATAATATTTTAGGCCTGCAACAGTACATTGTCGCCGCTAACCCCCTCCCACAAATTCTTTTCAAAAGAAAAATGGTTTGATTCTTTTGAAAATTATTGGGGGGTTAAAATTATGGGAACTTCGTCAGAGGAGAGAGATCTGCGTGCGACTTGACTATAGTGCCTCCTAACCCCTCCCCACCCCCCCACACACACAACCAATACCATATGTCTGTTCAAAGTGAAACAAAACCTTTGCCAAGAAACCAAGTCTCTTCAGTGTTGCATAATCGGGGAGCTGTCCGGGCAAAAATAAAAAAAAAAAAAAAAACTAACACCGTTTCATGGAAATAGTGCACCATTCGGCATTGTATTCGGCCTTCAAACGTTTTGTTAAAAATATCCATTCATAAGCTCATACTGCTGTACTTCAGCAGTGTTTAAAATGAGAAAGAAATGCAAGTTAGTTTTATTTCACGCAAGTTTGTTTCATGTCAGGGTCAGAAATTAATCAGTCGATGATAGTTCACCCTCCTGCGGCTCATCGTCCCCAGCTCGCTACAAGAGTCTCCCTCCGACAGCGAATCTTGTTCATCGTACAGACAATCATTATCAATATTGTCATCATTGGGAACTTCAACATCAGAGTCTGTCAAGAGCTGATTCACTTTGTCGGTGTTTCCATTGATTGATGAAGAAGACATCGGTAAAAATAAATCGCCGAACTTGGAGCTTTCACAGTCTTGCGTTTGTGACAAAGTTGTACTTTGTTTTGTTGTTGTTGTTTTGTAACGACCACACTTCAGTTTGTCTGAATGTAAATACATATCGACTGCCTTTTTAACCAGTTTTATTTCATACAGTGGGTCAAGTCTGACCAGTGCTGGAGTATTTATTTTCACCATTAGTAAATCATTTAACGTTTTGTTGTTGAGACGAAAATACGAATTACTTAAATGTCTCTTCAGAGTCGAGAAACCTCTTTCAACAGTTGCACTTGAAAAAGCCATAACCAGACAGAGCTCAATTATCAGTAAAAAGTGCAGATACTTGTCATAAAATTCATTGAAAATATTCTCACAAAATGACAATTTCTCTTTGAAACCATTGTATTTGAAATTTTTCATCTTTTTGAAGATCTGAAGTTCTCTTATGGATTGGTCCAAATTGAACTTGTGTTCATGAAGAGGGGCATCAAATTGTTCGGCCAATATAACCTGTTCTTTACCATGGTCTTTATTGTCACAATCCCAAGATGTGTGGTCAGCCATTTGCATAGCTTTGATGATGGGCTCATCAAAAGAGGTACCAATCCTTTCCTGCATACAATCAATAAGTTTCAGAATCAAACTTTCTTTGATTTCTTTTACCTGTAGTTTACCTTGCTTGACATTTGTGAGTGTGAATATTTCTCTCACATTAGTGATACATTTATCAGCATGTGCCTTTTGTTTATCGGTCATTTTACATCTTTCTTTAAATTGATAAGAAGCTGGCATATTTGTTGCACTTGCAGTGAATGTAGCTTCACTTTCGGTTTCATTTATTGCAATGGAAAAAGGAAAGGGTGGTTCACTGAGGTCTGATATCTCCTTTAATTTATCCTTACACTCGTCCAATACAAAAATCACGTCTGAGAGAAACACATTTTGTTTTTCAAGTGTTGTACTGACGTGTGTTGTTACGCGCAAAATTTGGCGATACAGCTCCATTGAGGAAAGATATTCATAAGAAACCCATTTTTTGTGATAACCCTTGAGCTGAGCTTTTACTTCTGGTTTAAACTCTTTGCTGCTACTCTCAATCACATTTTCGGCAAACAATAGTAATGATCAGTAGTTAATTATCATGGGTTTGATGGCATTATAATGATGTGCCTGGAAACTAGTTCCTTGAGCCTTCTTGAATGACACCCATGTCACCCCGAGCCGTTCTGCAACTCTCATGATGAGGTGCTTTTTCTTCCCACTGTTTTTGAACAAATAAAACATTTTAATCATCATTTCTTCCAGTAACTTGAAAGTTTGATTTGTGATAAAAGCATCGGCTAGGGCTGGAGGCTGTATTTATGAATCGATCTTCACGAAACTTTTTGGGTACCTTGGTTATCACCTTGGGACAAGAACTAGTGTTTTTGGGTGCAGTCCAAAATTCAAGATGGCTGCCAGTGGCCATTTTGTACCAAAATTAGGTACAATCAGTTTTAACATGACATTTAAGGAATAATTCAATCGGTTGCCCCCTCACAACCAATCTGCAATAAACAAGCTCCTGCTCCTCGCCTGTCTTCCTGGCCTCTGAACCATCCATCTCTCTGCACATGAAATTTGCCGATAACAGCATCGTTTGAACATCACTTTTGACAGCTTTTGCCAAGTATTCCACAAAAAGTGAGGAACTAAATGTATCATCTTTTCCAGGCATAATATTGATGCCATTGCGCCTTTGCATATTCACTGCAAAGGGGAAATCTGAGAATGGCTTCTTTGCCTGGACTAAATCCAAAGCTGTGTTAAAAAGTTTGGTATAATTTTTCTCTGTAGCAATGTTAACAAATTGTGGCAGTGCGGGAGTTTGACTCTTTGCCGGCGCAGGGTTCTCGGGATTGGAAAACTTCTTCTTCACGCATTCATGTAGCCCACTTCGGGTGTGTTTCTGGGCGTTTCCCTTATGGACATGAATCACACCGTCTACATAACTTAAAATTGATTGAAGGGGTGGCTCAGTTATACCATGAAGCTTCGCTTCTTGATGAATTGCCATAATGTGCTGAGAACAGATTTTACAGCGCATTTTTTCAATATTCCCATCTTCATCCACTTCAATTAAAAAGTCACCACTGAATGGCCATTTCTTAAAGGTTTTTCGAGTTACTGACTCTTTTTTTCGACGATTTGCTGCTGTTGCCTCTGTTGACATTTTGAAACTTTAATTGTGAATTTTTAAAACTGTTGCGCTATTGTTACTTTCAGTTTCACTTGCAGAGACTGTAGATGTGTGGTTAAATTTGAAATGCGACACACTCACAAATAGCCGAAAGAAATTTGTCCCAGGTCCGTTGTCACTTTACTATTACATCGGAATTGGACTGGGAGAGAATAATTATGTACTGGGTAACCAGTGGGAAAAACAAGAAATGCAAGGCTGCATGAAGGGGGTTTTATTTCACGAAATTGTACAAGATTTACCAAGTATTACACAAACAAAAGACAACGTAGAAATTAAGTCGCCAGGGTTGTGTGACGCTACCAATTAAATTTGGATGTCTCTATGGGGTTATTTGCGTTTGACCTAACCTATTTCCGCCAGCAAAGAAAAGTGTCAGCATGCAGTATATCCTAGGATTTTCCTTCAAGTTACTCTGGGTTTCGACTTCCACAGTTTGTATTGTCTCAACGGCGAGAATAATCTGATTTTTTAACCTTTAACCTTTTAACATTTCAAAGTTGTATTTGAACATCGCTAACGACAAACTGTTACCGGCAAATGACAGCGTCGGTAACAACACGGTAGCAGAACGATCGTTAGAGTGAAATTCTCATGCCTGCTCCTAATTTTTACCAGGAAATACCATTAAAGTCACTATCCTGGTTAACAGCAAATCAGTAAACAATTCATTGAAGTAAGTTTTGTTGATATTTCACTACTCATAACATGACCTAATAATTCACACTATCAAGGCATACGGATATTGAAACAAGAGGCTCTTAAGATCCTGTAATCGCTCACCTGGAAGTACTACATATCCCTGTATTATTCTAATCAGAATCAAAGAATGCAGTAGGCTGCCATGCTCCTTCTTCTGAGTGAAACATTATTTGTGCCAAGTTTGGTTCACATAGTTTCAGATAAAAAGATGAAATGTATTTTCTCATATGGCTTCCATAGTAACTATGAGCCACAATTGTGGCCATGTTGGCAACCCGATCAACGTTAAATGAGGATCGTTGGTAGAGGGTGTCCAAGTCATCAATCATGTGAAGTTTCAGAACATTTGGCCTTGTAGTTTCAGAGATTTTTGAAAACTGACAAATCAGAATCAAAGACTGCAGCCATGTTTTACACCCGACAGGAACAAAATACGTAGAGTTTGTAAAGAACCTCCCATAGACCATTCCTGCCAAGTTTGGTTCACACAGGCTAAGTAGTTCCAGAAAAGAAGATGAAAAAGTGATTTCCCATAGGGTTTCCATGGTAACTATGAACTGCAATTGCAGCCATGTGTGCAATCTGATCAACATTAAAATATAGAACCTTAGTGAGCACGCTCACATACCCCACGCGCCCCGATATTTCAAGCTCTAATCATTTTTTAAAAATAAACATAGATTCTAGGAATACTGCAGAAAACAGTGTTCTGTAGTTTCAACGGTATTGAAAGAATTCAAGCAGAGAAAAAGCCCGGAAAACTGTAATTTTGAGGAACTTTTCAAAGTCTATGGGGCCGTAATTTTGGAAAAAGTCAGTGGAGCGGAACAAAACCCAAACTTGTTCTGTAGGCCACCATGTTAGACTAACATATAAAAAATCACCTCAATATCTGGAAGCGTGTAGGAAAAAAGTCCGGAAAACTGTAATTATGATGAACTTTTTAAAGTTCAAGGGCCGTAATTTCGGTAACAAGAAGCCCCAAGGGGCCTGAGGGCGCTCACCTGACATGGTAGCCTAAATATCAACCCAGAGAATTGATTTCAACAAGTTGCATCTGCTCCTCCTAAGAAAAGCTTACACCAAATATCCAAAGATTCTGACCAGTGGATCTAAAAAAAAAGAAGATTTTTAAAGAATATTCCTCATATTGAACTAAGTTATAATTTGGGCTCCCACAGGGAGCCCATATATGAACCCAGGGACTTGGCTTTAACAAACTAAAATCTCACCCCCCTAAGGATGCTGCACACCAAATATCTAAACATTCCAACTGCTGGATCTGAAGAAGATTTTTAAAGAAAATTCCTCATTTTGAACTAAGTTACAATTCAAGCTCCAACAGTGAGTCCAAATATGGACCTAGAGACATGGCTTGAACAAACTTGAATCTCACCCCCCTAAGGATGCTGCATATCAAATATCAAAATATTCCAACTGCTGGATCTGAAGAAGATTTTTAAAGAAAATTCCTCATTTTGAACTAAGTTATAATTCGGGCTTCCACAGTGAGCCCAAAAATGAACCCAGGGACTTGGCTTGAACAAACTTGAATCTCACCCCACTAAGCATGGTGCATACCCAATATCAAAAGATTCTGCCTGCTGAATCTTGAGCAGAAGATTTTCAAAGAAATTTGCCTGAACTGCACTAAGTTCGAATTCGAGCTTCTATAGTGAGCCCAAATATGAATCTAGGGAGCCGATTTGAACAAACTTGAATCAGATCCACCCCACAATGTTGCATACCAAATATCAAAAGATTCTGCCTGCTGGATCTGGAGAAGATTTTTTAGGAAATTTGCCTGAAATGCACTAAGTTCAAATTTGAGCTTCTATACTGATCCCAAATATAAACCCAGGGGGCCAATTTGAACAAACTTGAATCAGATCCACCCCACAATGTTGCATACCAAATATCAAAAGATTCTGCCTGCTGGATCTGGAGAAGAAGATTTTTAAAGAAATTTGCCTGAAATGCACTAAGTTCGAATTCGGGCTTCTATAGTGAGCCCAAATATGAATCCAGGGGGCCAGTTTGAACAAACTTGAATCAGATCCACCCCACAATGTTGCATACCAAATATCAAAAGATTCTGCCTGCTGGATCTGGAGAAGAAGATTTTTTAAGAAATTTGCCTGAAATGCACTAAGTTCGAATTCGAGCTTCTATACTGAGCCCAAATATAAACCCAGGGGGCCGATTTGAACAAACTTGAATCAGATCCACCCCGCAATGTTGCATACCAAATATCAAAAGATTCTGCCTACTGGATCTGGATAAGAAGATTTTTTAAGAAATTTGCCTGAAATGCACTAAGTTTGAATTCAAGCTTCCATACTGAGCCCAAATATAACCCCAGGGGGCCGATTTGAACAAACTTGAATCAGATCCACCCCACAATGTTGCATACCAAATATCAAAAGATTCTGCCTGCTGGATCTGGAGAAGAAGATTTTTTAAGAAACTTGCCTGAAATGCACTAAGTTCGAATTCGGGCTTCTATAGTGAGCCCAAATATGAATCCAGGGGGCCAGTTTGAACAAACTTGAATCAGATCCACCCCACAATGTTGCATACCAAATATCAAAAGATTCTGCCTGCTGGATCTGGAGAAGAAGATTTTTTAAGAAATTTGCCTGAAATGCACTAAGTTCGAATTCGAGCTTCTATACTGAGCCCAAATATAAACCCAGGGGGCCGATTTGAACAAACTTGAATCAGATCCACCCCGCAATGTTGCATACCAAATATCAAAAGATTCTGCCTACTGGATCTGGATAAGAAGATTTTTTAAGAAATTTGCCTGAAATGCACTAAGTTTGAATTCAAGCTTCCATACTGAGCCCAAATATAAACCCAGGGGGCCGATTTGAACAAACTTGAATCAGATCCACCCCACAATGTTGCATACCAAATATCAAAAGATTCTGCCTGCTGGATCTGGAGAAGAAGATTTTTTAAGAAACTTGCCTGAAATGCACTAAGTTCGAATTCGGGCTTCTATAGTGAGTCCAAATATGAATCCAGGGGGCCGATTTGAACACATTTGAATCAGATCCACCCCACAATGTTGCATACCAAATATCAAAAGATTCTGCCTGCTGGATCTGGAGAAGAAGATTTTTGAAGAAATTTGCCTGAAATACACTAAGTTTGAATTCGAGCTTCTATACTGAGCCCAAATATAAACCCAGGGGGCCAGATTGAACAAACTTGAATCAGATCCACCCCACAATGTTGCATACCAAATATCAAAAGATTCTGCCTGCTGGATCTGGAGAAGAAGATTTTTTAAGAAATTTACCTGAAATACACTAAGTTCGAATTCAAGCTTCTATACTGAGCCCAAATATAAACCCAAGGAGCCGATTTGAACAAACTTGAATCAGATCCACCCCACAATGTTGCATACCAAATATCAAAAGATTCTGCCTGCTGGATCTGGAGAAGAAGATTTTTAAAGAAATTTGCCTGAAATGCACTAAGTTCGAATTCAGGCTTCTACAGTGAGCCCAAATATGAATCCAGGGGGCCGATTTGAACAAACTTGAATCAGACCCACCTCACAATGTTGCATACCAAATATCAAAAGATTCTGCCTGCTGGATCTGGAGAAGATGATTTTTGAAGAAATTTGCCTGAAATGCACTAAGTTTGAATTCGAGCTTCTATACTGAGCCCAAATATAAACCCAGGGGGTCGATTTGAACAAACTTGAATCAGATCTACCCCACAATGTTGCATGCCAAATATCAAAAGATTCTACCTGCTCGATCTGGAGAAGATTTTTTAAGAAATTTGCCTGAAATGCATCAAGTACGAATTCAGGCTTCTATAGTGAGCCCAAATATGAATCCAGGGAGCCGATTTGAACAAACTTCGTTCAGATCCACCCCACAATGTTACATACCAAATATCAAAAGATTCTGCCTGCTGGATCTGGAGAAGTAGATTTTTTAAGAAATTTGCCTGAAATGCACTAAGTTCACAATCGGGCTCCTATACTGAGCCCAAATATGAACCCAGGGGGCCAATTTGAACAAACTTGAATCAGATCCACCCTACAATGTTGCATACCAACTATCAAAAGATTCTGCCTGCTGGATCTGGAGAAGAAGATTTTTTAATCTTTTTCCCATTGCCTACAGTGTTAAAAAGTGCTGACTCAGCACTTTTTCAAAGTCCTTAAAAAAGTACCTTGTGATCAAACCGATAGGATTTTTTTTAACCATTCTATTCTACTGGATAGAAGTAAGCTTTATACAAAATAAGAATTCTCTGTGCCATGTAGTTTTGGAGATATGGCAGTTTTAAGGTTTTTCCTATTTTTAGCTCCTGAGGTTCCCACGGGGCAATGAGAAAACTTTTTTTTGCATCAATCAACTACTTATGACCCATTATCATCTCATATCAAATTTGGTTCAAATCGACCTCACGGTTCTGAAAATAGAAATTTTAGATGTGGCCTAATTTTTTGCCCCTCCCATAACGAAGGCAAATAATGCCCGACAAACTTCTCTTGAACAAACTTGATTCTAAACCTCAAAAGGACTCTGTATACCACATATCAAGTCTCTGCTACTGGTGGTTCATTAGAAGAAGATTGTCAAAAAATTTGTCCATTTTTCCCCCACACCTCTGCTCAATATGAGCCGAAAGCTATTTTGGATAAAAATCAAAATGCCCCAATATAACCACTACTTACATGAAATTTAATTAAAATGTGGCCAGTGGTTTAGGAGAAAGAGGCTCAAACACCACCTTCACGCAGGACGACGGACGACAGACGACGGACGATGGACGAAAAGTGATAAGAAAAGCTCACCCTGACTTTCAGTCAGGTGAGCTAAAAATCAGTGGAGCGGAACAAAATGCAAACTTCATCTGTAGGCCACCATGTCAGACTAACATACCAAACATCAGCTCAATATCTGGAAGCGTGTAGAAAAAAAGTCCGGAAAACTGTAATTTTAATGCATTTTTCAGAGTCCAAGGGCCGTAATTTCGGTAAAAATCAGTGGAACGGAACAAAACGCAAACTTGTTCTGTAGGCCACCATGTTAGACTAAGATACCAAAAATCAGCTCAATATCTGGAAGCGTGTAGGAAAAAAGTCTGCAAAATTGTAATTTTGTTTCAAAGTTCAAGTGCCGTAATTTCGGTAAAAATCAGTGGAGCAGAACAAAATGCAAACTTGATCTGTAGGTCACCATGTTAGACTAACATACCCAAAAACAGCTCAATATCTGCAAGCGTGTAGAAAAAAAGTCCGGAAAACTGTAATTTTGATGAACTTTTCAAAGTTCAAGAGTCGTAATTTCGGTAAAAATCAGTGGAGCGGAACAAAATGTAAACTTGATCTGTAGGCCACCATGTTAGACTAACATACCAAAAATCAGCTCAATATCTGGAAGCGTGTAGAAAAAAAGTCCAGAAAACTGTAATTTTGATGAATTTTTCAGAGTCCAAGGGCCGTAATTTCGATAAAAATAAGTGGAGTGGAAAAAAATGCAAACTTGATCTGTAGGCCACCATGTTAGACTCACATACCAAAAATCAGCCCAATATTTGGAAGCGTGTAGAAAAAAAGTCCGGAAAACAAGTAGGACTGACTGAAGGACTGATGGACGGACCAGTCAAAAACATTATACCCCTGCAACTTCGTTGCGTGGGGTATAATAAGGATCGTTGGTAGAGGGTGTCCCAGTTATCAATCGTGCGAAGTTTCAAAACATTTGGCCTTGTAGTTTCAGAGGAGAAGATTTTTGAAAATCGACCAATGAGAATCAAAGAATGCCTCTGCCGGCCATGTTTTTTCAACCATTGGGAACAAAATGAAAATTGTTTGTGGAGGACCTCCCATAGACCATTCCCGCCAAGTTTGGTTTACATTGGTGCAGTAGTTCCAGAGAAAAAGATGAAAATGTGAAAAGTTTATGAATGGCGATGGACGACAGACACCGGATGACAGACGACAGACGCCAAGTGATGGAAATAGCTCACATAGCCCTTTGGGCAAAGGTGAACTAAAAATGAAAGGAGATTTCACGATGGTTTAGACACTAAAAAAGATTTCAAGGTAGCTTAGACACTACCAAACCTTTCAGGGAGTTTCCAAGACCATCAATTTTTCTCAAATTCAAGGAGTTTCCAGGAATTCCACGAGATGTGCAAACCCTGCCACATTTCTGGTCTTTAGTGAAACCTGATATAAGTGAACAAGGATGAGACTTCAGGAAGATGTTGTCAAGATTGTCATTCTCTGGCCTAAAGTTATTAAAAAAGTTTGTTTCTCTGGCAATTTTTCTTTAATTTTTTGACAGAAGGATTTTTTTCTCCGCGTCTTTAACCCTTGAGGAACTGAAGATTTTTATGATACACTTTGACAATCTGAACCTGTGACTTAGCACTTGTTTCTAGGAAAGTCTTGGCTGCCAGTAAAGGCAGCCAAGGTTTGCCCAGAAACAACTGCCAAGTTCTTAAGAATGGGACCGATTATATTTATCACGCAACAAAGATTGGAAAGAATTGGCTTCCGTTACTGTAGATTTTGACCGACTGAGAATAATACTGTACTATTACAAAATTTTAATGATGAACAAGGTGCCTGAGAAACATGATTTATTAAATAGGACTTTTTTCTCTTCAAAGCCTGAGGGAGAGAAGTCTGATTTTTGAACATTTAGTCACAAACAGACTGTTTTGATCATGGAAAAATGGCAGATGAACAGACAAACAAATAGACAACTAGCATTAGTACTTCTTAAGCTGCCACCTTTTGGTTGTGGCTAAAACACTTTTACTTTTTTACTGTTTCACTTCTTTTTCTGAAACATACCTTACGATCTCTCAGTGGAATAAACTCTCTTTTCAAAAGCCCCTAATTCATGGTCAGTAGTGAATATTTATTTCTGAAACTAATGTATCTTCGGCACATGTGATCAGGGTATTTTTGTGGATGATGTATTTGATAACTTTCCTTTAGCAACCTAACAAAAAACAACTTCAATAGAGGGAAGTGCTAAAAATTCTTTCCTCCATAATTTAAATTTTTCTGTTTCAATACCTCCTTAGCATGTTTTTCTGAAGCTGATGTCTACAAATATCTGTATACAATCAGCGAAATCACTCAACTCTTATAAAGGATGTTATTTATTTGTTAGTTTATTGATATTTATGGTCATTTTCAACATGCATGGCTATGCCATGACTGCAGCACAAGTATGAGGTCAAGTTTAGCCAATTGTTTATACCAATACTGCCCATGTTAGGATACTTCCAACCGAGACCTTGGTCACTGGTCTTACTAAATGATTAAAACAGAAGTTATTTACAATAATAAACAAGCACTGCTCCACCTTCTAAGGTTGCCATAGAACAAAAGGTGTACTTCACAAGAGGACATCCCAATTATGTTGCATTGTGACATGCACACAAATATGCAGCCACACCCAAATGATTGATGAAATATGGTGTATGAGTTTATACTCTGTAAAAACCCTTTACCCGACGTAACGGTCAAAACCGGCCAGCGCTATTCTCAAAAATTGCCAATTAACTTTCATTATTTTTTTCATTTTTTGTCTCAAAAACATAGGTTATGACCCCTCATTGGAACGAGCTCATCGAGATCATTCCAACGAGGGATCATAACCTATGTTTTTGAGACAAAAAATGAAAAAAATAGTTATTCAAGAAATTTTTGTACAAGTGTCGTCTGCTTTTCATGTTAGGTAAAGGGTTAAATAGAGGCTCTCCAACAAGTCTCCAGTTTACATCAAAATTTACAGGAATTTCTTTTTCAGGTTTTTTTTATCTACAAAATAATTCACACAATTTGGTAAAAGTTTTCATCATGAAGCATGTTGATGCTATGTCTGCTCAATATCAAATAAGCAGGTGGCAAAGTGAGTACAACCTTATTTTTACTATACCTCAATCAGGGAAGTTGAAACATTTTTTTTGCTACCACATGTCCACACAAGTTCTCGTTTGCCAAGAGCATCTTCCCATGTATATAAGGCAGTCTCTTCTGGTCCCAGAGAATGAGTGTTCTTCAATCCACTGAAAAAAGCAAAAGAAGGGTTGAACCAAAATGCAAAGCTGTTTTTAAATTTAGGATTCACAATTTCAATTGATGCCATTTCCTTGTAGATTTTTGCTCTCATCCCATCAGTCTTGTTAATATCAAGTATGACCACATAAGCATGTTAACCCTTTAACTTAGGAATCAGCTGTGGTGGTGGGGGGGGGAAGGGGGGGGGGGACGATTCATATTATGGTCTCTTGAGTGCAACATGTCACCATCTGCAATGCTTTTGCATTGCAGTTGGTGCCTTGTTGAACTCAAGAGATGATATGGTTTTGTTTGAAATTTTTTCAAAACATTAAAATAAAAAAGAATTGAAAAAAATGAAATTTTGATATTGTGTGCATTGAGTAAAAGGATAAGTGGACTGCAATAAATTTACTACATATTATAGCAGGATCAGAGAAAAGAATGATGAACACAAGAGGCCCCAGGGGGCCTGAGGGCGCTCACCTCACATGGTAGTCTAAATAAAAAACCAGCTACTTGACTTGAATAAGCTGCATATGCCCCTCCTAAGACAAGCATATACCAACTAGATGAAGCAATTGTTCCCACTCAATACACATGATTTTCCTTCTATTTTCAGTTCCTGCACTTTTACGTCCCAAAATTGAGATAAACACATAAAAAACAGATTTTTTTTTATTTTTGTTCAGAAATTTTCGAAGTCCCAAACAAAATATTTTCAGACTAAAATTTTTTTCTTCTTCTTAAAATTGACCAAAACGCATAAAAAACAAAAAAAAACTCATTTCCGGATTTTGGTCCAAAATTTTGCAAGTCTCACCCGGACCTCAAATTTTGAGAGTAAAAAAAAATTTTTTTTTGTCTTAAAATTGACCAAAATGCATAAAACAAAAAAACTCATTTCCAGATTTTGGTCCAAAATTTTCAAAGTCACACCCGGACCCCAAATGTTCAGTGTAAATAAAAAAAGTTTTTTTTGTCTTAAAATTGACCGAAACACATAAAAAAAAACAAAAAACTCATATCTGGATTTTGGTCCAAAATTTCTAAGTCCGGACTGGGACCCCAAATTTTCAGCCTAAATATGTGATTTGGCTTGAACAAACTTGAATCTCACCTCCCTAAGCATGCTGCATGCCAAATATCAAAAAATTTTTATTGGTAGATTTGAAGAAGAAGATTTTTAAAGAATATTCCTCATACTGCACTAATTTAAACATTTGGGCTCCCATAGAGAGCCCAAATATGGACCCAGGGAATTGATTTCAATAAACATGTGAAACAATCTTCCAAAGATGTTATATGTAAAATATGAAAGCTTTTAGAGCAGTGGTTTAGATGCAAACGATTCTTTAATTTTTTCCCATTGAACACAGTGTTAAAAAATGCTGACTCAGCATTTTTTCAAAGTCCCGAAAAAAAAGTACCTCATAGCAAAACCGATGGCAATTTTCTTTTACCATTCCTTTCTGTTGGTCCCAAGAAAGCCTCACACCAAATAAAAATTCTCAGTGAAGTGCAGTTTTGGAGATATGGCCATTTTCGTTTTTTTCTATTTTTGGCTTCTGAGGTTCCCACGTGGCTGCAGGAAAATTTTTCTTTGCATAAATCAAGTACTTATAACCCAATAATACCTCATATTAAATTTGGTTCAAATTGGACTCTCGGTTCAGAAAATAGAAATTCTGGGCAGGGCAAAAATTCTTGCCTCTCCCAGAACAAAGGCAAATATTGCCCGTCAAACTTCTTTTGAACAACCTTGAGTCTACACCTCAAAATGGAAGCTGCATACCAAATATCAAGTCTCTGCTACGACTGGTTCATGAGAAGAATTTTAAAAATTTTGTGCATTTTGGCCCCACCCCCCTCTTCAATATGAGCAGAAACCCAATTTGAAGAAAAACCCAAATGCCCCTATATAACCACTACTCATGTGAATTTTCATTGAACTGCAGCCAGTGGCTTGGGAGAAAATGACCCAAACACCACCTTCACAACGTACGATGGACAAAAAGTGATCAGAAAAGCTCACCCTGACTTTCAGTCAGGTGAGCTAAAAATCAACAAAGATAACTTAAACAGAATACTAATCAAGTCAGGTAATAGCTGGATATCATAAGACCTGTTCTCAAGTTACATAACTGATTAGCATCAAAACAACATCTGACAATACAAATATTTCAAACACGGATACATTGTAAAATAAATGAAAGTGTCAATGACACTGTAGCTCAACTTGTTTAAGACATGTACATGTATAGTGTGTGACACAGCAATGACAAACATCTAGGTAATGACCTGATAACAAAGGTACATGTAAAGTATTGTAACAGTCTGTACATAAATGCTGACCATAACCTGTAACAAATATATAGGTAAAGTATTGTAAAAGTGGGGAGACAGTTAGATGCTAAACTAGAAAAGAAATCTTTGAGTCCCAGAGTGGGTCTGACTGAACCCAACTAGAGGTACTGTGAGCAAGCTCACAATGTGATACTCCCCACGCCTGTCAGAACGGATTATATTGCTTCATGCACATCTTCATATGGAGTTCTTCCATTGTTTAAAGTTTCATGAAAATTCTTCAAACGGTTTAGAAGGAGTTGTACTTATAAGGATGGACAGATGGACGGACGGATGGACGGATGGACGGACAGACAGGGTGATTCCTATATACCCCCCCAAACTTTGTTTGTGGGGGGTATAAAAATATTTGTTCTCATAGCACAGTGATAACAAAGGCACCCCAAAACACGTTCCTGTTACAAGGTGATAACAAAGGTACCCCAAGAAGTTTCGTGAAGATCAGTTCATAAATACAGACTCTAGCCCGAGCCGTATTGACATGTGCACTTACTGTGTACAAGTAGCACTGAACAAATCAAAGTTCATCTAATTTGCATAATTTCTGCATGAGAAAAAACCCGTATTACATGTGATGTATTCCATGTTACTAAACATTCCTACAAAAATTTATTCAAATCAAAACTTTCATACAGAAGTTCTGTACAAAAAACTGATTGCACTAATTTGGGTACAAAATGGCTGCTGGTGGCCATCTTGAATTTTTGACAGCACCCAAAAACACTCGTTCTCGTCCCTCAGTGATAACAAAGGTACCCAAAAAGTTTCGTAAAGATCGGTTCATAAATACGGCCCCTAGACTGAGCCGTATAGAAGTTGTGAACAAAAACTGATTGGACCTATTTTTGGTACAAAATTCCCACTGGCAGCCATCTTGAATTTTGGACCGCACCCAGAAACAATCGTTCTCATCCCAAGGTGATAACAAATGTACCCAAGAAGTTTTGTGAAGATCGGTTCATAAATACAGCCTCTAGCCCAAGCTGTATTGACACATGCACTTACTGTGTATAAGCAGCACTGAAAAAATCAAAGTTCATCCAATTTGCATAATTTCTGCTCGAGAAAAAAACCCGTATTATAGGTGATGTATTCCATGTTACAAAACATTCCTACAAAAATTTATTCAAATCAGAACTTTCATACAGAAGTTCCGTACAAAAAATTGTTTGCACTAATTTTGGTACAAAATGGCCGTCGGCAGCCATCTTGAATTTTGGACCACACCCAAAAACATCCGTTCTTGTCCCACGGTGATAGCAAAGGTACCCAAGAAGTTTCATAAAGATCGGTTCATAAATACGGCCTCCAGCCCAAGCCGCATTCGCATTTGCAGTTACAGTGCTGAAAGTAACAATAAAAAGATCAAAATTAGTCTAATTGGCATAATTTATGCACGAGAAAAAAACCTGTATTATATGTGATGTATCCCTTGGTACTACACATTCATACAAAAAATTATTCAAATCAGCACTTTCATATGAAAGTTCTGCGCAAATATCTGATTTCACCTAATTTTGTACAAAATGGCTGCCATCGGCCATCTTGAATTTCAGACTGGACCCCAAAACACTCATTCTCATCCCAGGGTGATAACAAAGGTACCCAAGAAGTTTCGTAAAGATCGGTTCATAAATACGGCCTCCAGCCTGAGCCGTATTGGCATTTGCAGTTACAGTGCTGAAAGTAACACTAAATAAATCAAAGTTAGTCTAATTTGCATAATTTACGCATGAGAAAAAAATCCGTATTATATGTGATGTATCCCATGGTACTAAACATTCATACAAAAAATTATTCAAATCAGAGCTTTCATATGGAAGTTCTGCGCAAAAATCGGATTGCACCTAATTTTGTACAAAATGACTGCCAGTGGCTGTCTTGAATTTCGGACCAGACCCCAAAACACTCGTTCTCGTCTCACAATGATAACTAAGGTACCCAAGAAGTTTCGTAAAGATCGGTTCATAAATACGGCCTCTAGCCCGAGCTGTGTGTACGGCGTGACAGACGACAGGCAGACAGACAGCCAGTTGTGACAGCACAAAAGTGGGTTTAATCATTACCAACTTATCGTCCGGAAACCAATTGTTTACAATTTACTATGTGAAGGGTTACTGTGACCTTTGACCTAATGATTCCAAAATAAATAGGGCTCTCTCTTGCACCAATGCCAACCTACCTATTAAGTTTCACGAACGTGGGTGGAACCATTGTCAAATTATCATCTGGAAACCAATTGTTTACAATGTAATATGTTCAAGGTTACTACCTAGTCCAAAATAAATAGGGGTCTTCCACTCACCAAGGTCGTCAACCTACCTATGAAGTGTCATGAATGTGGGTCAAACCATTATTAAGTTACCATCCGGAAATCAATTGTTTCTGATTTACTATGTTGAAGGTCACTGTGACCTTGACCTTTCACCTGGCGAGTCCAAAATAAATAGTGTTCTTCCTCTCACTGATGCAAACCTATGAAGTTTCATGAACGTGGGTTGAACCATTATCAGGTTATTATCCGGAAACCAACTGTTTTTATTTTTTATGTTCAGGGTCACTGTGACCTTGACCTTTGACCTAGTGAATCCAAACTAAATAGGATTCTTCCTCTCACGAAGGCCAACCTACATATGAAGTTTCATGAATGTGGGTTGAACCATAGTAAAGTTATTATCCGGAAACCAATTGTTTATGATTTACTATGTTCAAGGTCACTGTGACCTTGACCTTTGACCTAGCGAGTACAAGATAAATAGGGTTCTACCTCTCACCGATGCCAACCTACCTATGAAGTTTCATGAACGTGGGGTCGAACCATTATCAAGTTATCATCCAGAAACCAATTGTTTATGCCTATCCGTCCACCCACCCGTCTGCCTGCCATTCATCAAACTATAAGTCGAGTTTGACTTTGTCACAACTCGACTAAACATCTAGTTACCTACCTTTGATGGTATTGTACTGTACAAGACTTGGAATGATTAACCAATCGCACAGTGGCCATACCATCTTTGTAATCAGAAAGTTTTGTGACTACAGCTGACTCAGTGACCTGACATTCAGTATTGATGCCACCATGCTGTAAAGAGAAAGTAAATATAAACTATAACCTTCCAGCTTTACTGCCTACCCATTTAATCTGCTAATTGTAAATACGTTATAAAGTAAATTTCTTTTAACTAATTAAAACAAAAATACACAAATACCCATGGGTTGTTAATCTTTGAAACATAGGAAAACGACCAAATTTTCATTCACTATTTATTTATTGTTGTTTAAGTCGCATACTTATGCAGAATGGCTAATCATGACCATGACAGTTTTACGGGTGGAGGAAGCCTGAGTACCCAGAGAGAACTGCAGAGCATCGAGAAGCAACTGTCAGCTCCTCTACATTCTAACACTGTTCAAGCTCTGCTCAAGCAGCGTTACAGTGGTTGAAGACATGTGCACCATTGACGTGCAGTACGCCTTAGTACACGGCATCATCATACCCCCTTGTAGGCAGCCGGGATAAAGTACCTTGCCCAAGGACACAATACAGGTCATCCCAGACGAGGATTGAACTCAGGACCTCTAGCATAGAAGTCCAACAGTCTATCACTGAGCCACCACGCCCCTTCCATTAACTGAATTCTCATGTTAATTAAAATCCATGAGTTCAGTCAAACAAGATATAATAGAATAAATGCTCAGTTTATCTCCAGAATACAGGAAAATGAATTAATTTCCATTAACTGAATACTCATATTAATTGAATATTTTCCAATGGCAAAGAGGCTATTAAAATAACAGGGTCCACTGTAATTATATGACACTACATTGTCCTTGGAAAAGAAAAGAAAAAAAACACTGTTTCAACAAGACACTTTTTGAAATAATTAAATAAAAAAACAATAAACAAGAGGGCAACGCAAAGCATGGACTAATACCCCCTAACCACAAACAATTTTCTAAGTCAAAAGAGTGAAAAAGGGCTATAACTCTGGAAAACATGAGTGGAAGAAACTCATGCTACACAGGTATTGTTCCACCATGATGGTTAATCACAACAGCAAATATCATTCAAATCAGAGTAGCAGTGGCTAAGATCCAAGGGAAATTGTTGGTATGGATGGATGGACGGACAGACAGACACACAGAGATCTCCACTATATACCCCTTTGACTTTTCAAGTAAGGGGTATTATAATGTGCATTGTTATTTATTGCCTGGAGGTTTAACTAGTTGAGTGCTAGATGCCACTATCAGGGCTGCACTAAAACGTGCTGAAAACCAGTATGGAGGCATTACGCTGTTTGCAGTAATTTTTTGTTGGCCCAGCACTGGAAGATAAATATTGATACAAAAGTGTTTTGTTACAATTTATTGAAGAGTGCCAACTGGCACTCTCCAATAAATTGCAACAAAACCATTATTTATGAGCAACATTTTGATAAATTAAGGCTCCTTTTGTAGTAGTGTGGTATCTTTGAAAAAAAATACTTGCATTATAAATGACCATTGAAAAGTAATTTAGCACTCTACCAGTTAATGACACATTTAACAGCAAGGAGGGTTATATCATGCCAAACATTTTAATTGGTGGAGGAAGCTGGATCCCTGAGTGAGGACCACGAAGAGGTGGTGAATAACTGGCAAGCTCCCAAACGTAATATTATGCTTTTGTATACAGCACTGCCATGTTCGCACTTGAGCTGTTGGGATTAAGTGTTCTGCCAAAAAATGGGCATTAAGCTCCTTATTGCTGTTAATGACCTTCCCAATCACACTTCTATCATCAGGGACACTAAACTGAAAATAAACTGATAACCTCACTATCTTGAAGTTGATAATATTTATAATGACTTGAGAAAAAATTCTTTGAACCTGTTTTACCTAAAACAACTTGGAGGTAAACACCCTACAGTTTTTCTTTAACATTTATTTATTAATGGAATTAATGGAACTGCTTACCAGGTCCTATTATGTCAGAAAAAATTAAAAATCTAATAAGAGCAAAGCGAAGCATAGAAAATGACCCTGATGTTTTCCAAAACAACATGCAGTGAATACAATACACAGGTTGAGAAAAATTATTGAAAAAGGGTCATAACTCTGGGAAAAATTATTGGATGGAACCCGTTCCTTGTGCATATCCGTTCCCCCATGTAGATCTATCAGCATACCAAAGGAAATGCAAAAACAACTAAGGACTTTGAAATTACAATGGAAAACATTTTATGGACAGATGGATGGATAGACAGACAGATGGATGGACAGACGGAGGGCTTCACTAGATACACCCGAATCCTCCTTCGGAGGTCAGGGGCATAACAAAGTAAACAAGCACTGTTCCCCATGTCAGGGTTCCCACAGGGTCTTCTTAAATAACTATTGTTCTAAATATTGCTTCCAGTCCAAAGCTTATAATTCGATACTGAGCAATAAGCTCTTGCGGTCATATGTAACATTTAAGTCCTCAGATTATTTTTTTGTTAATAACTAGTGTATATACAAATGCACAGTTGCGGATGACTTAACAGTGTTTCTGCATTATTGTTGGCTGTCTGTCCAGGTAGCCAACAATGATGTGAAACATGGTCAAGATAAATGCATCCTACTTGTGGAGTTTTCAAGGAAGAATACACTTGGAACAACTTTTTCAGAACAACAGAAAAGGGCCCTGTTTGTGGCTGTATGGGGACTCAAGGGTTACCTCTTTTCAAGAAAAATGTGGAAAAAGTAAGTTTATGGGAAGGTGTTGAAAGCTTTATACCGAAAACTGAGATAAAAGAGTTATGATAAGCTGGTAGGTTTAGAGCAGCTGTAATCAGGAAATATTGTATCAAACTTAGTATGAATACATATAAAACATGAAAAAAACCAACAAAAGACAGAAGAAGAATAACTGGTTTCAGCTTATCTTGTACAAACCTGAGAATCTAGTTTCAGTAGAGTTATGTGGGCTTTATTTATGAGGAATGGTTCTGTAACAATGTCTGTATCCTTATATTTTGCCTTCAGTTTAACTTCTTTGCCTGACTGCATTGGCCAGAAAGGCAAACACTGAAATAAAATAATGTACAAATAACAAACAACATAATAGAAGATGGGCTTCAATTGAATAATTAACTTATAAGCATCCTGTTTGTTAATTCATTGGATTTTAACCCTTTACCCAACGAATCGGCTGCATCCGCCTGTGTAATATGCAAATTCAGCAGTCGAAAAAATATTATTTTTGAAAAAATTACAACAAAACCATATCATGTGACCCCTCGTTGGAACGAGCTCATCGAGCTCGTTCCAACAAGGGGTCACATCATATGGTTTTGTTGAAATTTTTTGAAAACTTTTGAAAAATGGTATTTAAAATAATAATTTTTGATATCGTCTGCGTTGGGTAAAGGGTTAACAGCTAGGTTCATCATGTTGGACAGATTATGGGTGAAGGAGCTAGTTTACCCAGAAAGAACCACAGATTAATGGTAAATAACTGTTGGACTCTCCAACTTCCAATCCCTGAACAAGCATGGTTAGAATTTTTTGAAGGCAAGTGTTCCATCAATGTGATGTACACTTGACCTTTGGACTTGCAGTTTAGAATTGACACACTATCTACTAATGATACACACATTACATAAGTTTCTATTTGATATATCATTCCACTAAAAAGTTACAGACTGGACATGATAAAGTTAATGCGCAAGCTGCTTCCATCTTTTGACCTCTATCTGTGACCTTGACCTTGGAAGCTTGGTCTTATAATCTATTTGTCACATACCATGTAGTAGTGGTACACATGTTATGTAAGTTCCATCTTCATATTTTATTTCATTAAACAGTTTTGGACAGGACACAAAAAAAGTTAATACACATGCAATTCCTTCTTTTGACCTCTACTTATGACCCTGATCTTGGGAGCTCAGTCCAAAAGTCTGTACATGACATACCATCTAGGGATGGTATTCACATTACATACGTTTCATCTTGATATCTCATCCACCAAAATGTTATGAACCAGATACACAAAAATGTAAATGTGTATTCTGATATCTTTGTTTGACCTTTATCAGCAGCCCTGATCTTGAGAGCTCAGATTTGAAGCCAGTACCTGACACACCATCTAGTGAGTGTACATACATTACTACACAAGTTTCATTTTGAAATCTAATTCTGTTAAAAAGTTATGGAAAGGTCACAAAAAGGTTAATTGATGGATAAATTTCAAATACCCAAACTTTAGCGCACATTTCACCTCTTAATTGCATATATAACACCCCACAAAGTAGATCTTCTGTTGCTCAGTTATAGAGAACCTCTTATAGACCATGCCTGCCAAGTTTGGTTCACATATAATCAGTAGTTCCAGTGATGAAGATCAAAATGTAATTTCTTATAGGGTTTCTATATTAACTATAAGCCACAATTACAGCCATAATTGCAACCCGATGAAGATTAAATGAGGATTATTGGTAGAGGGTGTTCCAGTCATCAGTCACATTAAGTTTCAAAACATTTGGCCTTGTAATTTCAAAGAAGATTTCTTGAAAATCCACACATTTATGAATTTTGTTTCAATAAAAAAATCAGTAAAAGAAGGTTAAATATTTTGAAAATTAGAGTTTTCTCAGACAGTATTCTCTTTCAAACAGCTTTGAACAGGCAAAGGGTGACAGGAAACACAACATTTTATTCAAATAATTTGTCATATCTTAAATGATATCATAATTGACTGGTCAGCTCTACATGATGGGAAAACAAGCAAAACTTCCATGCTTTCCAAACACCTGTCATCAATCAGAACTTCTGATAAGTAACTCGAGAGTAATACATGTATTAACATAATTACAGCTACACTTGTTTACATGTATACACAATATTTTATTTTTTTCCTCCGGTTCTCAGTGAAGAAAACTGCTACCAACCCTTACCAGTTTCTCAAAAAACAAGTATTTTGCTGACAGTACCAATCTTCATGCACACAGGAGAGGCAATGGGTTAAGCATTAGAATACAGCCTCTGGCAGCCACATTTTTCCATCCTCTCATAGACCATTCCTGTCAAGTTTTGGTTCACATCGGCCCAGTGGTTCCAGAGAAGAAGAAAACGTGATTTCCCATAGGGTTTCTGTAGTTTCAGTCCCAGTTATTTATTGACCATGTTTGTAGAGGGCCTCCTACAGACTATTCGTGCAAAGTTTGTTTCACATTAGCTCAGTAGTTCCAGAGAAGATGATGAAATGTGATTTCCCATAAGGTTTCTGTTCTGTGGTAACTATAAACCGCAACTGCAGACACGTTTGCAACCCAATCAACATTGAGGATCATTGGTAGAGGGGAGTCCCAGTTACTGACCATGTGAAGTTTCAAAACATTTGGCCTTGTGGTTTCAGAGGGGAAAATTTTTTCAAAATCCATCAATCAGAATCAGAGAATGTCTCTGGTGGCCATACTTTCCAACCAATGGGAACAAAAAGACGATTGTTTGTAGAGGGCCTACTACAGACCATTCCTACAAAGTTTGTTTCACGTTGGCTCAGTAGTTCCAGAAAAGAAGATGAAAATGTGATTTCCCATGGGGTTTCTATAGTAACTATAAGCCACAACTGTGGCCATGTTTGCAACACGACCAACATTAAATGGGGATCGTTGGTAGAGGGTGTACTAGCATGCATAGTTTCAAAGCATTTGGCCCTGTGGTTTCAAAGGAGAAGATTTTTCAAAATCCACCAATCAGAATAAAACAAGATGCACTGTCACAGAGCCAAAGCTGCGACGATTCGTGCAACGCCAATGATGTTTTAAAACTTGTTGGTCACAAAAAAACTTGTTGGTGACAGGCAGGCAAGCAGGCAGGCAGGCAGGCTGACACTGCCTCATATAGAGCTGCTCATCGCAGCTAAAAATGCTTCTGGCTGCCATGTTTTCCGATGCACGGTAACAAAATGAGGAGCGTTTGTAGAGGACCTGCCACAGACTAACCCTGCCAGGTTTGGTTCACGTCAGCTCAGTAGTTCCAGAGAAGAAGATGAAAATGTGATTTCCCATAAGGTTTCTATAGTAACTACAAGCCACAATTGCAGCCATGTTTGCAACCCGATCAACATTAAATGAGGATCGTTGGTAGAGGAGGTCCCAGTGGTTTCAGAGGAGGAGATTTTTCAAAATCCACAATCAGAATCAAAGAATGCCTCTGTCAGCCACGTTTTCAAACCCATGGTAACAAAATGAGGATCGTTTCTAAAGGACCTCTCATAGGCTATCCCTGCCAGGTTTGGTTCACGTCGGCTCAGTAGTTCCTGAGAAGAAGATGAAAATGTGATTTCTCATAGGGTTTCTATAGTAACTATAAGCCACAATTGCGGCTATGTTTTTAACCCCATCAACATTAAATGAGGATCGTTGGTAGAGGGGGTCCCAGTCATCATTTATGTGAAGTTTCAAAACATATGGCCTTGCAGTTTCTGAGAAGATTTTTGAAAATCCACCACTCAGAATCAAAGAATGCCTCTGGAAGCCACTTTTTTCATCCAACAGAAACAAAATGAGAATAGTTTGTAGAGGACCTCCCACAGACCATTCCTTCCAAGTTTGCTTCACACCGGATCAGCAGTTACAGAGAAGAAGATGAAAATGAGGAAAGTTTACGGACACAGGATGGTGACGGAGGCCAAGTGTTGTGAAAAGCTCACATGGCCTTTTAGGCCAGGTGAGCTAAAAAGTATTGAAACTTATCAAAATATTATTCAGAAAACCAAATTACCCAGCTATACAAACCTTTTTGACCACAGGATCTAGAGTTCCAAAATAAGCATTCAATCCATTATATCTTGTTAAAGCGAACTCCATGAGCTCTGGCAAACAACATATAACACAATAAATGCTCAATTCATTACTACAATATATGAAAAATACCAGTAATTGTTACTTGAGTATTCCTGTTAATTGAAAATGAAGAACTGACAAAGCAGCTATTCAGTTAACAGGGTACAACCATTTTATATGTGTGGAAAATCCTCTCCAGTGGGGTTTTAATCTTTTAACTAATACAACAAGAATATGACAATCACAGAAGAAATTGTGGAATAACTGAAAATTTTCACTTTTCAGCCCCAAAATATATCATATGAACAATCACTGGAAGGTGTTGAATGAGCTTGTTCTAATAAGAGGTCATAGGTATGTTTAAGAAAAATTCAAAAGATGATTTTTGTGAATAGAGCTGGCTGGATATGGATCTTATAACAGGAAAAGGGCTATAAGGAGTCACAGGCTATGTTATCGAGAGAAAAAAAAGAAAAATTCAATTTTTGTGAACAGAGCTGGCAGAATATGGTCTTTGTATCTGGTTAAAGGGTTAATGGTTGCCAATTCTCTTGTACTGTAGAAGACTAAATCAGTGTTGGACTACTGAAACTCTGGTTGGAATAACTGTTTCATTTAATACAAGAGGAGCACATCAGAGATGCAGGCGTCAAGTTGTGACTACTTTTTTCATGCACTCTCTATTGAAAATCAGAAAAGCTATCGCACTGAGTTCAAAATTCATAAACATTTACGCTAACGGGATCAAAATTCATAAAAATTTACTAACTAAGGCCCATAACTATGTAATGAAAAATCAGGTAGAGCCAGTTTTCGAACTCGCTTGAGATAATATTGCAAAAGATCTGTATGGCAAATATTAGTCAAATCAGAGAATGTTTGTTCAAGTTATTGCACTAATGAGCTCAAAATTCATAAAAATTGACTAATTAAGGCCTCTAACTTTGTAAAGAAAAATTGGGCCGGGCCAGTTTTCGAACTCGCTTGAGATATTATTGCAAAAGATCTATATGACAAATATTAGTCAAATTGGAAAATGTTTGTTCAAGTTATTATGCTAACGAGCTCAAAATTCATAAAAAATTGACTAATTAAGGGCCATAACTCTTTAATGAAACATCGAGCTGGGCCTGTTTTCGAATTTGCATGAGATGTTATTGCAAAAGACCTGTATATATATTAGTCAAATCGGAGAATGCTTGTTCAAGTTATTGCACTAAAGAGCTCAAAATTCATAAAAATTGACTAATTAAGGCCTCTAACTTTGTAAAGAAAAATTGGGCCGGGCCAGTTTTCGAACTCGCTTGAGATATTATTGCAAAAAATCTGTATGACAAATATTAGTCAAATTGGAGAATGTTTGTTCAAGTTATTATGCTAACGAGCTCAAAATTCATAAAAAATTGACTAATTAAGAGCCATAACTCTTTAATGAAACATCGAGCTGGGCCAGTTTTCGAATTTGCTTGAGATGTTATTGCAAAAGACCTGTATATATATTAGTCAAATCGGAGAATGCTTGTTCAAGTTATTGCGCTAATGAGCTAAAAATTCGTAACAAATTAACTAATTAAGGCCCATAACTCTGTAAAAAAATTCGGGCTAGGCCAGTTTTCGAACTTGTTTGAGATATTATTGCAAAAGACCTGTATGGCAAACATTAGTCAAATCGGAAACCGTTTGTTTAAGTTATTGTGCTAACAGTGCAAGGACACCTGGATGCCTGCCCGGATGCACACTGATCATTGCCAAACCATAGATCTCAGTTGTTAACACAACTCAACCAACAATAGTACTTGACATAAAGGTTGTTCTAGAAAGGTTGTTGAAAAATCATTCATCTCTTCACATAACAAATCGACAGCATCCATCCATGTCATTTGTAAACTGAGCAGTTGGAAGAAAATTTAAATTTCAAACTTTAAACTTTTCAACAAAACCATATCATGTGATCTCATAAAGCTCATTCAAAGGAAGTGGTCTCATGATATGGTTTTGTTGTATTTTTTTTGTAAAATTCAAAGAAAATTAAAATAACAAATTTTGATATTGTGTAGGTGGGGTAAAGAGTTAGCTGGAATATTTTTTTACCTCTTCAGGCTGTACTGCCACCCATGATTCATTTTCTGGTTCTGTGCATAATATTGTACTCTAAAACAAAAAATGTTGTTTATTATATGGCTGTCGAGACTATCAATTTTAGTAGTCACCTAATCGCCACCATTATTCGACAGTTTGTCATTTGATAGTTGTTTCCATTAAACAATCTCTCATATACTTGCAAATTTAAAACTGACAATGTATGAGTGTAAACACTTCTGCATTGAGATAAAATGGAAATACCACAATATCTCTGACTGATCTGAAGAATTTAACTCTTTACCTAACATAGCCGCCAAAAATGGCCAGGAAATTGACCAAAATAAGCATACCACAACCTAAAATATCTTACAAATGACTCGATAAAACCATAAAATTTGGATATCATTCGAACCGTCTCATTGAGCAGGTTCTAATGATACCCATATTTGTATGGTTTTATTAAGAAATTGTGTGAATTTTTTTTTAAAAATGTGAAATTTCATTTATTTTTTAACAAAGCTGTATTAGTTAGGTAAAGGGTTAAACAGAAGAACTTTTGTGGAAACGTTTCACTTCTATAACTAATTAAAAGAAATGTCAAATATAAACCTCTCTCTATTCATTCCTACTCAAGTTACAACTTGGTATTGCAAGTGAATTGACTGTTGTGAGTCTTGTGATAACTTTCTCATTTTCAGTTTAGATGCTGCCAATTGTGTCACTTGAGTATACAAGATGGAAGATTCTATTTACTCTGCAGTCTCAAATAACTCTCCGAACCACGAATTATTCAAATAGTACATCATTTGTATGATACTCTTTAGTACTGATTAACATAGTGCTGGTTATACAAAACTGGTACACAGTTATTCAATACTGAATAGATGACATCGTTTACACTAGCAAACTACAGTTTACTAATAGCATCTAAACGTTCATTCACCTCCTTATACAGGGCAATTTTAACACTTGTACCACTATGAAAATGAACAATGATAGATTAAAAATACTGTTCACTATATACAATAGTCAATGGTTCATAGACTAACTGAAAAATCATGATAGCCCTAGTTCATTATTCTTTACCTCAGACTTATTCATCAACATATAGTAAGGTGTAAATGTTACAATCTTCGTCAAACCAGAATTAGACAGGATAATCTTCACTCCAACCTATAATGGAAAATACATCGATGTTAACAAGAAGTGACAAACTTTTTTATTACAATGGCTTAGACTTAAATGGACATGGATTACTAAAATAGTGCTGCTTATAGCATATAACTGTCAAGCTGCAAACCATTAACCACACCTCTTTTATAAAAAGTAATCAGATAATTGTATATTCATTATGCAACAAATAAAGATTTTTTGTAAAGAAAAATGTTGTGCTCCCTCAGAAGTATCTTTCAAGTGAAAATACTTGAATATTCCTTCCATACAATAACAACAATGTTTTATCAGGGAACCAAATTTGTACCTAATAGATTCTTCCTTTTCTTCCTTATGACAGTTTATCACTTTTCCACATCCTAAATAATGGTTCTTCTGGGCTAGCTAGGAGTGACCCCAAGGAGAAGGTGCTTCTCAAATGAATGGTAAAATGAGTTCCACTTAACCCTTTATCCAACACATATGATATCAAAATTTATTATTTTAAATATTACTTTTCCAAATGTTTCCAAAAATTTCAACAAAACAAAACCACATAGCCCTTCATTGGAATGAACTTGACAAGCTCGTTCCAATGAGGATCACACGCTGTTGTTGTTGTTGTTGTAATTTTGTGAAAAGTATGTTCAATTTGGAAATTACATGGGCAGATGCTGCCGATTTGTTAGGTAAAGGGTTCAGCAACTTCCAAATAAATTAAACTTCATGACAGTGGTATCTTTGACTAAAATTCAATAACTTTTACATGATTTTGGGGAAAAACAAACTTTTTTAAAACTTTTCCATGTGGAAATATTTTCCAATGCCCATTTCATGACTGTGGAAATGAAACAATATCAACTTAGAGAGTTGAAAACAAGAATGTCAATCACCTAGGATATATAATTACAGCCATATTAAATTCTAACACCTTTCCATCATTATTTTTCTGAATTTCATGACACTCAACAGTGACATTGGATTGACATATGTGGTTTGGGTTACAATCAAGTTTCAAAGGCAATTAGTTCATCCAGTACAGAGATAAATGTAGTAGACTCCTGTGCAGATGCCATGGAACAGTGTTTCCACCCTCATAATAAGTTGCATTCTCTGCAGAAAACGTGGAAACCACAAGCGATGTTTCACTCAACAGACCTCTTAGTTAAGCAATGAGGTCCATGTGTCCCCTCGTTACAGAACAGTAGACATTTTCTGAATAGTTCAAGGGCAGTAACTTCTGAGAATTAATAAATTCCACCGTCTTTATACATATTGCACATCAATTAACCAGCAAAAACGTCAAGTTTCGTTAACCCAAACTCAAAAGTATGTAAAGAGTTAATTTTACCTCCATTTTTCTTACCCTACCAAGGGAAGCAACTCCAACCAAATTAAAAGAGTCTTCTTTTTAAATGTTGCACATTAATGAATCATCAATAATAACTTTTTAACATACCTTTCACCCCAATTCAAAAGTATAGGAGGAGTTGATTTCACCATAAGAGTGAGAACCCTCCTTCACAATGAAAGTGTCAATGACACTGTAGCTTAACCCTTTGCAGACGATATCAAAATTTATTATTTTAAATATCATTTTTGGAAATTTTTCAAAACATTTCAACAAAACCATATCATGTGACCCCTCGTTGGAACAAGCTTGTCGAGCTCGTTCCAACGAGGGGTCACATGATATGGTTTTGTTGAAATGTTTTGAAAAATAATATTTTTTCAACTGCTGAATTTACTTATTACGCGGGTGGATGCGGCCAATTCGTTGGGTTAAGGGATAACTTGACTGTGTGTATTGTTTGATGAAAAGGATAATGCTCAATGTTTATGAAAGTATTATGAAATACGACAAGAATTATTGTGATAATTGAGAATATGTTAATTTCTGTCTATGCTTTGTTTTCAATAAGAATAATTTGAGGTGTAGACTGAATTAAAGAATTGAGGCCTGGGTTAATGTGACCCTCACAGTTAAAGTATGTCAACCAAAATTACTAAGTCACAGTAAAATCATTCCAAAATGAGTCATCCTACCAAGTTACAATGAAATCCGTTAATAAATATGACTTAAAGACTTTGCTAAAAGAATCTAGGTCACATGATGGTCCGACAGTCAAGGTTTACAGATTGTAATCAAAATATGACAGTCTCATCAAGATATCATACCAAGTTATCCTACCCAGTTACAATGAAATCTCTTCATAAAACCTGTAGACAGTGCTAAAGGAATCTAGGCTACGTGACCAGGTGATGGTAACGACGACCGATCAGGGCCAAAATAGGACAGCCTCATCTAGACATCATACTGAGTTATCCTTCCAAGTTACAATGAAATTGTTTCATAAACATGAACAGTAGACTGAGCTAAACAAATCTAGGTCACATGCCTGTGCAGCCAAAATAGGATAGTCTCATCTGAACATCATACTGAGTTATCCTTCCAAGTTACAATGAAATTGTTTCATAAATATGAACTGTAGACTGAGCTAAACAAATCTAGGTCACATGCCTGTGCGGCCAAAATAGGATAGTCTCATCTGGACATCACACCGAGTTATCCTTCCAAGTTACAATGAACGCATTGTGAGTCTTGTGATAACTTTCTCATTTTCAGTTTAGATGCTGCCAATTGAGTCACTTGAGTATACAAGATGGAAGATTCTATTTACTCTGCAGTCTCAAATAACTCTCCGAACCACGAATTATTCACAGACTAAAGGACTTCTGCACGTGTGATGACAATAGCATATCTTTACTTTGTCAAGTTAAGCTAAAAATGTGGAATATTCAAAATCAATGAAAGGTATTAGTCCTCCCAAAACGGAAGAAAGCAATCATTTATATACATGTTGTTCATCAATCAACCATCAACAATAATGTTTCAAAGTTACATTAATCACCAAGTCCCCATACATCTATAAACTGCCCTTTTAACATTGCTTTGAAAAGGTTGTTCTTCAGTGTATTCATCCTTGAGAACTGTACTGGAAGGATACAATTATCTTGACAGTATTTTTATATTATAATTGGCTGCCTGTACAGATAGCCAACAATAATGTAGAAACACTGTTAAGTCATCTGCAGCTATGTACATGTATATACAGTAGTTATTTATGTAAACTTAATCAGAGGCCTTAACTGGTAGAGTGCTGGAAGCCCATATTTGGGCTTTATTCTGAACTGCAGGTGCCACAAATTGATGCCTTCATATTCTGTGGATATGCTTCATATTAGTTTGGAATTAAAATTATTTAGTCTCTGAAGGTTTGCTTGTTACAATTTATGGGAGAGTGCCAAGTGGCACTCTCCCATAAATTGTAACAAGACAAAGAAACGTGGACAAATTTGGATGACCAAAAATAATTTAGCACTCTACCAGTTTAGGGTTGACCAAAATTCAAAAGCATAAGAGGAATTCATTTCACCATCAGATTACCCATCTTAAAAAATGCTAAATTGTCTAAGTCAATCAAAGGCAGTAATTCGATATATATTTGAAGAATCCCATGATCTACATACATGTTGCACATTTATGAATTATTAACAATGATATTTCAAAGTTTAATTAATTAAAACTCAAAACTGTAGCAGGGGTTTGGTTTGGGAGTAACCATTTTCATAAAAATGAAAAATTTAAATATGTGAAGGGCAGTAACTCCAAAACAATTAAAGATTCCTATGATTTATACATGTATTGCCCATCATTAATAATAATTTCAAGTTTCACTAACCAAACCTCAAAGGCATCCATCATCATACAAATGCAAAGTTGATCAGGGGCAGTAACTCACAAAAAACAGAAGAAACTCATCATCTATATACATGTTATATATCAGTAATGTTTGTTTGTTTATTGGGCTTTAATGACATCTTTAACAACAGGGATTTCATCATGTTGTACACTTTAGAAATATGTAGGCAATAATTCTGTGATATTTAACTGCTATGAACTACAAGGTGTAGGAGCTGATTTTACCATAAAAGCACTTTCACCATAAGAGTACCATCTTTCATGAAAGTGCTAAATTTTCTTCATCAATCAAGGACAGTCATTCTGATAAAATTTGAGAACACATTCAACAACAGACATGTAGCACATCACCAATCTGTTGGCAATAATCCTGCAAGATTTCATTTCTCTAAACTGAAGGTTTGTGAAGAACAGCTTTCACCACTTGTACAATTTTCCACCCAAATGCACCATTTTTAAGTAGATTGAGAGCAATAACTCTTGGAAGAATTTTTTGAGGCATGCAGATTACTATTGGTGAAATGGTCAAAAGGCATGTCCCAATGTTCCAAACCTAGAACCTTAATAATTTAGGAGAAATGAGAGTGGATAGATGGACGGACAGAAGGATGGTTTGACAAAGGTCACTTCTACTGTACTGTGACTTTGCATCGGGGGACAACTATTTTTTCAGTGATCCAAGTTTTGAGATACTGAAATCAAAGTCTAAAGGTTTTGTAACAATGTGTACAGAACATCATGTAATGAATGCTTTACCTCCAAAGCGGATTTCTTTGTTTTACACTGGACTGTTCCAGAGCTTCCAACTACATCAAGTGAGAACTTGTCAGACCATTCTGTATCATTTATTTTTAGCTGTGCCTAATGACAAAAAAATGAAAAAAAAACATCATGTTTAAAATAAAATATATATCTGGGATTCTAGAGTAGGTTTTAGTGATGGAAAAAGAAAAAAAATGTTTTTTTCATCTATGAACTATCTTCAAGCTTTTTACACAATGCAGATCTAGAGTTTTGATACTCAACACACACGCATTCAGATCCATTTTCACATTAACGAAAATTCATGAGCCTTCAAAAAACAATGCTATAACCTTGTAAAAATATACAGAGATGATAAAAAAACATTTTCCCCAATGGTATGTAATGAATTATATCTATATTATTGAAAAGAATTGTACAGCAATGAACAGTGAATATGTCTGAAAATAAATACTTCTCAACTCTATTCTGGACTAATTCTGAAGTTTCTGGAAAATCATTCCAATCATGTAAAACACTACAAAAGCACTTCAGTTTGATTGTGTCCTGACATTGGTTTCTTACAGTCAATATTTATAAATGCTGCAATTAGGCCCCACAAAGTAGATCTTCTGTTTCTCAGGCCATTTTTTGTAAAACTGCATGTGGGCGAGTGTTTTTTTTAATTTTTGTTATTATTTCTTTGCCATCAAAAGTTCATGTTCTTGGTTTGTTTTATGTTTTAGGCCTCATAATCAACAGAATAGCATGGGTGGTGGGGTGTTTCAGCCCTTGTGTGCAATAAGGCTATGCAATGCAAAAGCATTGCAAGGCATTCTTGCACTCAAGGGACAAATTTATCAAAATATCAGACATAAAACCATTTAATTTTTATTTTTTTAAGTTTGCACTGGTTATAAAAGGAGAGCAAGCAGCAGTAAAAAGGACCACGTGTGAGGGCCTGAGAAACAGATTTTTAACTTTTTAGGCCTTAGTCCCCAGCATTCCTTTCACCATTAGTCCCATGATCATTTATGATATAACACTTTATCTAATAACCACATCCACTCACAAATAGAGTCATTCAAATTTGATTATTTTTCAAATTTTGCACTTAAGACATAGCTTATGATCCATCAACTGATTGAACCAGCATAATGATCTTGTTTCATGTTATTTATTTAGGCCCCACAAAGTAGATATTCTGTTTCTTGGGCCATTTTTTGTAAAATTGAATGTGGTTCTTGGGCCATTTTTTGTAAAACTGAATGTGGGTGGGAATTTTTTATTCTATTTTTTATTTTTGTAATTATTTCTTTGCCATCAAAAGCTCATGTTCTTGGTTTGTTTTATGTTTTCGGCCTCATAATCTACAGTATAGCATGCGTGGTGGTGCATTTAGTCCCTTGAGTACTCGAGGGACAAATTTATTAGTTTGATTAACTTAGGTAAAATATCAAAATTAAATCATTTTATTTTTAATTTTTTAAGTTTGCATTGGTTATAAAAAGAGAGCATGCGGTAGCCAAAAGGTCTATGTGGGATGGCCTGAGAAAAAGTTTTAAACTTTTTTAGGTCTTATTTTTTTTATTGTTGCTTAACCCCTTACCCAATGCATATCAAAGTTTATTATTTTAATTATTGTCTTTTAAAGTTTTAAAAAGATTTCAACAAAATCGTATCATGTCACCCCCTTTATTAATATGAGAGTGTTCCAATGTGAAGTCACATGATACAGTTTTGCTGAAATTTTATGAACATTTGTTTTTTCCAAATGGTAAAGTGTTGGTTTGAACCCATGTGGAGAGAGTTTCCTTTGGCACCAACTGCATACCAAAACCATATTAAAACATGCACATCACTCGGGCCACCAACAGAACCTTAAGTGTAGTATGTAGAATTAAGTGACTCTTTTGATGTTATATTTTTTTCAGCTGCTTTACTCTGAAAATTACATGAGTGGAATGTTGCCGATTCATTCTGCACGATGGCTAATCATGACCGCAACATGGAGATAAAGCCAAGTTTAGTCAATTGTTTATACCCACGTTGCCCATTTCAAAGGACTTCCCTAGAGTACCCTAAGCATTGGTGACTGGGTCCAATTTTAGCAGTAAAACGGAGCTTGTTACCCCAGTATACAAGCACTGCTTCACTTCCCTGGGAAGTGAAGATGTCTATATACAATGAACTATACAGACCATTTTATGGTTTGTGGGTGGTCCAGGGGCCTCAGGAGACCTCCAGGATGGTGTTACTGAAAGATTTCCCAGTGACATTATAAGTTATTCTGTTTGTTGACAGGGGAGGGGACATGGTCTCACGTTCCCTGCATGAAATTTATATTCAACCAAGGCATTAGCCGAGGTTGAATATATGTTTCATGCAGGGAACGTGAGACCATGTCCCCTGTCAACAAACAGAATAACATATATGTCCTGTTCTTCGCTTCATTTGCATCATTTTAAAATTTGTTGTTGTACAGCGAATATTAAAAAGCAGACGTTGTTTCGGTAAGGTGTTAACTTTTATAATAACAGACTGGAGTGATTTCCCTTTGTTCAATGTTTACGTACACAATCAATGGAGCGAGATGCTCTTGATTCGTTTCAGTTTATGTTACAGTAAATTAATGAAAAGAGACCTTATAATCTAATCGGTTTCATAAATAATTACCCATGTTTACATAATTAATCTTTTTGTAAGTAATAACGGTACTTTTGTGTGTATTTTCTTTCAGTTAAATGTATTTGTCTCAGTTGATTTCAAGTGAAAAAACACATTGCGATGAACCATTGCTCATGGCAACGAGATGCTTTCCTTGAAAGTGGACATAAGAATCGTTGACAGTAGACATATGCACGTGCCCGTCGACATAAAATAAAATCAATGAGGCATTGACCAATCACTGCAAGGTACTGCAGTTGGTATCAGGACATATAGGGTCATTCACTCGCTGGCGACTGACAGTTTCAACATGCCTTGTAGACCAATCCTAACAGTTGTTTATTTATTTATTTGAGTTTAAGGTCACCATCAGCATCTGCGGCTATACCATGACCACAACACAGAAATGACATCAAATTCATTCAAATGTTTATACCTATACTGCCTACTTTAGAAGACATCCACCCCAGGTGTTGCTTAAATGAATCATTATTTCTACTTATTAATCTGAGATACGCTATCAATACATTTGTGTGTCAAGTATCATTAAGATTTGGTAAGTGCAGTGTTGGAATTCAAAAGCAAGCAGAGAATTTCAACCAGGGCCCAGTACTATAAAACTTTTACAATTGTATTTTCTAGAATTGTATTTTCTAGTTACGACTTTAAAGGGGTTGAAATGAAACATTTGCATTTTTAAAGATGTGGCAATTCGCAAGTTGGCAAATTGCCATATCTTTTAAGATGCTAATGATTCGTTTTGGTCTGTTATATTAATAAGTAGAAATAATCATTCATTTTAGTCACCCCAGGTGTTGCTTACCATGTCCTATTTTACCAGTAAAGGTGGAACTTGATCACCACAATAAACAAGAGCGCTCGTATCGCTGAAGCAATACAATGTCCCCTACCGGACTAACGAGCATTAATAATTATACAAATGTTATAACCTAGATGTGATCAGCATGAATTCTGTTGAAGCGTTTCCAAAAAAAAGTTCGGAAAACTGAAATTTTGGCACTTTTCCATATTTCCAAGGGCCATAACTCACACAAGAATAATGCAATCAGCATGAAACTCAAACTTGATCTGTAAGTCATCGTTCTATAGTAGTTTACCAAAAATGAAATCATTCCATTGAAGCGTTTCCAAAAAAACTCTGGAAAACTGATATTTTGGTGCTTTTCCATATTTCCAAGAACTGTAACTCACACAAGAATAATGCAATCAGCATGAAACTCAAACTTGATCTGTAAGTCATCGTTCTATAGTAGTTTACCAAAAATGAAATCATTCCGTTGACGCGTTTCCAAAAAAACTCTGGAAAACTGATATTTTGGTGCTTTTTCCCATATTTCCAAGGGCCGTAACTCACACAAGAATAATGCAATCAGCATGAAACTCAAACTTGATCTGTAAGTCATCTTTCTATAGTAGTTTACCAAAAATGAAATCATTCCGTTGAAGCGTTTCCAAAAAAACTCCGGAAAATTTACCATCTTTTTATGCCTCAGTCTTATAGCCTGAATTGTGAGTGGTTAATATGATCCTCACCAAAAAGTTATCATACTTTTACAACAAAAAATAGGTCTTAATTCGGAAAAATACTTCAATGAGAAGTAATAAAAACTCATAAGTTTATCTGACTTCCAGGCGGCTGTTGTTACTCAACTGTGTAACAGGTTAACATTTTAGTCAAGATTACAGTTGTCATTGTCGATTCATTCCATGCAAATCAATTTTATATCCTCATAGTCCAAAGGAACTGATTGTATTATTCACAATGCCCTCTCATAATTTATTAGAGTCTGTGTTAATAGGGTTTAACAGAGGTACAGAATGAATTCCAAAAAATATCAACAAACAGTTGTTTGACACACACTTTGCTTTGTATCGTGATTTTGGTTATCTAAAAACTTTCTTGAGCAACATCATTCATTTGAAATGACATCACTCAAGACGCTTTCATATTCTGTCTACCCTGTTCTTAGATAAACTGCATGTCTGTTATTGCCATGTCATATTTTAACTCATAGAGTTGTTCAATCAATATTCAGTATTGTTCGCATTAATAAAATAAATTAGAAAGTTTCTTCTTATGATTGGTCGGTGTATAGTACCCACAGAAATAACAGAAACTCAGATACAAAAGACTGCTAACATTCCTGTTACATCCAAATAAATGGCCCATTTTATCGGAATGGGCCCATGTATCCACAGAAATATGATTGGTTCCATTCTTATATTGAAAAAGTGCTAAAAACCTGTATCACACACATGTGCGATACAACTTCATTTTTATCACACATAACGACATTCTAGAATGTCGTGAACAATCCTTAATTTTAAATGGGTGCAAGCCTGAAAATAAGCAATCTGTCATTTGAAGAATGAGGTCCCCAGAGGGTGAATTTGTTGATTCTATCCCATACAGTGGGGCAATTTATCCTCTGGGTACCTCTTTCTGTTTAGGCTTGAGACACTGATCCATACTGAGGTTCCCAGAGGGTAAATTTAGAAATGCTACCTTGCTGTGCAGAGTAGCATCACCAAATTCACCCTCTGGGGACCTCATTTTGCAGATCACAGTCTGCTTATTTTCTGGCTTGGATGGGTGTGTAATAAAACTTATTTATCATAGAAAACAAGCACTGCTCCACTTTGTAAGAATAAAATGTACTTATAGACATGCACAAAAAGTTTTATGCTATATTTATACAAAAGTAACTTGTGTCATAGCAACCATATTTATACAAGTTTTAAACATAAAATAAAACAGTGCAATCACTTCATACATTCAATATGTATTCAAACTTTAGCAATGGTCTGTAAAGAATTGTATTTCCAATATTCAACTAAATATATGTAAAAAATATCAAGTCTATACCAAACTTCAAATTTCCATATTCCTGACAAGCTATTTTTGTCCAGAAAAATCAATTAATGGATGAATGGAAAAAGAGATGAATAGAGATAAAAAGATTAAAATAGTTTGCAATATCATGTATACTATCAATAAAATATGGAAATCATATTTTTTACAATGGATCCCACTGAATTGGATATCTCTTAATGGAATAACCTTGTTGATTGAATATAACTTCCAAATGCCAAAACATTTACTATCCCTTCACCACAAATGTGACCTGTTAACCATGTATAGGTGACAGAATAAACTCCTGTTAATCGAATAAAAAATCTTGTGATTTATCAAAGATAAAATCTGACTGTAACTGAATTCCAGATGTTGAAAAACCTATTTGACCTCAGTGCACCCAATATGAGCATTTAATCGACTCTATCTTGTTTGACAGAGCTCTGTGAGCTCTGTCAAACAAGATATAATAGAAAAAAATGCCCAGTTCATCACTAGAATACATGAAAATATCATAATTCCTGTTAATTGAACACCCATGTTAACCGTCTATTTTCACCTCTTTGAGTTGACGCCATTGATTGACAATTCAATTACAAGGTTGCAATGTATCATTTTAGGAAGATCAGGTCAGCACTTCAAAAAAGTGTGCTCTGGACAAGCAAATAGTCAACAGATGAAGAGATGGGCTGGCAAATGAAGGGAATGACCAGTGTAATGAATAAGCAAAAAATTTCTTTATTTATTGGTGTTTAAGATCACATATTTTTGCGTAATGGCTAATCATGCCTGCAACATGGATATAAAATCAATTTCAGCCAATCGTTCATACCCATGTTGAACATTTTAGAGGACTTCCAACCCAGGCATTGGTAACTGGGTCCTATTTTACCAGTAAAGCATATCTGGCATACCACAGTAAACAAGCACTGCTTCACTTCCCATGGAAAACAAATAATCTGAGATACACTATCAATACATTTATGTGTCAAGTTTCATTACGATTTGGTAAGTGCAGTGCTAGAATTCAAAAGCAAGCAGAGAATTTCAACCAGGGCCCAGTACTATAAAACTTTTACAATTGTATTTTCTAGAATTGTATTTTCTAGTTATGACTTCAAATGGGTTGAAATGAAACATTTGCATTTTTAAAGATGTGGCAATTTGCCAGATGGCAAATTGCCATATCTTTTAAAATGCTAATGATTTGTTTTGGTCAGTTATATTAATAAGTAGAAATAAAGATTCATTTTAGTCAGTTATATTAATAAGTAGAAAATACAATTCTAGAAAATACAATTATAAAAGTTTTACAGTATTGGCTCCTGGTCATAACTGGATCACGAGCTGGTCAAAATTTCATGCCTGCTTTCTTCCCCATAATTTCGTAAAATCTTACTTGGAAAAAAAGAAATGCAGAACATTAAATCTCAGGTGCTACCTTCATTTATTTGCAGTCTTGATTTTGCAAAATTTTATTTTTAAAATACCAAACTATTGGCGTGAGTGTGCCACAACCACCGATGTCTATACAACAGGATTGCTGGAATGTCAGCAAAGAAAGTCGCAACTTAATCTTCCCCCCCCCCTTAACTGGTAGAGTGCTAAATTATTTTTAACCTTCAAAATTTGTTCAATTGTTCTGCAAATCCTAATAGACTAAAAAATATCACTTCAAAGATAATATGAAGCACAGCCACTGAATTTGAAGCCTTTAAGTTGCACTACCTTCACTTAAGAATAGAGTCTAAATATGGGCTTCCAGTACTCTATCAGTTAAGATGGCATAAAGTTAATTAATGCTGTACCTTCTCTCATTGGTGATACTGAATGATGTGACAGCTGTGTATTCACAGCATAACTCAGTATCAACTCTCCAATATAGGCACTTCTTTTTTGTCAATAATAGCCAAAATTTGTTATAAGTATTCAATTTATATTTCTGCAACAAATGTACACATCATCCACATATTCATTTTTTGCAGCAAAGTAAGTATATTATTTAAAATGCAATCGGTGATTGTGAGGTGTTGGAAAACTGAAAACCCTCAAGAAAAATTTTGTTATTGAGCATTGTCCAACATCCCCTCCCCAAAAGATGGCAACAGATGAGACACCTTTCCATATGTGACCAATGATTGTTCCAGCAATCTGTTGTACAGAGATCAGTGATCTAAAAATGTTAAGCCCCAAACAGGTGAAATGATAGTAAATAAAAAGGATTAATTGATGAACATTTGGAGGTACAAAGTGGAAAATGTCATGTGACTTACTACCTACACATTGGGGTATGAAGTGCCATCCAAATCTGATTTGCATTTGCATTTTAACTCTTAACTTGCGGAGTAGTTTAAAGATATTTTTCATCAAATCTAGATTTGATGAAAAATTCATCTAAATAATACTCAAGAAATCATTGGTGAAAAAATGCATTATATTTACAGGTGGGAAATTTGATTAAATGTACCCAAATACTTCTTTGAGGGGCGAGAGAAATCCTGTCCTGGGTGGGAATATCTGCCTGCAGCATGCATGGAGTTAAGCAACTGTAGCAGATTGTAACAGGGACTACCATAACATAATGTAACCCACAAACAGGTGGAGAAATACAAAAAAGAGCAAAAATAAAATGCATACAGTTTTGGTATCATGCTTTATCCTTGGTAATATAACACTGATATAATATATGACATGCAATACACGATGACACTAAGTACAAATACTGATTAAATATTCAGAATGAAAATTTCAAAGGAAAAAAAGAGAGCTGAAAAAAGGTAAAATAGGTAATCCTGGTAATGAAGAAACAAATTCACTGCCTTTAATATTCTGAGTGGTGGCAAGGCAAAGTAGCACAATGTGTTCAGACATGGCAAGCAACTGTCAGACTCCCCAACATATTAACTCCATGCAAGCAGGGTTAGCATTGGTTGAAGACAAGAGCACCATCGATGTGCAGTATGCCTTAGTACAGAGTGCCACCATGCCCCAACATGGACAATCAGGGTGAAGTGCCTTGTCCAAGGACACAATGCAGTTACCCCTGGCAGGGATCGAACCATGGACCATTCGGTTGGAAGTTCAAACACTGAGCCACCACACTCCCCTTGACCTATACAAGTACAACTCCTGACTTTTGTACATTTTTAAGGTCCTTGATTCAGGAAAACATTGTCATTTTTGAAAATCATTCATCTATAACAAAACAGATTCACCTGCCAAGCACGAGTCATTTATCTTTGTTGATAATGAATTAATATCTTATCTCCAACAAACCATAGCACCAATACAGCAGGCCACCAAATGGGTCCACGGGATACTCAAAATCAAACCTGTGTGGTATATTGTCTATAGTAAGCTATATTCCAAGTATGATTCAAATCGGAGACCTACAACTTAAGTTATCATCCAGAAACCAATATCAACATGTCTTCTAACTCAGAAAAGGGCCATAACTGTGCCAAAAAATATGAGACAAAGCTCACTATCAATCCCAACCTGTATTATGTGGTTATAAACCTATGCATAAAATTTTGTTTCATTTCATTCAGTCAAACTAAAGTTATTGTCCAGAAACCATATTCAGAATGTACATTCGTCCATACAGACAGGCGGACAGACAAGGATAACACCTAATGCCCCTTGCCAAACTGACGGTGAGATAATAAAAATCTTGAAATTTTCAGGCCTGTGATACACCTAAAATTTTTTATTTCTTCATATTTATCTTAAGGAACAATCAATTTTTATCAATTGCTCATTTAATTTCTGAGCATTTAAATAAATCATTGACTATTTGTCTGAGGAAAATCCTAATCTATTTTGCTGTGAATGATTGATATTCAATTAATCAAATATTCAGGACAGCCCTAATCAAAATATGATCCAACAGACTTGATTTGAATGAAGTTGTAATTAAATTATTTTAGTATCAATGTTTTTCCTCATCCCTCCCCATAGAGGGGGGTGGGGGCATTTCTGATTATGATCACTTTCAGTCAGGTGAGCTAATAAGGTAGAGTAGCAGTGAAGAGTTCAGGAGTGTAGTCAAATGTGATAATTTGACACTCAAAACCTTACTATTTCTCATGACATATTGCCTATGTGATTAGAATATTAACAAGAGGCCCCATGGGGCCTGGGGCACTCACCTGACCAAAGTTGTTTAACCCTTTACCCAAAGTAGAGAATATCAAAATTTATTATTTTAATTACTAATTTTTTAAAATTTTTCAAAAACATTTCAACAAAATCATATCATGTGACCCCTCACTGGAATGAGCTCATTCCAATGAGGGGTCACATGATATAGTTTTGTTAAAATATTTTGAAAAATTAATTTTTTTTTTTCACTGCACAATTTACAAATTACGTGGGCGGATGCGGGTGATTCATTAGATAAAGGGTTTAAGAAGGATTTCATTACCTTCTATGGCTAGTTAACACAACAGAGGAATGAAGTTACTTAATTATTTTATAAGTCTGCTGTCCATGCATGCCAGATAATATTTTTCTAGTATTGGGATGCTACCACAGAAATAATGCCAGGATTTTCAGTAATGAAAAACTAGGGAGTCCAAATATCAACCTTGGGACTTGACTGGAACAAACTTGGAAGGATATTGTATACCAAATATCAAATGATTCTGAAGAGTGGTTCAGGAGAAGATTTTGAGAATATTACCAATTTTGCACTATGTTAAAATTTGCCCCCCCCCCCCCCTCCAATAGGGAACATAAATTTCAACCCTGGGATTATATTTAAACAAACTGAATCGGAACCCTCAAAAGATGCTGTATGCCAAATATCAAAAGATTCTGATTGTATCTCACTCAAGAATCAGATTATTCCCAATATTGCATAAATTAAAATTTGGTGTCCCTCAGAGCCAGGCACTCAATTTGACCAAAACTGAATCTAACCCTCCTGAAGATGTTGTATACAAATATGAAAGCATTCTGACTGGTGGATCTGAAGAAAAAGATTTTTAAAGAAATTTCCTCATATTGCACTAAGTTAAAATTCTGGCTACAATAGGGAGCCCAAATATTAACCCAGGGACCCTATTTGAACAAACTAGAATCTGTCCCCTCCCCCACTCACCCCAGTGATGTTGTATACCAAATAAGATTCTAATTAGATGGTTCTGGAAAAGAAGATTTTTAAAGAAATTCCCTTATATTGCACTAAGATAAAAGTCAGTCTGCCATGGGTAGCCCAAATATTAACCCAGGCACTTGAGTTGAACAAACTTGAATCTCATCCCCTTAAAGATATTGTATACTAAATATGAAAGGATTTAGACTGGTTGATCTGAAGAAGATGTTTAAATAAATTCCCTCACATTGTACTAAGTTAAAAATTTGGGCTCCCATAGAGCTCAAATATCAACCCAGGGACCTGATTTAAATAAACTGGAATCTGGCTCACATAGATATGTTGTATACCAAATATGAAACAATTCTAATTGGTGAATCTGAAGAAGTAGATTTTTAAAGAAATTCCCTCATATTTGACTAAGATAAAATTTGGGCTCCCATAGGAAGCCCAAATATTAACTCATGGACTTGCTTTGAACAAATTTGAATCTGACCCACCTAGAGATGTTGTATACCAATATGATGGGACTGGTGGATCTGAAGAAGATTTTTATAGAAATTCCCTCATATTGCACTAAGTTAAACTTTGGGCTCCAACAGAGAGCCCAAATATTAACCTAAGAACCCAATTTGAACAAACTTTAATCTGCTCCCCAAGAGATGTTGTATACTAAATATTAAAGCATTCTATCTGCTGGATCTGAAGAAGATTTAAGATTATCCTCCATACTGCACTAAATTAAAACGCAGGCTTCCATAAGAAGCCCAAATATTAACCAAGGGACTTAATTTAAACAATCTTGAATCTGACACTCATAACAATGATGTATACCAAACATTAAAAGATTCTGAATGGTGGTTCTGAAGAAGAAGATTTCTGAAGATTATTCCCCATATTACCCTCAAAAGATTCTGATCATTGGTTCTGGAGAAAACATTTAAAAACCTTTTGCAAATAAACTGACTCAGCATTTTTCCGATGCTGCCGCCCTACAGAACACCCTGACAAAGGCAATGGCAATTTTTTTTTTACCATTCAATTCTACTGTTCCTAAGGATGCTTCATACCAAACAACAGTTCTCTGCTCCGCTTCTATTTTCAGCTCCTGGGGTTCCCACGGGGGCACAGAATATTTTTTTTTGCATGAGTCAAGGTTCAATTACTCAATAATACCACATACCAAATATGGTTCAAATCGGACGATCGGTTCTGAAAACAGAAATTTTGGACGGGGCTCGAAATCTTGCCCCTCCCATTACAAAGCCAAATATTGCTGCACAAACTCTGTTTGAACCCACTTGAACACATCAAAAGGAAGCTACATACAAAATATCAAGTCACTGCACCCATTGCTTCATGAGAAGATTTTAAAAAAAGTTTGGAGCATTTTCCCCCCACCCTTTCCCTATAGGAATGGGCAAGTTGATTTGAAAAAAAAAACAACAAAATGCGATGTCAGAACAAGCAATCACCTCACATATAACTAAAACTGGTTCAGCGGTTTAGGCGAAGCAGGTGCAAACACCATGTTCATGAATGAAAGATGGTGAGTGATCACTATAGCTCATTCTCACTCTCAGTTTATTTATTTATTAGTGTTTAAGGTCATATACTTATGCACAATGACTAATCATGACCGTGACAGTTTTACGGGTGGAGGAAGCCGGAGTATCCGGAGAGAACCACTGAGCAACGACGAGCAGTTGCCAGCTCCCCAATATCGTAACTCCACACTACTGCACAGGCAGGGTTAGACTGGTTGACATGTGTACCATCGACGTGCAGTACGCTTAGTACACGGCATCATCATGCCCCCATCTGGGCAATCAGGGTTAAGTGCCTTGCCCAAGGACACAATGTGGTAGTCCAAATTGATTGCTCAGACGGTCACCCATCCATTAATTAACCGGGCTCGACGTTGCTTAACTTCGGTGATCTGATGAGAACCGGTTCCTGCAACACCACCGCTTCCCCTGAACTTTCTGTTAGGTGAGCTAACAACTAGAAGAAATAAAGAACGATTCATAATTTGAAATTATCTTAAGAACCGTTTCACTGTGAATGACAATGATTATGGCTTAATCTAAAGGACACAGGATAATGATTTTGAGAAACTTAACATGAAGGACCTAACTGGAGTTCTGCAACAGTTCAGGTGTCGTGGACTGGTTGGAATCCATGCATGGACACTGATGTCCATGCATGCGTTTACCTGGTAATAAAAATCAGCAGCAGCAAAATTTTAATTAATGAAGCATTGTACCCGGTGCTTCATTAATTAAACGTTTGATGATTATTCCTATAATTGGTGTTTGAAATCTAATATTATTGTGTCTAAGGAAATATTGCCCACCTGTGGAAGGGGACCAGTCCATGGCAGCCATACTGTACACCTAATAGTGTGCACTATTTTCTCTTTTCTTCACAGATAAGGATACAGAGAATATAATATACATAAATATGACGACATCAAAAGTGAACCCAACACCCACCAATCAGAAAGTATGAATAAATAAAAAAATCACACAAAAACTGATACCTTTGCTGATTTAGGAACCTTTTTCACAGGTTCAGTTTCCTAAAGAATTGAAAATGTAAATATTGATATTAACACATTTTAAACAAAATGTACAAAAAACAACAACAAAATTTGCACAGAGTCCAGGCCAAAAATATTCTTTTCTTCATGAAGTTGAAAAGTAAATAATATGGGATTAAGCAACATGTTGCATGGCATTTATATACAACTATTGTGTCTTCAACTGTTGGAGAATAAAGATGTGATCTGCCAAGTAATGTTTTCATTGAGCTGATGTATTGTTGCTTAGGGCCTTGCAAAGTTTCAAAGTTTGATTCAATTTGAAATCGTCCTGATAAATTGATTTGATATGTGTCATGCTGAATTTGAAATTTCAAATCATTAAGATGTTCTTAAAATCCTACGAAGAGTCTCCTCTTGAATTCTTTCTTTAACCCTTTACCCAACGTAACGGTCAAAACCAGCCAGTGCTATTCACAAAAATCACCAATTAATTTTCATTATTTTTTCATTTTTTGTTTCAAGAACATAGGTTATGACCCCTCTTTGGAATGAGTTCATCAAGCTTGTTCCAATGAGGGGTCATAACCTATATTTTTGAGACAAAAAATTTAAAAAATTAGTTATTAAATGAAAGTGTCAATGACACTGTAGCTCAACTTGACAAACTTGAACTTGGTAAGTTATAAATGAAATGGCAAAATTGAAGATCATTGGTACCAATGTTATTTTTTTTGCCAGTGGCAACATTTTTTGACAGAAACCGAAGAAAATCGATAGCTCCCATCTAGAGGCCTCCCCAAACAAGCATGCCAGGTTTCAAAGCAATCCGATCATAAATGTGCCCTGTAGGGTGTACAAAAGGGAAATATTGTGGTCTGACTAGACTAAATTCTAAGAACGTTGGCCGTGGCAACATTTTATGACGGAAATAGAAGGTCACCGTAAATAAGCATACCAGGTTTCAAAGCAATCTAATAATAAATGTGCCCTGTAGGGTGTGCCAAAGGGAAATATTGTGGTCTGACTAAACTGAGTTCTAAAAACGTTGGACGCAGCAACATTTTTTGACGGAAATTGAAGAAAATCGATAGCTCCCATCTAGAGGTCACCCCAAACAAGCATGCCAGGTTTCAAAGCAATCCGATCATAAATGTGCCCTGTAGGGTGTGCCAAAGGGAAATATTGAGTCTTCTGACTAAACTAAGTTCTAAGAACGTTGGCCGCGGCAACATTTTTTGACAGAAATTGAAGAAAATCGTTAGCTCCCATCTAGAGGTCACCCTAAATAAATATACCAGGTTTCAAAGCAATCTCATCATAAATGGGCCCTGTAGGGTGTGCCAAAGGGAAATATTGAGGTCTGACTAAACTAAGTTCTACGAACGTTGGCCGTGGCAACACTTTTTGCAAGAAAATCAATAGCTCCCATCTAGAGGTCACCTTAAATAAGCATACCAGGTTTCAAAGCAATCAAATCATAAATGTGCCCTGTAGGGTGTGCCAAAGGGAAATATTGTGGTTTGACTAAACTAAGTTCTAAGAACGTTGGCCGCGGCAACATTTTTTGACAGAAATTGAAGAAAATCGATAGCTCCCATCTAGAGGCCACCCCAAACAAGCATGCCAGGTTTCAAAGCAATCCGATCATAAATGTACCCTGTAGGGTGTGCCAAAGGGAAATATTGAGTCTTCTGACTAAACTAAGTTCTAAGAACGTTGGCCGCGGCAACATTTTTTGACAGAAATTGAAGAAAATCGATAGCTCCCATCTAGAGGTCTCCCCAAACAAGCATACCAGGTTTCAAAGCAATCTGATCATAAATGTGCCCTGTAGGGTGTGCCAAAGGGAAATATTGAGGTCTGACTAAACTAAGTTTTACGAACGTTGGCCGTGGCAACATTTTTTGCCGGAAATTGAAGAAAATCGATAGCTCCCATCTAGAGGTCACCCTAAATAAATATACCAGGTTTCAAAGCAATCAAATCATAAATGTGCCCTGTAGGGTGTGCCAAAGGGAAATATTGTGGTTTGACTAAACTAAGTTCTAAGAACGTTGGCCGCGGCAACATTTTTTGACAGAAATTGAAGAAAATCGATAGCTCCCATCTAGAGGTCACCTCAAACAAGCATACCAAGTTTCAAAGTAATCTGATCATAAATGCGACCTGTGAGGTGTGCCAAAGGAAATTGTGGACGTACGTACTAACGTACGTATGTACGTACGCCGACGGACGAGAAGTGATGGCAATAGCTCAGCTTGACTTTGTCAAGTTGAGCTAAAAAATATTTTTGGCAAGTGTTGTCTTCTTTTCATGTTAGGTAAAGGGTTAGCATCAAATTAAAGATGAGTCCACTTTGAAACTACTTTGATTCCATTCTGGAATACATGTTGTATTCCACTTTGTTGAATGACTTGTCCAAATAGACATGTCACCATTGAATACAATACTTGAGTAGTGATTGGCAATATTTATGGTTGTAAGAAGGTGTAATATTTACAACTGGAAGGGCCATGATATTCTATTTCAGATTTGATTCCATAAAATATTTACTATTTGATTTGATTCCGAATTTCATTCAACACAAAATCTGAGATTCATAGGGCCCTACTGCTGCTGACACTGTCGGAGAGGACAATGGGAGTCCTTTCCAGCAATATATAACAGCATTTTATCTCCTCAGAAAATTAATTCCGGGGATGATCTAGTTGCATTTTGGCAGCTCAAATCAACCTGTGCATACAATCAGTAATTTATATGCTTATGCCTGAAACATCCAAATGAGAAAATGTTGACTTTATGCATATAGATTTTGCACCAACATAAACGTTGCAAAGGAAGCTGAAGAGCTCCATAACATAACAAAACACATTTAAAATTTGAACAAATTACAACAGTCATATTCATAACTGTTTACTTTGGTTACAAAAGTAGACTGAGAACAAAGAGAACAACTTTCAGTTCCCAGAAAGCCATCCAATCAATTTGTTGAATTCTGCTGTCAGTGGTTTCTGTTCAGATCCTAGCCATGTATACAAGACAGCCAAGAGTTGACAAGAAATAACTGGCAAATCACTTGATTAAAGGGTTGCACTGTAGAAATTCTTCAAAAAATACTGTGAAAGCCTTCAGCATAAAATGTTCCCTCTTTGCATTTCATCATTAAAGACTTTGCACAGCATCATTAATGGCATAATATCAATGTAATCTTGTAACCAGAGAGCAGGTTCACTGGCAAAAGAAAACGGAGATTTTTGTTTCAAATCAGAGTTGAATACTTGGTACTCCTAATGCACAGAAACAGAGCTCTTGTGCCCACAAATATGACAGCGAAGACCTACTGTCCCTTTGGGTGAGGATCACACCTAGCATGGGCCTGCTTATCATATGACTTTAACTGCTACAGTGCTAAATTATTTTTCAAAGGTGATTTGTAATAGAAATATTTTTTTTCAAGGACACCATACTGTGAGCAAAAAGAATACCAGTTTAGTAGGAGTTTGTTCATAAACAATTGTTTTGTCACAATTTATTGGAGAGTGCCATGATGGCACACTCCATATAAATTGAAATAAAACAATTTTGTTTAAACATGTTTTGTGTCTCAAAAGCTGAGCAAACAAGGTAATGAATACAGTGTGAAGCCACTTTTCAGTAGAGCCCTGATAGTTGCTTCGAGCATTCAACCAGTTAGTCAATTTTACAAGTGCAGGGCTATGTCATGCTGGAGTTTAAGGTCACTTTCAGCATCTTTCACTACATACTCGAAACAAAAGGTACATAGTGAAGTTCATCATATCTTGCATACCAATGCTGCTCACTTTAGAGGTGTTCAACTCCAGGTGTTGGTTCCAGGTCTTATTTTATCAGTAAAGCAGAACTTGTTTATAACAGAAAACAAGCAGTGAGCCACCTCCAGGGGTTCCCACAAGGGAAGAACAATATTAACCAGAGGTGTCACTGTCCCAGATGTGCCTGTCCATACCTCCCGCTGCTCCCACTGCCATGATTATTCTAAGATGAAAAGAGGCACAACTCTGGCAAAAAAAAAGTCCAATCAAAACTATAATCGTAGGAACACTGGTTCCCATGGTAGTGAACATACATACCAAGTTTGAAAAGAATTGACCCATATACATCTGAGAAAATCTCTGGACAAAATTCAGGCATTCTCAGATGAAAAGGGGCATCACTCTGCCAAAAAAGTCTGATCGAAACTATAATCACAGGGGCACAGGTTACCATGGTAGTGAACATCCATACAAAGTTTCAAAGAAATCGCCCCATATGATATGGTTTTGTTGAAACTTTTTGAAACATAGTTTTTTTTCAACTGCTGAGTTTGCATATCATGCAGTCAATTTGTTAGGTAAAGGGTCAAGAAAGTTTCCTATATTAAAGACTTTTCAGGTCCTCTGCAAGGGATTTCTAATTCCAGTACTTTCAAGGAATTTAAGGAGCCACAGAACCCTGGATTTTAGTACTACATCAATTGAAACAAAAAATATTTCCTGAAACATAAATATTTTTCATATCACACAAAGGTAAATTATTAACAGAAACAAAGATATACAGCTTGAGAAAACAACATTTTGTTTCAACTTCCAAAATATCAATAACTTTTGTTATATTAATGTGGAAAAAAACAAAACAGTAGTTATATAAATTTATTTTCATTATTTCTATCACCCAGACAAAAACAAGATCCATAAATAATGAAAGTGTCAATGACACTGTAGCTTAACTTGTCTGTGTGTTGTGTTTGATGAAAAGGATAATGTTCAATATTTATGAAAGAATTATGAAATAAGACAAGAATTGTGATAATTGGGAATATGTTACTTTCTGTTCCCTTTCAATAAAAATAATATGAGGTGTAGACTCTACTAAAGAATTGAGAGGTGGGTTAATGTGGCCCTCACAGTTTATGTATGTGGCCCTCACAGTTAATGTATGTCAATGAAAGTTAGTCATCCTATTAAGTTACAATGAAGTCCATTCATAAATACGGCCTGTAGACTGTGCAGGTTTTCAGGCTTCGGGCCTGTGTAGCCATCATGGTTGATCAATCAAAGACCAGACGGGGATGTCCTCATCTAGACATTATACTGAGTCATCCTACCAAGTTACAATGAAATCCCATCTTAAATACAACCTGTAGTCTGTGCTAAAATTTTTCGGGTTTTGGGCTCAGGCAGCTGTCATGGTTGAATGATCGCGACCAAAAGAGGACGTTCTCATCTGGGCATTATGTGGAGTCATCCTACCAAGTGACAATGAAATTCCTTCATAAATATGACCTGTAGACTGTGTTAAAGGTTTTCAGGCTTCAGGCCCCTGTAGCCATCACAGTTGACCAATCACGACCAAAAGGGAACATTATCATCTAGACTTTATATGGAGTCAACCTACCAAGTTGCAATGAAATCCCTCCATAAATATGACCTATAGACTGCGCTAAAGTTTTAGGGGGTTTTGGGCTTGGGCAACCATCATGGCTGAATGATCGCAACCAAAAGGGGACCTTCTCATCTAGACATTATCTGGAGTCATCCTACCAAGTTACAATGAAATCCCTTCATAAATATGACCTGTAGACTGTAATAAAGGTTTTTGGGCTTCGGGCCCCTGTAGCCATCCCAGTTGACCAATCGCGACCAAAAGGAGATGTTCTCATCTAAATATTATATGAAGTCAACCTACCAAGTTACAATGAAATCCCTCTATAAATACGACCTGTAGACTGTGCTAAAGGTTTTCGGGTTTTGGGCTGAGGCAGTCGTCATGGTTGACAGATCGCGACCAAATGGGGACATTCTCATCTAGACATCATATGGAGTCATCCTAGCAAGTTACAAAGAAATCCGTCCATATTAAATATGACCTGCAGACTGTGCTAAAAGTTTTTGGGCTGGAACTGATTGTTTGATTTTTTAAAAATGTTTTAATGGCATTATCAATATTCAAATATTTAAGAAATAGTCCCTTGTTTTGAGATGAAATTTATTTCCTAGGACTTTGTAACACAACCAACCTCAGAAGAATCACAGTGAGCAGCAGCTCCAAGACACAGAATGCCTTAATGAGTGGAGTACTGGATGCCCATATTTGGACTTTATTCTGAAGTGCCAGTATCACAACTTTAAAGCCTCATATTCTGTTGATGTGCTTCATATTATCTTTAAAGTGAAATTTTTGTATGAATTTGACATTTTACAATTTATGGCACTCTCCCATCAATTGTAAAAAGACAAAGACCTGTGAACAAATTTTGACATCTAAAAATTATTAACACTCTACTAATTAAATTCCCTAAATGCTCTAGAATCTCTAAATTTTGTATCTGCTGTCTTTCAAATAATTCTTTATCTGTCTCCCAGTGCTGTATGTATTTGTTATGAGAATTGAGATATGGAGGATGCCTACTGCTTTTATCTCATGAGCGACTAAAAGCAATCAAAAACAGTGTATTTTTTGTTTATTATATGCATTTCAATGTTTAATTGTAGTTCAAATATGTTTTAATTGCAGTTTAAAAAACAGAAACACCAAAAATTGGTAGTAAAATCGATCTAAACTTATGATGTCAAATGTGTCACTTCCCGAGAGATATTTTCTTACATCTGTTGCGATATTAGGTAACATAAAATATTTGTTACAGTTCCTGCTATAACGTAAAATATTTGGTGGACATTTCCCAGGGAGAAATTAATTAAAAATCATATTTAACAAATCCTTCCTATCTCTAATTCTTCCATTTTATTGATTGAACATCATTTCAGTAAGGGGATTCTAGATAACTAAGAGAAAAAGAAAATAGGGTGTTGAAAATTTACTTCATAAACTTGAAAGGCAAAAAAAAAGAAAAATGAATAATTCCCATCAAAGATAGAACATAATAAAAAATATAGGTCTTGGAAAGTAAACGTAATTTATAGATAACAACAGAAATAAAGAAAAAAATGTCTAATGGTTCACCGAAGCAAACAAAGAGAAATTTCTAACACTTAATGACTACGCTGAACCATTTAGATCACTCAGCCATGGTGACTGAGTAGGCTACATTGTGTGGTGTTATTTCACAAGGCAATGATAAATTCTCTTGGGAGAAGTTTGAATCCTAGCTATTCCATTTGCAATATAATGGGTATCCTGGTCTACATTTTCCAGTGAAGTTCCACCTGGCAATTGGTGAAGAATAAATTCTTTTGGCAGAAGTTTGAATCCTAGCTGCTCCATTTGCAATATAATGGGAACCCTTTTATTCTTCAGCACTAGCTAGATTTAAAAAAAGAAATGCTTCATGCTGATTTTCAGTGATGTGCATGATGTACTACCAAGTAATGCAATCTACTGTAGGGTAATACTTACAATCATTATTAATTTTTGAATTAAGCATTTATTTTAATTTTTCATTCTTTTCAAAACATAACTTATGAACACTACTAAAATAAGTCCAAACGGCCTTAAAAAGTTAAAAATCTGTTTCTCAGGCCCTCCCACATGGTGCTTTTGGCTGCCTTCTTTTTATAACCAATGTAAACTTAACAAAATAAAAACTAAATGGTTTATCTCTGATATTTTAACCAAGTTAATAAAACTGATAAATTTGTCCCTTGAGTGCAACAAGGGTTTGCAATGCTTTAGCATTGCATAGCCTTCTAGCACTCAAGGGACGAAATACACCACCACCCATGCTTTTCTCTAGATTATGAGGCCTAAAACATAAAACAAACCAAGAACATGAACTTTTGATGGCAAACAATTACAAAAATAAAAAATAAAATAAAAAAACATCCACCGCATGCAATTTCACTAAAAATGGCCTGAGAAACAGAAGATCTACTTAGTGGGGCCTAAGGCTTTATCCCTCACAGAGTCGAAAGTTACATTTTGGAAAAAAAAAATTACAAATTTTTATTTCTTATTTGAAAAGTACTGACCCAAACAAATTATGTTTCATAAAGGAAGGAAAAATGAGAATCCACCACAGATAAAATGTAAGAAAAAGTGTTCTATTTCTACCTTTTGTTCGTCAGATAATTGGTCAGTCTCTTTCACCTGAGAAACATTTTTGTAATACATAATAATGAGAAACAGTGTGGAAGACATGTTGATCACTAACTTATGTGTTGATTATTTGTGTATGTATCTAATCTACTTGTACAAACATATTATTCTAGGATGGAGTTAAGTGACTGTTGATGAAAAACCCTGAACTTCAATGATCTGACAGGCTTTCACTAAAAAATGGTCAATTTTTCACGAGAAATAAAACCTGAAACTGATCATGTTACTCATTCAAAAACCCTGATTTCAGGGAAAACCTATAAAACTTACATCCCTGTTCTAGAGAGGGATGAATATTTGTTTTCCCAAACTAAGCAACCCTTGTGTCTCAACTCCTTATATGTTACTGGCAAAACATTACACCCAGAAAAACAATATTCTACTCTAGAATAGGATAATGTGACTTCTTTTCCACCCTGGCAGTGGTGGTAGCCCATAGTTGGGTATTATTTTTAACCCTTTACCTAACATGAAAAGCAGACGACACTTTTCTTGAACTAATTTTTTTTCATTTTTTGTCTCAGGTTATGACCCCTTATTGGAATGTGCTCAACGAGACAAAAAATGAAATAATAATGAAAATTAACTGCCAATTTTTTAGATTAGAGCTGGCTGGTTTTGACCGTTATGTTGGGTAAAGGGTTAAATATAGGAACTGCAACTTCATATTCTTTGAATGTGCTTCATATTATCGCTGAAGTGGAATTATTTAGTCTGTATGGATTTGCTTTATTACAGATAATGGGAGAGTTCCTGTAGGTACTCTCCAATAAACTGTAATAAGCCAAATATATGTGAACACATTTTGACATCCAATAATAATTAAGCAGTCAATCAGGTAAAATTTACAAAACTATGTGCCTGGATTAGATCATTCTATACAATGCAAATAGAAAGTCCATTTCACAGTTGTGGAGTGTTCAGCAACAAAGTTTCCCCAATAATTAAGAAAAATCACAACTGATCCCCTTCTCTACCTCAAAAATCAACTGATTTGTTTAAAGCACTGGATCATTTGCTGAGTGTTAACGTTTCCTTCAAGTGAAAATTTATGTGTATCTTGTTGAAATTTTTGAAGACCTATTCTTGGCTCAAAACAAATTTCATACAAGGACAAGCAACATGTATCTTTCAGGTAGACATGCAGGTATCGCTCACAGTACACAATCAGCTACTTCTGATCAAGACTTGGTAGCTTGAATCAAAAATCAAGATTCAATTAGGACCCACTACAAATTACTTATCTTGCAATAGAGCTGAAAAATTGACAAAAAATGCCAATCTTTTCAGCCGTGGGTTCCTAAATAGTACTGTCTTGTTGAATATTAGTTACAGCTGGCTGGGTGAAGTAACATTGTATTTTTAGGGAAGTTCAGTCATAATATAATAAAAAGATACCACTGATTTTCCTCATCAGTTTTTGTGTTTTGTATCAAGCCTTTAACCCTTCACTCATTGAAAAACATTATCAAAATTTATTATATTAAATATTATTTTATCAAAATTTTTACAAAATTTCAGCAAAACCATATCACATGCCCCTTAGTGGAACAAGCTCAACGACACGATTTTTGGTTTTGAAAAATAATATTTTTTCAACTGCTCAATCTGTATATTATGTAGGCAGATGCAGACAATTCGTTAGGTAGAGGATTAAATTTTCAAATTGTAATGGTTCATCATTCTCATATATATCAACTAAGAAACAGATGAAATAAATGTTTTCGCATCCTAATACCACCATTGTATCACAATCATTTTCACACTGCTGGAAAGCATAGTGTGTAATCCCATGTTACATCACTATAGTATGATAACACTGCTTCAGAATGTGTTGATCAAATGCATACAATTTATATGGTGTGTGATGGGCCTGGTTGGTATTAGTGCTGAATAGTGTGGTGTAATACATGTATTCCAAATAAAAAACAAGAGACTGGAGTATGTCTAATTGCAGTGCATTTTGTCTCAGTTTCTGTTGGTTTATTTCTTCTCAAAATATGTACTTGTTGTCTTCTAGCAGTGATGACCTATGGACACAATGAGTCTGCGAATAAGGAGTGAATGGAGTGCTGGTGGATGGTTGAAAACTACAGACAAAAATAAGCAACACTTTTACCATGGGTAACTCAGTCTTTATCCAATGCAAGTTTTTAACCCTTTGAACCCTCGTTTACTGGAATGGTATCGCTTTTGTGTACACTTTCAGTGAGATGGGTCAGTCCAATATCAATATACAGGGAGGAAAAATAATAACTGCAGTCTGCAACCGTGTGGCTGCAGACTGCCATTATTATTTTATCATCAATGTCCCGTCTTATAAAAAGACAAAAATGCGATGAAATTATGTCTTGGACCGAAAAATCAGTCTTATGAGTTCAAAGGGTGAAGTTTTTAGGTCACAGGAGTGACTACATTGGGAAGCCTGATCAGATGGACGATTCATGGCACTATTGTTTCTGGATCCCAAACACTTTACAACATATAACTCCCACCCATTCATGTTATATTTGGTCATTCCCACCTTGAATAAAAAATTTGAAAAAGAAAGAAAAAAATTCTCTCAGCACTGTTAAGGAATATAGAATGGGCCTTATTTAAACAAAATATTTTCCAACATATTTTACATTAAATAAGGCAGCTGACAGTTAAAAATTGCCTTAACTCTTAACCTAAAAAGATTTAGTATCTCTTTAACAAAAAAAAAAACACTTCAGATGAGCCTTGAGTAAGCAGTTATTAAAGAATTTCTATCATGTGCTGCTAACCAGGCTATTTACTGGATAAGTACCAGAGGCCACTATCAAAGCTCTACTGATACTTTAGTGGATGTACATATAGATTAGCTTGTTGTTTGCTCAGCAGCAGAAAAAAATGTTTGTATAAATTGTAAGGTAACAAGATTCTGGAAAGTGCCAGTTGGTACTGTCAAACAAATTGCAACAAAATAATTATTTTAAAAAAAAATCTTGCTGTACTGAGGCTATCCATGCTGGTAGCATTGTATCTTTAACAAAAATACCCATGTTACAAATTACCTTTGAAAAATAATTTAGCAGTCCACCGGTTTAGGTTCACACAGCCTTAAAACTGGTATTTTGACTCCCATTCCACCCCAAGCTACCCCAGTAATTATTTATTTATTTATTGGTGTTTAAGGTCACATACTTAAGAACAATGGCTAATCATGACCGTGACAGTTTTACGGGGGGAGGAACATTCTAACTCTGTTCAAGCACTGATCAAGCGGGGTTACAGCAGCTGAAGACAAGTGCACCATCGACGTGCAGTACGCCTTAGAACACGGCGCCATAGTGCCCCCATGTAGGCAACCGGGATAAAGTGCCTCGCCCAAGGACACAATGCGGGTCATCTCGGACAGGGATCGAACTCGGGACCTCTAGCATAGAAGTCCAACAGTCTACCACTGAGCCACTGCACTCCCTACCCCAGTAATGCAAGTTTGGTTATCCTAGGCCACAAAGAGTGGTCTAATATTGGTATGTTTTTAATTTCACTTTTAAAATTCAAACATTTTCAAGGTTTTTCACCACTTTTCAGGAGAGACTACATATCAGCTTTAAGCACAATAGTAGTAAAGAGAATTTACAACTGTGCTAATGATCGTGATTTAGTTTCACCAGGAGAGCAACAACAGCTATTTCTTGCAATTCCCATCAGAAGTTTGTCTGAACCTTAAGGGTCTGGACCAGTGTCTTGAATTCCCACCATTCCACAGTCTCTATACATCTAATGGCTTAGCAGTGATTTCAAGTTAAGTTTTGGCTGCCTGTTAAGGCAGCCAAGACTTGACTAGTTATCACTGCCTAGTTAATCTGTCTATTGTCAGTAGGACCTTCTCATGATGGCATGCTCTAAGGGCACCTGTTTTGAGGTTGGAAAAGACAGAAATAGATCTTTAAGGGTTAAGGTATTATGCATCTCATAATCATCTCTTAACTGATTTAGTGCCAAATTCTTGTACACTCAGCAGTCATGAAACCAGTGTCAAATTAAACTTTAACCTTACACATCAACATTATGAGACAAGCGCTATTCACAAAAAATGCCAATCAAACTTTGATATTTTAAAAACGTTTTTGCCTCCAAAACTGAGATTATGACCCCTGACTTTAACAAGCTTGTAGAACACATACCAGTGAAGAATTATAAGCAATGTATTTTTCAGGAAAAAAAATGAAAATCTCAACATTTTCATTTTCTTTCAAAAAAAATCCAAGACCACTTTTTTAGCAAGGGCCATCTAGCAAAGGGTTAACTGAATAAAGATTCAGTGTATAAGCCCAGAGTTACTTATTTTATAAGCCTGTAGTTATGTGTGTTTGTGCAGCTGGGGTATGATTAATATTCCTTCACCTTTTCTTCTTCCATTTGCAAAAATACCTAAATATATAGATGCTAATGTTAGTTCATGGAGGATAGTAGAGGTTGGTGTAAGCTGTTAAAAAATTAAATAGTCAGTTTTAAAAAAAATTATTCAGTACTATATATCTCAAGGATGACAAAGCAGCTAGTTCGACGATCAATCACTATGCAACAAAATAGAAGAGAAAAAATTGGTCTTCATCTCCTTATTTCTGGTTATAATGACAAATAAAATTAAAAATATTCTTAAATGAATCAAGAATCCAATAACTACCCAGACTTTCTTAGTCAATCTTATTTCTTAGTCAATCTCATATGAACACAATTTTCTTAAGTAAACTTAGCATAAATTTTCAAATCAAGTTATTCGTCAGAAAATAAAGAAAACATTCTTTCTACTTCAACGCACCTGAAAAATAGACATGATGATGGAATATTGCCCTGTGGTTAAATGTAAAATCTGAAATTCTATAAATTACTTTTCAAAACAAATTGATAAGTAACTTTCATGCGTCAGCGGCGCCACTATAATAATACAGACTGATACAGAAACATTCTTTTTCAAAACAACAGCACAAAGATTTAACTGGTTGAGTGCTGGAATTCCATATTTGTACTCCACTGTGAAGTGCAGATGCAGCAATTTAACCCACTGTGTATTTTCAAGATATTTTTCATCAAATCTAGGCATGGCTGCTTCAAAGCAGCCATGAGTAGATCTGATGAAAAATTCATCGAAATTTATCTCAAGACATCATTGGTGAAAAAATGCATTCAGTTCACAGGAGTAAAATTTGATTAAATGTGCCAAAATTAGATTTATTTCAGCAGAAAGAAAAATCCTCTCCTGGGCAGGAATATCCGCCAGCAAGGAGTTAAAGGCTTCATATGTTGTGGATCTACTTCATATTATCTATGAAGTGGAATTATTTCGTCACTATGAATTTGCATTGCTACAGTTGTAACATGGACAAATATTTTAGCACTCTACCAGTTAATCAACAATTAGTAATACTACAAAGGAAAATTAACAACACAGTAAACAAGGAGACAAAACCCTGCATACAGTTATTGATTTTAGTAGACATACTGGGAAAAAATGCATTGACCTCAGCAGTTATTCTTGTTCTAAGACCAAATACTGTTTACTGAGGCATGAGATTTTGTTAACATATCTGGCAACATACTGTTGATATAAAGGAACTGACCAAACCTAATCTTGTAACTTTCTGACATCACATATTTGTTTGTCTATTGGGATATAACGGATACAATATTAATGATTTCAGGAACTAAATTCAAGAAATTCCAAGGCCTTTTTTACTTGAACTCAAGGAATTTCAATACTGATGCAAGACCAATTTCCAAAATCTTGTGAGAACCTTTGTTCAAAAAAAAAACTTACAAAATGCAACAAGATTTTCATTTGTTCAAACAAAATGACTGACACTACATATATGATTTGTCAAAACTAGGACACACGTGTTGTTCTGCCAAATCCTCACTCTCAAAAGGAAAGTGAGGAGTGGAGATAATGATTAGACTGTTCCAAGCAGGACTATTTGTTTAATGCATCTATAGCTATATCATGACCACAACACAAGTATAAAATTAGGATTAGCCAATCATTTATATCTATACCATCCATTTAAATGGACATCCACTCCAATTTTACCAGTAAACATCTCTGCTAGACTTCCAAAGCTTCTCACAGGGATTACTTATTCAGGCTGGTAGAAATTAAGGCAACTCCAAAAAAGGTTATCATAACTTGTTCCAGGGAACTCAGTTTTCTGGATGCCATTTTCAGAATTTATAAGCATGTGAGCCACAGCAATTCTGAATTCTGATATGTGTACAAGTGGGCAAACAAAGATCAGTAGCTCTTTTTCTATTGAGGCAGGCAAACAATAAACATTGGAAGCAATAGTTCACCCAATTTAAGTGGGCCTGATTATTGGAAAAGTTCCTCAGGACCATTTTTGCATTTGTAATCCCACAAAAAAACTTCCGCCATCCCTTAAAGTATGAACAATCTTGAAACATCCTTTGTAAGGACTTTCAAGAAGCTTTCATGTTCAGAGGCTTTTTTCAAGTAATTCCAAAGCCTTGAATGCTCATTTCTGAATTCAAGAATTTTTTAGAATTTCAAGAACACAGGGATTCCTTGTTTGTTTATTGGGGTTTAATTACACTTTCAACAGATTGGGTCACATTGTGACAGACAGTTTTATGAGTGGAGGAAGCTCGAGTACCACGAGAGAACCACCGAGCAGCTGTCAAGACTTTCCAACTTACTAACTCTGTACAAGCACAGTTAACAGTTGTTGAAGGCAACTGCATCATCAATGTGCAGTATGCTTTAGTTCACAGTGGCATCGTGTCCCCATATGGGCAATCAAGATTAAGTGTCTTGCTCAAGGACTTTACTGCTGTCAGGATCGAACCTTTGCGACCTTTTGGTTTAACCTTTAAGGGCATAATTCCGACTTTGATAACTTTTTAATGCAAAGGAACAGGTGCCCCAACATGCATTGTTTGGATATTTATTTATTATTTATTTATTGGTATTTAATGACACTTTCGACAGCCAGGGTCACCTTGTGTTGGAGAGTTTTACGGGTGGAGGAAGTCGGAGTACCTGGAAAGAACCACCGAGAAATGGCAAGCAACTGTCTGGCTCCCCAACATAACATACCATTTATTTATTTTATTTATTTATTGGTCACATATTTCTGCACAATGGCTAATCATGACCATGACAGTTTTACGGGTGGAGGAAGCCGAAGTACCGGGAGAGAACCACTGAGCAACGGTGTGCAACTGTCAGCTCGACAACAAACCATCTCCACAGAAGCAGGGTTAGCACTGGTTGAAGACAAGTGCACCATTGACATGCAGTACGCCTTAGTACACAAAGCCACAATGCTCCCACGTGGGCAATGGGGGTGAAGTGTCTTGCCCAAGGACACAACGTGGTTGCAGCAGGTGGGATTTGAACCGAGGACCTCTCTGCTTGCAGCCTGTACCTCTACCTACTGAGACACCATGCCCCACATTGTTTGGGTAAACTCAAAAACTACTTTTCTAAGTACCTTGTCAGTTGTTTCTAGACAAGTCTTGGCAGCCAAGACTTGACTAGAGACAACTGCAAAGCCACTTGAGATAGACTTTCAAAGTATAACAAAAATGTTATTCTCCAGGTCCTTAAGGATTAAAGTCTAATGCTCTGGGCTCTGAGCCACCATACTCCTCTGGACTTTTTGTTACATACGAATTGAAGGAATAATGATTTATGGTGATGAGAAGTGATATACGTCCATGTCAGTAGAGATTAATAATCAGACTTCATATTACATACAAAACTTAAACAGATAAAAAGTTAGGAGGTATAATTAGTGTATCACAAACACTCTACCAATGCATTACAAGAAGCTAAGCTGAACACCTACACACGCCAACTGACTTACTTTCCCACTCTGTTTCATTTCCTTAACCTTGCCACCCTTACGTTCAAGAGTGCCTTTTTTGTCTGGCTCTTTTGTTTCTTTCTCCTTAAAATTTCATAGATTACATGTTACAAAATATGTCTAAATGAACCAAAGTTTTGCTAAAAAAAAAAAATGAAATACAAATTCGAATGCCTAATAGTCTTTATTATTAATTACCTATCAATGATATGGACACAATTTCAGTCATCAAATCTCTGCTGCTGTGTCAGACGGAGTGTGATAATGATGATACTGGCAAAATGTATGCAGTGTGATACTGCAATATCAAAAACAAGACTGGGTGAGAATTATCCTCTTCTTCCACCGCACTAAAAAACATGGGCTCTAAATCCAAGGACCATCAAGATTTTTTACATCTTCGTCACTGAACAGATGAATCAATTCATTTTTCAATGAATATTATCAAACCTAAATTAGATTTGTACCAGACACATCGAGATGATGAAGTAGGTAAAGTCCACCTGGGGCAGAATGGAGATAAAGAATACCTTGCAGCAAAAACTACATTGGAAAGTTTGTCACCTGCTTTTGCTGAAAAAGGATTTGACAGATTCCGAAATCAAGGCTCTAATATTTGTTGATTTATTACTTGATGGCAGGTATCTAACAAAAAGATCATCTGTACAGTAAAGTTTTCTGGTGTGCTGTATTACAGGACCTTCTCTAGGCAGTATTGCACCTGTCAACTGTGCCGACTCATGTGATACCGCTTGGGTGAAGTTCCTTGATTACAGCTAACAAAAACCTCTTCCCAAATATCACAATATTTTCCTGATAAAATACATAGATTTACCAAAATGAGAGCAAGTTTATTATCCTTGATCCAAACATGGCATTGGTAATCATATGGAGATATTAGATTCAAAACATACATCCTTCTTATTCTTAAAACAAATGTTTATATTTTAGAAAATTTTCACATTTTGAAACTTCAGTTCTTGTTCCTTCTTTGATGTTTGGATCTCTTATTTATAATACTTTTTTAAAAACCTATCATAATATATACATAAAATAAATACAAAATAAATTTCTCATTCCACAGGCAGCCACAAGTAGGATTATAATTAATGCTACAAGTGCAATAAAAAAAATAATTTTGTCTAGGGCCCTGACAATATCTCATTTTCGATTCAAATTGAATCTCAAATCGAATCATGTCGATTATTTAAAATAAAATTCAACCTCAAATTGAATCAGTGGCATCTTGAAGATGACCAATTAGATTTTATTTATGATAATGTATCGGAAGCTACACTCAGTCTTTTATTTCAACATTATTTATGTATGATTTCTATCTGAACTATACATTTTGTGAGATGATGAAGATGACTGATACTAAGCTATATTCCTTTGAAAAAGATTTGAGAGGAAACGAATCGGGCAGCCAATTTCAAAGTGAACCGAATATCTACTTAAGATTCAAAATTGAAGTAAATCTCGAAGTATTGCAGGGCCCTAATTTTGACACACTACACATCTGCTGTATTTATCCAAAAACGTTTTAAGTTGACTGTGTGTCAAATAATCAACATTTATGAAAACAAATTCGAGCATGAACTCTCTGAACACTGATGTCAAAATACTGAAATTTCAAACAGCAGTTTTTTTTCTCCAATAATGCAATTACAAATTTAACTAATTCAATCTTTAACTCTTATAAACATCAGCCCCAATTAAATTTTTCTGGTGTGATCTAAAATTTAGTTTCCTTTCAAACCTTTGTTCACAAATGTGTATAATGAGGATGGATAGTCACTTTTAAAGACCAACATTCCTTATTGGTGGGAATTCTGGATACCCACAATTTGAGTCTAATGACCAGCAAACAGTGACTCAAGTTTGACCTGGGTGGGTACAGTTAATTCCTAGTTTTGCAAGTTAAAACTTAGATTATTAGCTTACAAAACTAAACACTAAGAAAAAAGTTGTATTTTTGGCTTTGTAACCTGGAACTAAATAGTAAAGCCATTTATTACGAAGTTAGTTAGTTCTCAGATGTTTAAGCGAAAGAAATGGCAAACTAGAGGTACTGTGAGCAAACTCACGAAGTGATACCCCCCACGCCTGAAATGTATAAGTTAGATTATCTCCCCTTGGAAATGTCAGAACGGAATTATATTGCTTCATGCACATCTTCATATGGAGTTCTTCCATTGTGTAAAGTTTCATGAAATTCTTCAAATGGTTTAGGAGGAGTTGCGCTTACAAGGATGGACAGATGGTATAAGTTAGATTACGGTATAAGTTAGATTATCTCCCCTTGGACTTGTCAGAACGGAATTATATTGCTTCATGCACATCTTCATATGGAGTTCTTCCATTGTGTAAAGTTTCATGAAAATTCTTCAAACGGCTTAGAGGAGTTGCGCTTACAAGGATGGACAGACGGTATAAGTTAGATTATCTCCCCTTGGAAATGTCAGAACGGAATTATATTGCTTCATGCACATCTTCATATGGAGTTCTTCCATTGTGTAAAGTTTCATGAAAATTGTTCAAACGGTTTAGGAGGAGTTGCGCTTACAATGATGGTCAGACGGACAGATTATCTCCCCTTGGAAATGTCAGAACGGAATTATATTGCTTCATGCACATTCCCATATGGAGTTCTTCCATTGTGTAAAGTTTTATGAAAATTCTTCAAACGGCTTAGAGGAGTTGCGCTTACAAGGATGGACAGACAGTATAAGTTAGATTATCTCCCCTTGGACTTGTCAGAACGGAATTATATTGCTTCATGCACATCTTCATATGGAGTTCTTCCATTGTGTAAAGTTTCATGAAAATTCTTCAAACGGCTTAGAGGAGTTGCGCTTACAAGGATGGACAAACGGTATAAGTTAGATTATCTCCCCTTGGAAATGTCAAAACGGAATTATATTGCTTCATGCACATCTTCATATGGAGTTCTTCCATTGTGTAAAGTTTCATGAAAATTGTTCAAACGATTTAGGAGGAGTTGCGCTTACAATGATGGTCAGACGGACAGATTATCTCCCCTTGGAAATGTCAGAACAGAATTATATTGCTTCATGCACATTCCCATATGGAGTTCTTCCATTGTGTAAAGTTTCATGAAAATTCTTCAAACGGTTTAGGAGGAGTTGCGCTTACGATGGATGGACAGACGGACAGATGGACTGACAGGGTGATTCCTATATACCCCCCAAACTTTGTTTGCGGGGGGTATAAATAATGTTAATACATTTACCATTACCAAGGCAAAGGGTGCGATGAGAAATCCAGAATATTGCAGTTTATTTCACATGTTTGTTTAAAGAAGGTGACATGCCATGAAAAAATGCACTGTTAGAAAGGGCTCAAGGAGCCCTTTCTGACAGTGTATTGCATCTCAATATTTTAGTTTAGAGGTCATTATAAGATATATCATGATTCTGAAGAAGAAAGAAATGAATACTATTCAACAGACAGGGTTCCACTGTAATTTCCGGATGTAGAAACAAACCATGATTTAGTAGTAATCCACCTTCACCATTCTGTATAACCAGAATGTTGGTACATGCAAAAAAAATTATTTCCACACTGCTGTGTCTGTACATAAAAGTGCCAACTGTAACTTTCTGAATTTGCAGTTAATATATTTATGGAAGACAAAAAATATAGGTGAATTCTTTTTAAAAAAAGCCTGGTGTATTCAAGAGTCAGCAGTACAATTTATTTATTTATTGGTGTTTAAGATCACATATTTCTGCACAATAGCTAACCATGACAGTTATACGGGTGGAGGAAGCCAGAGTACCCGGAGAGAACCACCGAGTAACGGTCAGCTCCCCAACATACTAACTCCACACAAGCAGGGTAAGCATTGGTTGAAGACAGGTGCACCATCGACATGCAGTATGCCTTAATACACAATGCCAGTGTGCCCCCACGTGGGCAATGGGAGCAGAGTACCCAGAGAGAACCACTGAGTAACGGTCAGCTCCCCAACATACTAACTCCACACAAGCAGGGTAAGCACTGGATGAAGACAGGTCCACCATCGACATGCAGTATGCCTTAGTACACAATGCCACCATGACCCCACGTGGGCAATGGGAGTGAAGTGTCTTGCCCAGTAAAAATATTGTGCAACCAACCAAGTGATCTCAGTGAGAACCAAACTAATAATTAGAGATTATTACTTAGTTCATTTCATATAGGCCAAGATATCCGCAAGTGGTAACTTCATATCGGCTGAAGAACAAAGATTGAAATTACCAAGGATTGATATGAAACTAAACATGTAATACCTTCTATATTTATTAAACCAAAACAAATAATTACAAAATGTTCTCAAATCTGTTAGTTTTCTGACAATGTTATTGTTCCTCATTCTTTTCACAGGGTCCTCTTCTCCTAGCTCACCCATCTGAATGTGCCAGCTTCCAGTGGGGAACCACAACATTCAAATAACTGAACTTCCTATTCTCCCTCTTCGACAAATCTCTCCTTACGACCAAGCCTGGGAAATAAGCAGACTGTCATCTGCAGAATGGGGTCCTCAGAGGGCGAATTTGGTGATGCTACCCTGCACAGCAGGGTAGCATCACCAAATTACCCTCTGTGATCCTCAATCTGAATGAAGGTTTTTGAGCCTAAACAGAAGGAGGTACCCAAAGGATAAATTGGCCCATTGTATGGGACAGCAAGAGCAATTTCACCCTCTGGGGACCTCATTCTGCAAATGACAGATTGTTATTTCCAGGCATGCTTACGACTCTGAATTTTAGTTTGTGATGAATTTTCTGTACAACCCTTCTTCTTTCTTCTCTTCATCCACCTAATTATTACTTATTCTCATCATTAATTCCTCATCATACAAAACTCTGCTTCTAACTACCCCATCATGCCTTGTAATGCCAATTTTCCAGATTGTGTTCAATGAACAACTGTGAACATTTTGATGTAAACAAACCTCTTGAACCTAGTAATGCATCAAGGTGGGACAACTCTAGTGTGATTCATATCAGCCAAGATCGGCATCATATCAGCCGAGTTTGAAGTCATATCAGCTGACTTTGATAATGGGCAATTGTGGGAAAGAAAATCATGTCTAATAAATAATGTTCAATATTATCTTTTGCAATTATTTTAAAATCCAGACAACAAAACACAGTTTTGAATTGTTTCAAAAAAGGGAGAAAAGATGAAACCAACTGCCAAACTGTTGTTTTGACATTTAAATGAATTACAGAAGTACTATACAATTATTGAGTAATAAACGCACCTTTTTCTTCATGCCAAACAGGCCTTTCTGTTTGAAGGAGAACAACATGATGTCTTCACTGTCACCAGCATGGTCAAGTGCAACATCTGAGTCAGATCCCTGGAATGAATAAACACATGTTATCAAGAATTTATTTATTTATTGGTGTTTAAGGTCACATTTTTCTGCACAATGGCTAACCATGACCACAACATGGAGATAAAGTCAAATGCAGTCTATTGTTTATACACATTTTGCTCATTTTAGAGGACTCCCATCCCCAAGCATTAGTAACTGGGTCCTACTTTACCAGGAAAACAGAGCTTGTTGACCACAGTAAGCAAACAATGCTTCACTTCTCCAGATTTCCACAAGAATGCCATCAAGAAAATGCTAGAGTACTAAATAATTCTTGGTTGTCGAAATCTCTTCACATCTTTGATTTGTAACTATTTATGCAAGTGTCAACATGCATCCTCCCATAAACTGTGACAAGTCAAAATCAAACAAACTAAATAATTTTACCTCAAAGACATTATAAAGCACACCCATGGAATATTTTGTCTTTGAGTTACAGTACTTTCATTTAACGCTTAAGGGCCTGGACATGTGTCCTGAATTCCAACCAACCCACAGCCTCTATACATCCAGTGGCTTAGCAGTGATTTCTAGTCAAGTCTTGGTTGCCTTAATAGGCAACCAAGACTTGATTAGATATTACTGCCTACCTAATGTGTCTGCAGTGAACAGGACCTCTTCATGATGGCATGTTAAGGGCACCTGTTCTGAGGTTGTAAAAGTCGGATATAGGCCTTTTAAGGGTTGAGAGTGGAGCCCAAATACAATCTATCAGTATGCAATAAATTAACCAGTGTTCATGCTGTTGGGTTCCAATGGTGCCAAGTGCACTAAAATATTTCATTTGGCACTAAAAATACAACATTTTGCTTCAAAATTTGGCACTCAGAATATACTTTGGGTACATCTCAATGGCTTTATGGTTTATTATTTCAGTGCATCGTTTTCTGTAAAATCACTGTCTGGCAGCATAGGCAAGACAGAATTAATGCCTGTCAAGTAAACGATAGTTAATAGGTAGGTATAATCATTGTTCTTTGTTTGTTAACAGTTTATCCATTTAATCTGATTCTTATAAAACATTTCTTGTTACTTAATCTTTTTTTATCTTGCTTCATTTTTTTTATAATCCACCTGAAAGATAATAAGTATTTGTCCCTAGTTTATTTGGAATGAACAAACAGTGACTAAATAATAATCATGAAATTATTTTGTAAACTTTAATAATAGCCTTTTAGTTTTTTATTATCTACATTTTTATTATTTTGGGTGTTTTTTGTAATTAAATTACTTGAAAGAGCCAGGTAATACAAATACAAATATCGTAATTTGAGTGAAATCAGATACCTTCTGCAATGCTTTAGCATTGTAGATGACACCTTGTTGCACTCAAGCAATGATACATGATAAAGTTATTCTCGTTTATGATCAGATTCCATTTGGCACTAAAATCTTTCACTTGGCACCAAAACAATTCATTTGGCACCGAAGAAAAATTCCACTTGGCACCAAAACATTTTGAGTCAGCGTGAACTGTGCAATTAACTAATGCATTTCACAGCAGGCATTTATATTCATTTATAAAAAAAATCCAAGTGTCAAACCTGTAAATTTGGGGAGAACAGTTGTTTCATTCTCCAGTAGTCATGCAAATTTTATTTCTCACAAGCAATAATCCTTCTGAGAAAATTAAAAGACTAACTTGTTTTTTAGACAATTAAATCACAAATTTACTCAGAAAAATATCCACTGTGTAAAATATGAAATACAATGTTTCAGAGAATTCTTCATGCAGTGGTCTAAAAAAACATCCTTGTATTCCGAGATTAAACCCTGCCTTGTTGTATGACACTTCAGATATTAAACTCATGTCCCGTTCTTGAATTCCAGGATTAATCTCCTGCCAGTTCACATTTTCATTATAATTTCTGCATGCGTGTTGAGTCTATGTCAGCATACATGATTAACAATGTGGCGAAGGGGCAAGGTCAGTATCCCTCAGACTCCCATAATGTTAATCTTAACATACTATAATAGAAAAGTTACAAATTTCAAATTCTCATGGCCGTTTTCAAGACTTGGATGCCTCTATAGCTATAGGCAGTCATGACTTGACTTGATACTCCTGCCAACCATATTATACTTTGTCATACAGGGAACTCTTAGAATTAGACTTTAGTACACTGGAAATTCTTGAAAACAAGTGGAGCTTAAATGTTCAAAGAAAGGTGACTGTATCCAGTACAATCAAGGTTTCATTTTTTTTTTAAAGTTTGAAATAATCCCGTACATATGACTTCAAGAAGAACCCTGAGAGGCCTTTCTACCAGTGGGTCATAGTGTATCAGTTCATCTGCAAAGGTAAAGATTCACAAAACTTCGGTTTCCATTTCAAACTTTATCACAGCACTAAAATAGTTATCAACCTTATTGCAATGGTGCAATTACATTCCCTTGCTTCCATCAAAGTGTAAAATTCTTTAACATAAGAACTCACATTTTTTGACTTACCAGAAACAGTGAAAAGAAGAGTCAAGAAAAGTTAAGATGCTAAATTCCCAATGCCATTACTTTAATTACAAACATCATCAAACTGTATAATCAGTGACTTACAGACCATATTTTCAAATGGCACACTAATATGGCAGTTCAAAAAAGTATTTGCTTGTTATTTAAACAAACTGTTTGCAACACAAATAAAGAAGCTCTGTGGGTTACCTGCAATCAAATTACTGCTTTGTTCACTGTATTGGCATAATAATCAATTGAATAAAACCCAATAAGTGTTGCTTTTCATAATAAAATATAGGTAAAGATTTTTACTTTCCTCTGAGGAAAGACAGTGCAGTTTCTGTTACCACCTGAATAAGTCAGGGGAATTACTAGAATGGAGTGGAGTGGGGGTTGAAGTGTAGAGGAGATCCCCCACTCCTCCAAATATTTTTTCAGTTGTGACATTTAATTCTGATTTGGAGTCTTAGAGATATCAATTTGCTCTTGCTGGTAATCGCACATATCCTTACGCAACTAGATTTGCTATTTGGGATTTATTACACACACAGTGATACAAACGGATGCAATGGTACCCAAATCAGAGTTTTGTGGGACCAAGCATTATCAATTTGGAGTAAGGAAGTAGGTCACGAATGCCTCATGCCCACTACATGTATTTATCAACATAAAAATTTCAAAGTCTTCTTAAGTTTTTTAACTGTAATCCCAAATGAGAAATTTTCCAACTACATCATCAAGGCTTGCCTTCAACAAAGCATGCCTAGATTATGGAGTTGAAATATTTTATCAGTCAGGATATGAACTATCAATTAAATCAAGTTTATACCACATCCCAATTAGTCACCCACATGTCCCTGAATAAATCTTGTGATAAGACTTCCAGCATGTCATCAGTGTACACACAGAAAAATGTTTCAGGACAAACAGAAACTAACACACATTCCAATGAGGAAGCATAAGTGTTATCTGCTGTGTAAGTGTGTTAACCCTTTACCCACGATGCCAAAAATATGTATTTTAAATATTTTTTTTTTATTTTTCAGAAAATTTCAACAAAACCATATCATGTGAGCCCTTCACTGGAATGAGCTTGATGAGCACATTCAAATGAGGGGTCACATGAAATAGTTTTAACATTTTTTGAAAAGATTTTTTTTTTAAACTGCTCAATTTGTAAATTAGGAAAGCGGGTGTGGCCGATTTATTAGGTAAAGGGTTAATGTATTATTTTCTTAGCTGATGAAATGCTATATGACATTCTGTTGGAAATCTGCTCTAGGAGCCCAGATCATTGAACGGCATGTAACATCCTATTATCAACTGATGAAATGTCACAAGTCATCATGAGCAAATGACCTCATTGAGACCTTTTGTATCAGATAACATAAATTCGTAAGCTGGTTGAACGAAACAAAAACATTCCATACCTTTCCAGGAGTGAAATAAAGGCAAGTAACCAATCACACTTCAAAAGTGTATTAGGTGAGTGATTTATATGTACCATTATTTGATATCAATACAATATCCAGAGGAAAGTCTCAGAGTTAACTTTATATAAATCTTAATACCACTTTGGCCGGCCGCTGATTTGTCTCGGTATCATCACTTATTACATTAATACAACAGAAGAACATTCCACAAATATGGATTCCAGTGGAACCATCTGTTATATTACAATGTAATTTTGTGTTTTAAAGTAATCTTTTGGAGTTATCTCTTTCTTGACAAACGTCTTTATAATATACTGGTTTTCGATAAAAGTTGTAGACATTAATCAACTTATAAGCTTGTTAAATTAGCAAATAAATACAGTGCATTAGATGATAAAATTTCCAGATGAGCCATTCACTTTCATTGGGGCCTAATGTCACTTTCAACAGCAAGGGTCATCTAATGCCAGATTCAGTTCTTAAGTTATATCCTTGTAAGTGCAACACATAACAACCAAGATGCCCCAAAGGTTCTTAATTGCTCACCGGCCAAAGTGGTTCAAAGAAGTACTTGGGGTCACATTCAGTTAGGCATGGTTCATCAACACTATAAAGGAATGAAGCGATGAGAGGTAAATTTTATGGAAAAACACTAGGAATGGATTTTAACAAACCTGAACCTAACATGCCCCCAAGCCACCCCCACCCCACCCCTGCCCATAGAGCTCAAATATTAAGCCAAGGACTCAAATTGAACAAACTTGAATCTGACACCCCTTGTCTTATACCAAATAGGAAAGAATTCTGACTGGTGGATATGAAGAAGGTTTTTAAAGAAATCATCTCACTCTGCACAAGTTAAACATTGGGCTCAAATAGGGAGCCAAAATATTAACCCAGGGTCCTGATTTGAACAATATTGAATCTGACCCACCTAGAGATGTTGTATATCAAATATGAGAGGATTCTGATTGGTGGATCTGAAGATTTTAAAAGAAATTCCCTCATATTGCACTTAGTTGAAATTCAAGCCCAAATTAACCCAGGAACCAGATTTGAACAACCTTGAATCTTACCCTCCAAGAGATATTGTATGCCAAATTTGAATGGATTCTGATACAAATGTGTATAAACAAACTATTATTTAAGTTTGAGTGAATACGAAATGGGTAAGAAAATCGGTAAGGAAAATGTTGGCTTTTGCACTCGTACCCTCATGTTTACGAAAGGCCTGATTGTGGTTTCTTGCACTCAACCAGTTAAAAAACTCCTTATTATTTTTTATCTCCATTGTAGTTGTTCTATATTGATTTTGTGTTATATAATCACTGTTACAAAAAAAACGACCAGTGAAATCAACATGGAATCTCTAGAATTTAATTTAGGCTCTCACAAATGGATTTCAAGCAACGACGACCATTCCATCAGGAATAAAAAATAAAACCCTCCCTCATTCGTCATTCGTTTTTAAACAAAATGCCTGAGAATCAATTATTTAATTTTGTTTGGCCTCAAATGAACATTTTGTGAGAATCAAAGTTTATTCTCATTATTTTCCTGATAAGAATAATTTGCGAGAAACGTTTCAGCTTCTTGCATAATTCAAGCCTTGCTGATCGCCGTATGTGGGTTTTATATGAGAAAAAGATTATGTACATGTAAATGTAATCACTCCCCTTTCCTGGAGAGGTTTTTAATTACAGGGCTTGAAATGTTTGCTTGTCAAAAGCAACAGGTGAATTTTAGTGGTCAAATATTGGTTTGAACAATATTCTCAAAATGATAGAACAATGTATCAACTTCTGCCTGACCTATCTGACAAAGTGGTCCAAAGAAGTATTTTGTGTCATATTCAGTTAATCATAGTTCATAAACAATACAACAGAATGAAGCCATAAAGTTAATTATAACTCTGGTGTCCATGTCAGATGATTATTATCATAGGTCTTCCTGACTGCTTCCAATTCTATCAGCGGCAGACAAGCACAGCCAAACTTCCAAGGGTTATTATGTCACTGCAGTTTGAAAGGCAAATTTTATGGAAAAACACGATTGAGTGGACTTGAACAAACTTGAACCTAACCTGCTCCCCTCCCCCTGTCCCCTCCCCCACACTAAAGAGATCCCAAATATTAAGCTAGGGACTCAAATTGTACAACCTTGAATCTGACCCCTCCAGAGACGTTATATACTAAATATGAAAAAATTCCGATTGATGGTTCTGGAGAAGATTTTTAAAGAAATTTTCTCATCTTGCACTAAGTTACTTTGGGCTCTAATAGAGAACCCAAATATTAACCTAGGAGGCCCCATTTGAACAAACTTGAATCTGACCCCATGGAGATGCTGTATACCAAATATGAAAGGATTCTTATGGGTGGATCTGAAGAAGATTTTTGAAGAAATTTCCTCATGTTGCACTAAGTTAAACTTTGGGCTCCCATAGTGAGCCCATATATTAACCCTAGGACTCGATTTGAATAAACTTGAATCTTCCCCCCCCCCCCCCCCTCCCCTGAGATGTTGTATACCAAATCAAATGATTCTGATTGGTGGATCTGAAAAAGAAGATTTTCAAAGATTATTCCCCACATTGCACTAATTTAAAATTATGAAGCCCAAATATTAACTGAGGGACTTGATTCAAACAAACTTGAATGTGACCAGGGTAACATTCATGCATACCAAATATTAAAAGATTCTGACTAGTGGTTCTGAAGAAGAAGACTTTTAAAGCATATTCCTCATATTGCCCTAAGTAAAGATTCAAGCTCCAGTAGTGAGTACAAATATGAACCGAGAGGCTTAATTTGAACACACATCTATTTGATCCCACTATGGATGCTGTATTCCAAATATCAAAAGATTCTGATCTCAGTGGTTCTGGAGAAGAAAGAAAATTTTTTTGAATATTGGCAAATATGCTGAATCAGCATTTGAAAATATTTCTATTTTTAGCTCCTGGAGCTCCGACGAGAAACATGGGAATTTTTTTTTTTGTTGCATGAATCAAGTACTTGTGACCCAATAATACCACATACCAAATTGCATTCAAATCGGATCATCGGTTCAGAAAGTTGAAATGTTGTGCATGGCCAAAAATCTTGCCCCTCTCATTTCGAAGGCAAATATTGCTTCACGAACTTCGTTTGAACAAATTTGATTCTACAGCTCAGAAAGAAGATCCATACCAAATACCAAGTCATTGTACCCAGTGGTTCATGAGAAGATTTTTTTATATAAATTTAGAGCATTTCCACCCACCCCCTCACTATGGAGCACAGCAACTTTATTTGAACAAACTTGAATTGACATATAAGGAACATGCACATAAAATTGGGTTCAATTCGGACCAGTGGTTTAAGCGGAGATGTTGATAAAGTAAAGTTCATGTCGGACGTACGTTGGACAGATGGACAAGCAAAAAGTAATCAGTTTAGCTTCCCCTGACTTTCAGTCAGGTGAGTTAAAAACTAATCACAAACCTGAATATGTCACTTAAAAAACAAACTTATAAATAAATCATCACACATAATCACATTCAGACAAAGTAAAAAGCAATAATCCAGAGTGATGCGAACACAAAGGGTGAAGATAGATTGATAGATTATGTGCAATGGTTAAAAATAAAATGCACTAAGAATACTTTATTTACTATTTCGCAAATATGAAGAAATGTGGATTTAAATAAAAAAGTTGACCTGTCAAATGTGACAAGTACTTTTTTGTAAACATTTCAATGTCTGCTGTTTTCTGGGCCTCTTAAAGCAATCTTAGAAATAAAACAGTTCCTGTTACCTTCAATATCTAGGGCTGTATTGTATCAGAAAATCATACAATAATGTTCCACTAAGTTGTTATACGGTAAATGATGACAGATTGAGATGTTAAAAATGGTACTTTCAAAGTTCATACTCTACAAGCAAAATGAAACTATACTTTTACTGCAGACAGGAAAAGAAGGACAGATGAAATGAATACTACAGGGCAGCAGTACTAACTTTCACTAACTCTCTAAGATATTTGTCAATAAGAAACATGTGAAGGGCATTACTTCCAGAAAAGTGAGAGCGGGGAATGAAATGCTATTTGACAAATTTAAAAACAATACTACCGGTATAAGCAAACAGTATTTCTGAGAGTTAATTTTTATGAGGAAAGAAGTGAAAATGGCCTTGGAACAACAAATTTAACTGAATATAGTACAGCATAGTTACTCATAAAAGTGTTTAAAGACTATACTGTTAGATTTTATTTCTTTCATCATTTTGATAATGTACATCGAATGAACAGTGTTGTCAACAGTACCATTATTACTTTAAATTGAGTTTTTGTCTTAGAGATAAATACCCAAACATGACTAAATGAGTACAAAAATCATCCCTCGCCTACTTGAGCCCAATTAATTCAGAGGGTGCATGGTAGATCAGTAAATAAATAAATAAATAAATAAATAAATAAATAAATAAATAAATAAATAAATAAATAAATAAATAGTGCTAGAGGTGTTGCAGGGGATAGAGGGTAGGGTCTACTTTATTTGTCTCTGCAAGTTGATCTTTCAGTCAGCTCAGACTGACAGAGTATACATTGTGTATAGATGCAGAAGCAAAGTTCACAAAATTGTCCAGGAATGTGGCCAAATATCAGTTAACTGTGTAACTTTCTGTACAATAATATCAGATCAATACTTAATTAACCCAGCCATGCTGTTGTGATTTAGATAAGCATTTCCACATAAAAGTAAACTTCATGCTTCTGGTCTTGTATTTACATTAAGATAGTTTATATGTAATCTGCAAAAGATTAAAACCCAGCACTCAGAAGTATTTATCAATCAAATGTTCAGTTTAAAGGCCTGATTTTTGTCCAGCTGATTAGTAGTGAATGTCATGCAGAATTAAATGCAAATAAAATGTGAACAGATCAAGCTTCCAAACAGATCTTATTAACAGTATGGTATAATTGGCATGCCCATTACTTAAGGCACACAGCTCAACTATATCACTGTGTTTTCCCCATATACATCTCTGATGATTTAATTCTATACACGGTAAAAACTCATTTTAATGACACCTGGTTATTGATAAACATCATGCACAGAATGTCGAAAAATGTCTTGAAGACTCACACTGTAGCCTATAGCTACTAAATTTGATATTTCTTTTTTAAATAACCCTGTTAGATGCATATAACACCAAACAATTTAGCATACTATCAGTACATATTTGATCTGTTAATTGCATAAAGCTTCCAGTGTAAACTCCTGAGAATAAAAATTGTGATGTGTCAAGAATTACTCTGACATCCCTGGAATCCCTCACGGTTATACACCCTTTCAGCCTCAGTACACTCAATATGATCTTTAACCCTTTACCCAACACACAAGATATCAAAATTTATTATTTTAATTATTCTTTTTTAAATTTAAAAAAAAAAAATTCAACAAAACCATATTTTGTGACCCGTTATTGAAATGGTTTTGTTAATTTTTGGAAAAATATATTTTTTTTAGCTGTTTATTTTGTGAATTACACAGGTGGATGCAGCCGATTTGTTAGATAATGGGTTTACCTATTATATATTGTTTGGAAGAGCTCCATTACAAAATTTCAATCTTAGTATTCCTATTAATCGAATATTTTGCATTGGCAAAATGGTTATTCAATTAACTTTCTGCATACTGATGTCAAAAATCAAATTTCAAGAAGCACATTTTTCCCATGCTGCAACTATAAATTTAACCAATTCAGCCTTGTTTGGTAAGAGTTCAATGAGATCTGTAATACAAGATTGCATTGGTTAAGATCCTGGATGCATTATGAGGAAAAATTTCAGTTTAAACTTTTACTATTTCAAAAACAGTGTGAAGACGGTTAACAGAAAATAGGCTAAAAATCAACCGAGTCAAAAAAGGATTATACACAGATCTACAATCACCTATAAATGCCAGGGATTTAGCAAAGTGAGAATTCTCACTTATTTCTATCACACTCAAAGGAGAAATCATCTTAACCCTTTACCCAATGCAGACGATATCAAAATTTTTATTTTAAATATCATTTTTTAAAACCATATCATATGGCCACTCATTGGAATGAGCTCGATAAGCTCAAAAGAGTGGTCACATGATATGGTTTTGGTGAAATTTTTTGAAAAATAAACTTTTTTTTCAGCTGTGAATTCGCATATTACGTGGGTGGATATGGCCGATTCGTTGGGAAAAGGGTTAAATTTCAAGCCAGTCTATTCAGGGCTTAACACTGTTGCAAGTGGGAGTGCCTTTTCATGCATGTTTCTTTGAAGGTATACCAGTTTTGAATTGGTCAAGTTTTACATAGTCTTCTCAATGCCTCATTTTTGGGTGAGGGATAGTGTACTGAAGAGTTGCTTTTCTGGGTGAAGTCAGATAGCATTTTGAAATATTACTTCAGAAATTCTGAAATAATGCTGGAGTCAGAAACAAATAATTCTGATTCAGAACAGGCTGATGAAAAGAGATCTCAAAGGTTAAATGCAATTCAGTTGATAGGATGCCAAACATGTTAAAAAATCAACAAAATCTAATAAAACTTAAAACATACAAAACTTTCATGCTCCTGAAAATAAAACAACATTACTTTAATGTTAAAAAACAAAACAGAAGAAGATATGACAAAATACTAAAACAATTAAATATGTGTAATAAGGTTAATTTGTATATAAAATGTGATTTACAGAAACTGGTTAACCCTTTACCTAACATGAAAAGCAGACGACACTTGCAAAAAAAATTCTTGAATAACTAATTTTTTTCATTTTTTGTCTCAAAAACATAGATTAGGACCCCTTGTTCCAACAAAAGGTCATAACTTATGTTTTTGAGACAAAAAATGAAAAAATAATGAAAATTCATTGGCGATTTTTGAGAATAGCGCTGGCCGGTTTGGGCTGTTTCGTTGGGTAAAGAGTTAAACTCATGATCACCTCTTCTATTTAATAATCTGACTCACAGATATTGACTTAATATTTATATGGATTTGAGATAACTGTTCTGATTCATGCAACTTCCTGCATGAATCGATTAGGCCCCACAAAATAGATCTTCTGTTTCTCAGGCCATTTTTTATAAACTTGCATGTGGGCGAGCTGTTTTATATTTTATTTTTGTAATTATTTCTTTGCCATCAAAAGTTCATATTCTTGGTCTGTTTTATGTTTTATGCCTCAAAATGTACAGAACAGCATGGGTGGTGGTGCATTTCGTATCTTGAGTGCAAAAAGGCCTTGCAATGCTTTAGCATTGCAAAGCCTTGTTGCACTCAAGGAACAGATTTATCAATTTTATTAACTTGGGTAAACTATCAGACATTAACCATTCAATTTTTATTTTTTTAAGTTTGCAATGGTTATAAAAAGAGAGCATGTGGCAGCCAAAATGATCATGCAGGAGGGCTTGAGAAACAGATTTATAACTATTTTAGACCTTATCAGTTCAAAAATTATAAATTCAAAGTAATGTGTATATTTTTATACTTACCAATGGCCCGGACTGGCTGGTGCTTAACTCAAAGTTTTTAAGGGCCAAACACATATTTTGAACCCCCCAATCCCCCAAAATTGCTTGCAAAACTGAAAATTAAAAGTCTTATCTGGCCCTCCATACATTTACTCTCTGCACATGTGCAGACGTTAGGAAGTGACCGGAATTGGCGCCAACATCATTCTTTGTCGAAGAGAGTACTACATAAAAATTCAGCAGGGAAGTATGAGGGCCATCTCCGTCTGGGCCATTGGTAAGTATGAAAAATATACAAATTACTATGAATTTATAATATTTTTACACTGTAAACCAATGGCCCAGACCAGCTGAATCGTAAAAAGGTGGAGGGCCTAGGACTTCACATAGTTCCAATCCTGTAATCCATGGAGAAAGGAAATTAAAATTATTAGGAATTACATGCATGTCTCTCTATACAGTAATAGAGAAGACATATCATACAAAAGGAGCCCAGTTCAAGTAATTCTGTATACTTAGCATGAAGACTATGCTAATTGGATGTAACAAGTTCCCAATTTTTAAGGTTAGCCTGGGCTAAGCCCCAAAAATTAGGATGGCATATTTGAGAATGAGAGAATATCCCCCACAAACATACGCCATATACAATAAAACTCCAGCTGTATGGAGGATATTATTACAGACAAAACAGCTTCACTCATAGTTACATACTTATTAAGCCGGAGGAGAGGTAAAAAATCATCCCCCCCCCAACCCACCCCTTTTTCTTTTGAAGGAATCTTCAAAAAAAAAGAGGGGAGTGCTCTGGAATCAGTAAAAGTGGTACCAAAAAACAATATAAATATTCGTCGAACAGGCACTCAGGTGTTAATTTATTATTAATAAATGGTGCTTAACGCCACTTCAGAAGCTAAGGCTATAGCGACGATCCCAGTAATTAATATTACGATCCCAGTAATTAATATTCCCCTCTGTATAACGTACATACACAGATAGGTCGAAAACTGGTGATATAATATATAACATACACCATGTCCAATCGAACCACAATGAATGATCTCTGGAGAGTAAGCACACTTCTGAGGTAACCCACAGGCGACCCCATTCAGGCATACAATAAATTCCAGTAACAACACTCCCCGACGTGTACTATCCGATATCTATGACACTATAAACGTGCGAATATACGAGTTGAGTACCGACATTAATAGAAACCTGGATCTAGAAATGGAAGTAGGTATGATTAACAAGCTCCAACACGGACCACCCTCGAAATAATTAATAATTTCTAAAGTTCCTTACATACAATAAAGCATCAGCCTAATAATTATTATGCGTGTGAGCATTAAAATCCGCATGTAATCATCTGAATACCAGTTAACTGGTTATGCAGCCTCCGAGGTACCCAAAGACTAGCAATTTATGATAAATTATGTGCTCGAATATGACATATAGATGAATAATCACAGGAAACCAACCAACTAAAAAGTGGATGTGTCCATTAGGTCGCCATATAACATGACCCAGCCACCAATCGAGAAGTGAAGAAATGCATGTATGTATTTAAACTCATACGAGGCTTGCAGGAAGAAAACTATGTCTTGCCCAGTAATCGCCTCTAAACACATTGGTGGGTGGGGGGATTCAAAGTCATATTGAACCCTCCTCATCTGCATTACTTAATCGTTCTTGTGTTAGTCATAAAATAATATATGAATCGCAATGGTTCCCTCATGTCAAACCGACTCCATTATGCCACTATGGTCGGAGAAGGATGTGAAGAACAATAACTTCCCCTGATAAAGAAGGTCCTCTTGTGGAGGAAGCTTCTGGGGAACATCCCATAACAGACACTTGAGAAGACTGATCCAAGGTTTCTGTGATGACAGAGGTGCTACTAGCAGGATTCACAACGAGACTGTTTGATCTTAAACACAATCTACTGAATCAATTGAATTGGAGGATACATGTCTCCTATCATCCATCCCCATGAGATCGGCAGAGTGTCTACTGCATATGCTTACTGGTCTGGGCATGGCGACACAAACGACGGTAACTGATTGTTCGGGTGCATCACAAACGGATCTATCATGGTGCGATCCCTCTGGTAGCAAATCTGTCCAAATACTCGCTTGTTGAACGTCCACTCCAATTGCAACAGTCGACCTTTCCGGGAGAGCGAGTCTGCTAGTACGTTCAGATGACCCGGTATATGACGGAGAGAAAGATGAACATGATGATTCATGACATATTAGGAAAAACTTCTCCGTTAGTTGGCATAACGGAAAAGAATGGGTGCTGCCCTGGTTCCTGATGTATGCTACTACTGTCGAGTTAAAATTGAACATGGTCGTCTGTTAATATGTGAATCCAATGTTGTAGCACTAGCCATAATTAAAATCATCTTGTTGATGTTTATGTGTTTCTCCTGGAACCAAGGGGCTCAAAGACCCTGACACTTCAAGACTGCAGGGCTTAGGGTCGCTCCCCAACCCGTAACTCACATCCGTCATAATCGTGAAAGCCGGATCTGGCAGATGCAGTGTAACTTCCTGAGTTAACCACTGAATATCTGCCCAATTTGAACCCTTGTTTACTAGGTCCGTTAAAACAATACTGGTTCAAGCAAAAGCATCTTCACACTCCAGTTCTGAGTAAAGAATATCTGGAGGGGACGTGCGCACAGGCGGACCATGGGAATGAGATCCACAGCTGCTCCGCACTGCTCCAACAGTCGCATGAATTCCCTCACTATTAATGCATCTGAGTGTAGACAAAAAGAGCATAAAAACTGACTAATTTCGGTCTGGGTAATGGCAGATGAACCAAATTGTTGGGAGTCTCAAAGCTCAATCCCAAGTGAATAGATGACTTGTACGGAGCTAGATCAGACTTTTTCTCGTTTACGATGAAACTGAGCCATCAGAGTAATAGAAGCAGACTGATAACATTGTTCTGAAGAATAATTCTGTTGCCGTATAACTGTAGAAGGTCGTCCAAGTGAGCCAATGTTACCACAGACAAATGAGCTCAGAAGTAAGACATTACCAAGTTCATTATTTGAGTGAAATGCCCAGGGGGCCAGATTCAGACCAAAGCATATTGTTCTGAACTGATACACCTTCCCTTGTACGGCGAAACTTTTAGAATGCCGGATGTACTAGGACATGAAAGTACGGATCCTCAGATCTATGCTTGCTGCATAGTCGATCACTCGAATGCTCACTTTTACCGACTGAATGATTTCCATAAATAAACTTTTAGAGCCATGATAAACTTGTTATCCAGCTCAAGTCTACTACCGGTCGGAACGAGCCATCTGGCTTTGGTACAAGGAACAGGTGACTGTGAAAATATTGAGAATCCTGATTCTCGATGACCTGTATTGCTTTCTTTGATGAAGGAGCTTATACCTCCAGTAGAAGAGACTCTCTTTGCAAGAATTTGATGGAAGATTTGTCCCACGCAGACAACTTGTTAGTGGAGTTTTACTTGGAATGATAGCTGTAAGCCATCCGAGACTACACTTCTCACCCACTGATCTTCCATGATTGTTATCCAGTTTTTAGCGGAGCTTGATAACCTTCCACCAGCTGGCCAGCAATAGAGGTCTAAACCAACACCTGTATGATGTGCGAGGCTTACAAGAGGAGGAACTATGTCCTCCCCATGAAAAACCTTGTCACGTTGGCCTAGGGGCGTCTGACCTATAGTCCCGATCAGACCCAGCATCACGGCACCCACAGATGGAGTACCGCTTCACTGGTCGAGCTAGCTGCTTGCAAGAGATTAAAACTTTCAAGAAAAGGCCCTAACTCTTGCAATAATGAGCACTGCAGCTAGCTCTATATGCTCCACAGAGCACGACGACGATGGTAACACACTTGGATGGGTGTCAGAATATCATCACCATGTTCATGTTCCTCTGAAATAGAAACTGACAGAATGAATTAAAACGCGGTAAGAGGCTCTGATCCTCAAAACCTCATCGCCAACACCGGACCACGACACAAAACTCCAACATCAATCATCCCAGTGCAACACAAGAATGACAAGAGTCTGCAGGAGTGTATCAACTAAAGTTGATATCAGTCCTCCAAACTCCACAACAATATATATATATATATATAACTGAGATACATGAATAATAGCAATCATAATTAAATTCAAAATATTTTTTGTAAACAAAAAATTTTTGAAAAAATGTCCAAGTTCCCAAAGGGAACATTAAGAGCCCAGGGGCATCCCGATAGAGCTTAAGTGTGGACAAAATCCAAAATCTTTTGAGCTACACTACCGGAGCAACAATCCCATGTATCCCACAGTATACTACAGTAATAGAATATAAAAACTACCTATATATGAGGACGTTGATAATGTAAACAATGTCAATGTAAACAAGACATCAGGCACACAAAAGGCCCAAAGTCAGAACCAATTGAAGCATGTGCAAAGCTAGATCTACATACGAAGAAAAAACGATACATCGGATAGAAGATGCAAGACTAAACGGCCTAACACCCCTAGGGTGAGGACATAACCCTGGGGAAGAAACAGAATAATATTCTGTAATAAATGTTAAACTCCCAAGAAATTTAATAAAAAATTTCAATAAAAAAAAGCCAAAAAGCTTAAGAGTTTAACAGGAAGGGTTCATGGAAGGATAGGGAAGGAATACTTAACAAACAGTGGAATAATCATTTTTAAAAATGATGATGTCAGGCTTATGTCCCGAAATTGGGAAACAAAATAATTTTATAAATATTATAAAGTTACAGTCCTGAATGTCCAAAACCACCGTTGAACACTTTCTTCATCTAATAACAGCCTTGTATCCACCAATTCTTGCATTGATTTGTGTCTGGCATCCTCAAAAAAGGAGATTTTAAAGCACAGATGTCATTTCATTGTTGCTGACTTTTAGGGCCAAACAAAGAATGATGTTGGCGCCAATTCTGGTCACTTCCTGACATCTGCACATGCACAGAGAGTAAATGTATGGAGGGCCAGATAGGACTTTTAATTTTTAGTTTTGGAAGCAAATTTTGGGTATTGGGGATTCAAAATTTGTGTTTGACCCTTAATAACTTTGAGTTAAGCACCAGCTAGTCTGTCCATAGTAAACAAATCTCATATTTATATATTTACACAAGTTTAATCATTATGCACCTACTTTCCAGTTTGGTAACTTTCTTGTCTTAAATATGAATGCAGAACACATGTTCCCACATGCAAGCTTCTGGAGGTCTTGCTGATGGAAGCTACAGTACCTTGGAAGTGGTTTCTAGTGAAGTTCACTGAACAACACTAAGTCAAAGTGTCAGCTTATTATGAGGAAGCAAAATATAAGTAGAATTCTTAAGGCCTTTAACAACCCTTTGAGAAGCTTTGTCATCAATCAGATGAACAATTTGCTTTGCAATTTTCTTTGCAAGAATCATTTGCTAGATTCGATTCTGATTCTCACATGAATTTTAACCCTTACGAACCTAATTCCGATTTTGGTTGCTTTTTACTGCCACAAAACATGTGCTCCTACATGATGGCTCTTGGGAAACTAGAATGTTGCATTCTGAATTCCATAGCAGTTCTTTCTATGCAGGTCTTGGGAGCCTACATAGGTCTGTCAAAATGTAGAAAAATATGTATTAAACTCGCCAGGCCTTTAAGGGTTAAGCCCTGATATAACCAATAAACAATATTCCTTCAGAATGCAGTAGAACCCTGTTAATTACAGAGTTAATTGAATAGCCACCTTACAAGTAAAAAATATTAAATATTCAATTAACTAGAATATGGGCATTTTCTACAACAGAATGATGTTATAGTGATGATGCATGCAAGTAATTTCTTTTATCTTGTTTGACAGAGGTCATGGACAGGGTATTGATAAAGGTCGCTACCAGGGTGTACAGGTTTAGTTCACATTATTTTTGGCTTAGGAAAACTAACTAAAACATTGTTTCTTTGGTGCGAATCAGAACTATTCTAGTAAAATAGTTACTGAACTTATCTTCATGTACAAAACACCTCGTTTGCACTTTTTACACAAATCAGTCACATGCAGACCTTATAAATGGACTGAATGATTTTCATTTTACTGAGTCCATTGTCTACCTATGGCGAATATTCAGCTGATGCCAATTACCAATTCCAATAATCACCTCATCACCACTTGACAGTCTGGTGAATTTATTAACCCAATAAAAGCATCCTACTGTAGATTTCTCAAGGAATAATACACTTGGGATGTTTTCAGATTGATATAAAATGAGCAGTTTGTGGCTTTATGGGGAGCTGAGGGTTAATTAGTTAACTAATATAGTTTTCTGAAAATATTACCAGTGCATGTCACAGAATAACTGTTCAAAAAATTTTATAATGCTTTCTTCTGAACTATAGGTTTGAACATCAGATAATTTGAGGGAATAAAAACATTCTTCGAGCATTTTATGTTGCGGAACACAGATAGTCTGACTATTCTATGTCACCTAGTGTCAACATGAAAAAAAGAAACACAAGGCAGTGCATATGCCCCTACCTGCTATAACACAGGTAGCATATGCTGCTTATTGGGGAGGGGGCATTTCTTAATATGAATAAATGTCTGCCATTTTGAACAAACACACATGCAGGCTGACTTGGTTTAACTTCCTTGCATACCCATGCATCATGGGTAATATAAGGATTATTCAGTTTTCTGCTTTCATGTAATAAAAATTATTCCCAAGGACACAAAAAATATTGCAAAAAGTTCACAGGGACAGTTTCTTCTAAGTCTAATAGGGGGGCATAACTGTGATGAGTATGTGTGAAAAAAAAAACAATGCAAAAAGTTCACAGAGAGTTTGTTCTGAGTCTAACAGTCTAATGGGGGAGAGGGAGGGGGGGGGGGGGGATAACTGTGATAAGTATGTGTGAATAAAACTTGCATTTTGTGGATATCATTTCCCCAATACTGGTGTATCACCACACCAAAGGACATCAATAGACGACAACCAGTGCTCAAGCAATAATAGATAACATGCAAAGGATAATTGTTAAGTATAATAAGGGACATAAATAACAATGCTTTCTATGCATGGATGAATCCCACAATATTTGGATTTGCTTTCCCCCATACCGGTCTCTCATCATACCAAAGGACATCAAAATCTTGCAACAGATGCTTGAGTTATAATGTAAAATGTTCACACAGATAGTTTTCTATGACCAACAAATGCCATAACTCAGTTATGTATGCATGGACGAACCCATAATACATGGATATCATTTCCCCCATGCTAGTCTTTCATTATGCCAAAGGACATCAAAATCTGACAATTGATGCTTAAGTTATAATGTGTACAGAAGAACAGATAGACAGACAGGCAGATGAAGCCCTCAAATATATACCCACCAAAACCTCTTCTCGGGGCATAATAAAAAGTTCCTCACCAGCTGCTCTTATGACCAACAAAATTGTTTTCACTTCAAATAGCGAGATTGATTCTTTTATCGATACTAAACTATTCATGAATGCACATATTCTAGGAGTACACAAAATATAAATGCATGCATTACATCATTATCTGTTCATGTGCCAAATTAGAACTCCACTACTGTTAGAAGCTTCTATCTTCTCAGTCATAAAATGCTAAAGAAGCCCCTGGTAATATGTTTATCAAATGTAAAACTAAGTTATGCTTTATAAAGGCTATTTTCAGAAAAAGTAGGTTTCAGCAAAATTACCTGTACAGTGGGGTTTCTACCAGGGTATTACCCAAGAAAGGACTGTATCTGATTTTGACAAATTTCAGAACAGGTAGTCTTACATTCAATGATAAGAAAGTCCAGTAGACAAGAGTCAAATAACATTAGCAGTGGTTTCCAAGAACACAATGAGAGTGGTGTATGAGACACTGGAATCAACAACCCAAGTTGGGAGTTTTTCTTGTATTTCATGTGCATCGACACACATGACATATAGGAAAAACACCAAGAGTCGTTGATTTAACTTGAGTTGAGTGAAAGCTGATATTTTTAAAGAAAAGTATCACCTTCTGCAGTCTGTTCACATTGTTGCTTAACAGTGATTTGTTAAAGTATTTCATTCATGTGATAATATCAATCAGTTGCATAATGACCAATCAGATACTTCTTACATGATGTTCTTATACATAGATCTCACACATTACTCAGTGTCTGCACTGTAGTGGATTATGTTGAATACACACAACAGTTGTGGTATAAAAGCCAAAAATTGATTAGGTCACCCATAAGCTACTAGACTAACAGGCTGTGATTTTGTAAGAAGGTCAGAAAAAATGTCCAGAGCCAATACTACAAAACCTTTACACTTCTTTTTTTTACCCATAAATATAACCAACTGAAATGAATCACTAACATTTTAAAAGATATGGCAATTTGCCAACTGTCAAACTGCCACATCTTTGAAAATGCTAATGGTTCATTTCAATCCATTTAAAGTCCCAACTAGAAAAACAATTGTAAAAGTTCAGTAGTATTGGCCCCTGGGCTTCAGTTTTAACTTTCAAATGTTGTGAAAAAGTGTGAAAAAGCATAAAGAGCACAGAGAAAGGTTCAACTGATGGATCACCAGTTTGATCCCACTGGATAAAACTCTGCTTAAACCTCTAATGCTTTTTCAAATTTGAAGTTATTTTATAGATGGAATCTACACCCAGTAGGTGTGTCCACTCTCTCTACATTGTTTTATAACTAGCATTTCCAAATCAATTGTGAGAAGTTTTTATAAACAAGAGGCCCCAGGGGGCTTGAGGGTGTTCACCTGACATGGTAGCCTAAATATCAACCTGGATATTGATTTCATCAAGTTACAACTGCCCCTCCTAAGAAAATCTTATACCAAATATCCAAAGATTCTGACCAGTGGATTTAAAAAACTAGAAAAACTGTGAGCACTGCTCACTAAATGATACCACCCACTCCCACCAAGAAACATTTTACAACAGTAAAAGTGTGTTTAATGTAGAGAGCACAAACACTGACAACCCCCCCCCCCCCCCCCTCCCACCAAAAAAAAAAAAAATAAAAATACCTGAAAGCAGAATAGAAGGTGCACATCTATAATGTATATAAAAGAATGTCTGAGAGTTTCAATGAAATTCGCCCACTGGTATAAGAGGAGTAGCGGATAGCAGGAGTGTACCCCCCCTAAAGCATCACAACAATTTGGCTAAGTTCATTTCGCCCTTTGGGAAAGAGTAAAAAATAAAAATACCTGAAAGCAAAATAGGAGGTGCACATCTATAATGTATAGAAAAGAATGCCTGTAAGTTTCAATGAAATCCACCCACTGGTTTAAGAGGAGTAGCGGATAGCAGATGTGTACCCCCAAAGCGTCACGGACGTACGGAAGTACGGACGTACGTAAGTACGGAAGTACGGACACCATGAATGCTATATACCGCCCACTTTTCAAGTGGGTGGTATAAAAAAGATTTTTAAAGAATACTCCTCACATTGAACTCAGTAAAAATTCAGGCTCCTACAGGGAGCTCAAATATGAACCCAGGGACTTGGCTTGAACAAACTTGAATCTAACCTCCAGTGGGATGATGTATACCAAATATCAAAAGATTCTGACTGGTAGATGTGAAGAAGATTTTTGAAGAATATTCCTCATATTGAACTAAGTTATAATTCGGGCTCCCACAGGAAGCCCAAATATCAACTCAGGGACTTGACTTGAACAAACTTGAATCTCACCCTCTAAGGATGCTGCATACCAAATATCAAAAGCATTCTGACTTCTGACTGCTGGATCAAAAGAAGAAGATTTTTAAAGAAAAATTCCTCATATTGAACTAAGTTGTAATGTGGGCGCCCACAGTGAGCCCTGGGACTTGGCTTTAACAACCTTGAATCCCACCCCCCCCCCCCCCCCCCCCTCCTAAGGATGATGCATACGAAATATCAAAACATTCCGACTACTGGATCTGAAGAAGAAGATTTTTTAAGAAAATTCCTCATTTTGAACTAAGTTACAATTCGAGCTCCCACAGTGAGCCCAAATATGGACCTAGGGACATGGCTTGGACAAACCTGAATCTCACCCCCCCTAAGCATACTGTGTACCAAATATCAAAAGATTCTGATTAGTAGATCTGAAGAAGAAGATTTTTAAAGAATATTCCTCATACTGCACTAATTTAAACATTTGGGCTCCCATAGAGAGCCCAAATATGGACCCAGGGATTTGATTTCAATAAACATGTGAAACAATCTTCCAAAGATGTTATATGTGAAATTTGAAAGCTCTTGGAGCAGTGGTTTGGGAGTAAATGTTTTTCATATTACCCACCGTGTTAAAAAACACTCACTCAGCATTTTTTAAAAGTCCCCAAAAAGTACCACATGAAAAAACTGATAGCAATTCTTTTTGACCATTCCATTCTGTTGGTCCTAAGGAAGCTTCACACCAAGTAAGAATTCTCAGTGCTGTGTAGTTTTGGAGATATGGGCAATTTAATTTTTTTCTATTTTTAGCTCCTGCGGTTCCCTTGGGGCGACAGGAAAAAAAATTGGACATAAATTAAGTACTTATGACCCAATAAGCCCTCATATCAAATTTGGTTCAAATCTGTCTCTCAGTTTGGAAAATATAAATTTTGGAGGAGGTGAAAAAGCCTTGCCCCTCCCATAAAGGCAAATATAGCTCCTTGAACTTCTCTTAAACAAATCTGAGTCTACACCTCTAAAGGAAGTTGCACACCAAATTTTCAAGTCTCTGCTAAAGCTGGTTCATGAGAAGAAGATGTTTTAAGATTTAAGCACACTTTTTGGGGCGAGGCAAATTGATTTGAACAAAATCAATTGCGGTGTCATAACAAACTATTATCTCAAATATCAATTAAATAGGTTCAGCGGTTTGGGAGAAGAAGACGCAAACACCATGTTCACGGACGGCGGACAGTGAGTGATCACTATAGCTCTCCTGACTGAAAGTCAGGTGAGCTGACAAGTTGCATTTTCACCCTGAGATAATCATCACTATGGCAATATGGATTGCTGGAAAAAGATTCCAACTGCATATTCCAATTTATTCTGTAGTGAGATATTGATATTTGGAATTCTAAACATACTTGTGTACAATATAACAATACAAATGGCAGCTACATGAAATAGAAAAAGCAATATACAGTAATGTATCAACATGAGATAATGTAAACATACCTTATATGTTAGATGTTGACCTGTTTTATTTATCATCCAGTAAGGACTGTACAATGATATATCCATACTACCCCGTGAGGATTTACAATGTAATCCCAGATCCTATAAAGGAAATATAAAAACATGAAAAACTTCATTTTCTTTGAGGATAACCAGGGGTTTAATCCAGAAATGTTTGCCCTATTTCCAATGTGAAATGAGCAGTAAAATTCCATCTGACACTAATCTTGTTTCACCCGACCTACTATCTACAAGTAATTGAATCTAATCAGCATGGAGTCCAAGTCCCGAGTATATTACAGGCATAAATGTGGAGGGTGTACTACACTACCTGAGATTGTGTTTTCACCCAATCTAACATGGGGCAAGTTGTCAGGGTTAGTTTGAATCTTGATTCCAGGGACCTCAATAGATTTGTGGTGCCTGACAAATTGCCAGGCACCGCAATATTTTGGGGTCCCTGGAATTATGATGCAGTTTACTTCAATTTGACAGGTTTTGGTGACACTAGTGGATGGTCACTCCCTCCAAAAAATTCCTCCCCAATTTCCAAGATTAAACCTTGATAACAAATTTGTGTATTATTGGTTGACAAGCATTTTTCACAATCCAGTGCATGTTTTCCTTCTAGTATGAATGTTTTTCCCTGGTGATCTATGCATAGAATCATGAGCATGTCGAGCACTGCAATCAAATTGAAATTGTATGAGGTAGCCATGAAAGTTATTGTATATTACATGCCCTAGTTGAGTCAAAATAATTATTTATACTTTTCCACTAAAAAGTAGGTCATTCTTAAAAACAGAAGACTACAATTATTAAAATACCTACACAAGTATTTACAAATATCTATTTTCCTTGGCAAAACTACATGCATTCATCAATCATTAAAAATTAATAATTAGCATTCGAGACAACATATAATTTCACTAACTGGAATGGACCTCAAGCAGGGGTAGGTGGGGGCTACCTGTTTTCAGGGCTCGATTTAACTGGATTCGCATAGCAGTTTTCGAATCAGTTTTCAACTTTTGCTAATCAATTTCAAATGAAAAATCATGTAAATAATAGGAAATGCTAATCCAAATTTATCCAAGTTAGAAAACTGCTATTCAGTTTTTAAAAATGAAATCGACCCCTGCCTGTTTTAGTGACACAAAGATATGAACAGATTTGAAAGAAGGTGTGTCCTTGTTCAGATGCTCTCATTGATGCATGTGTTAAAATTTTAAGTACTGTACTATAAGGAGTCAGATTGTACATCTATTTCCCCACAATTAGAAAAAAAAATTAAACTAGAGAATCAATTAATTAAATTTAACATCTGCCAATATTAACCAAGCTACAGTTGTCACCATGATATGTTACTTGGCAAAACCAATTTGCTTACGTCAAAGTTGTTCACTGTTAGTCTTCAAATGCAATCTGGAAGATTGGCATTACCAGGCATAAGAATGGAGTAGTTTGAAGCAGAGTTTTTACATGGTAAGGAATTTATGATGATAATAATTAATGCGTATTGGATAAAGAGAAGAAAGAAGAGAGGTGATAATTCAATGCGAGTTGTAGGCAGAGATTCTTTTAAATGGGAGAAGAGATGGTCTACCTCTTTGCATGCTGCTGGCAGAGATTCCTGCCCAGGACACAAAATTTCTTGCCTCTGAAATGTGTATAATTTGGGCACATTTAACCAATTTTCCTCCCTGTAATTTGAATGGACTTTTGACCAAAGATTTCTTGAGTTTCTTGAGTTAAATTTATATGACTTTTTCATCAAATCTAGTCATGGCTGCTTCAAAACAGCCATGACTAGATTTGATGAAAAATATATTGAAAATACTCAGCGGGTTAAGAGTTAACTATCCAAAGGTCATGGCTTCCCCAGTGAAGAAACCGAGACATTTGCATAGGTAAACTATGAGAAGAGAGACTTATATCAGCTGAGATATCAGACCTGGGTAACTTCACATCAGCCTTCGACCTTCTGCCTCAGACTGATATGAAGTTACCTCTGGCTGTTATCTCAGCCTATATTAAACTAACCAAGTAATAACGTCTAAATATCTCTCAGGAACTGATACATATCAAGCAGTAATTTTAGATTGATATCACTATGTGTTTTCAGTTTTTTGGGTGTTTTAGTTAGTTTATATTGGTGTTTAAGATCACATACATATGCACAATGGCTAATCGAGACTGTGTGTTTTACAGGTGGTGGAAGCTGGAGTACCCGGAGAGAACCAACAAGCCTTGATGAGCAACTGTCAGCTCCTCAACATTCTCTGTTCAAGCTCTGCTCAAGCAGGGTTACAGCGGTTGAAGAAATGTGCACCATCGACGAGCAGTATGCCTTAGTACATGGCGTCATCATGCCCCCATGTAGGCAACCGGGATAAAGTGCCTTGCCTAAGGACACAACGCAGGTCGTCCCGGATGGGGGTGAACTCTGGACCTCTAGCATAGAAGTCAAACAGTCTACCATTGAGCCACCACCCTCCCCTTAGGTGTTTTAATTGCAATTAAAACACTGCAATGCAAATAATAATAAAAATAATACCAACTGTTTTTGAGTAGGTACTATAATTATCTCATGAGTGACTGCAAGGAAATATAAGTGTCACAAGTGGAGAATGGAGATGATAATCATCTTTTCAGATTAATGTCCAAAATCAACACATACCATGGTAATTTTTTCTGATCCCTCAAAAGACTCAAACACCCAAATAGATAGTTCCGGAACATTTTTCTGCAAGCATCTTCTACCTGTCCACTGCTTACCCTGGTACTCTGGAATCTGCAAATGAATGGAAAAATACTTATTAACTGTTCATTCTGAGTTTCTCACTGCAATTTTCAAACAGCTATATTTAACAGAACAATCAGACATAAAAAAAAATTTCTCATTTCTGCTTCTCAGGCAATTGCACCTTATTTTTTTAATTAGGATGAGAGACCATTTTAACTTATTCAATCAATGAAAATATTTTTTTTTTTCAGAATTTGAATGGTGAGGGTGGTGCCTGACAAAAATTTTTTTCTACTGCCCAGCTGTATAGTACTGTGATCACAAAAGTGGACAGAAAATTTTCAACTGGATCACACCTGGTCCACAATCCTGTCAAACTATCTTTCCACTTTTCTCCCCACAGTACTATAGAATCTCACCTGTCAGGAAGGAAATGTGATACAATGAATTTGAGATGCTATTTTATTTTTTTTTCTTGAGTTGGCCTTGATTTAGCAGCATTTTATTAATGAAATCTTGACCCATTATTTGTAAGTATGTTGCAATCTAATCACTATCTGATCGAGAAAAATAGCACTTTTGTGATCACAGTACAGTACCAAGACAAAGGCTAGTTCGTATTTGAGTGATAAGGCCTAAAAAAAAGTTAAAAATCTGTTTCTCAGGCCCTTCCTTTTGGTTGCTGCATGCTCTCTTTTTATAAACAATGTAAATGTAAAAAAATAAAAATTAAACGGTTCATCTCTGATATTTTAACCAAGTTAATAAAATTTATAAATTTGTCCCTTGAGAGCAACAAGGCTTTTCAATGCTTTAGAATTGCAAAGCCTTCTTGCACTCAAGGGACGGAATACTACCCATGCTATTCTGTAGATTATGAGGCATAAAACATGTCAGAGAAGTTTCATTCTGTAGATTATGAGGCCTAAAACATGAATTTTTAATGGCAAAGAAACAATTGCAAATATAAAAAATAAAATAAATGAAAGTGTCAATAACACTGTAGCTCAACTTGTGTAAGACATGTACATGTATAGTATGTGACACAGCAATGACACACATCTAGGTAATGACCTGATAACAAAGGTACATATAAAGTATTGTAACAGTCTGTACATAAATGCTGACCATAGCCTGTAACAAATGTTTAGGTAAAGTATTGAAAAGATGGGCGACAGTTAGCAGCTAAACTAGAAGAGTAATCTTTGAGTCCCAGAGTGGGTCTGACTGAACCCCAAAATATTTGTTCTCATAGCACAGTGATAACAAAGGCACCCCAAAACACTCGTTCCTGTTCCAAGGTGATAACAAAGGTATCCAAGAAGTTTCATGAAGATCGGTTGATAAATACAACCTCTAGCTCGAGCCGTATTGACATGTGCACTTGCTGTGTATAAGTAGCACTGAATAAATCAAAGTTCATCCAATTTGTAGAATTTCTGCACAAGAAAAACCTGTTTTATTTGTGACGTATTCCATGCTACTAAACGTTCATTCAAAAATTTATTCAAATCAGAACCTTCGTATAGAAGTTCTGCACAAAAAACTGATTGCACATAATTTTGGTACAAAATGGCTGCTGGCAGCCATCTTGAATTTTGGACTGCACCCCAAAACACATGTTCTCGTCCCAAGGAGATAACAAAGGTACCCAAGAAGTTTTGTGAAGATTGGTTCATAAATACAGCCCCCTAGCCTGAGCCATATAGAAGTTGTGTACAAAAAACTGACTGGACCTAACTTCGGTACAAAAAGGCTGCTGGCAGCCATGTTGAATTTTGGACTGCACCCAGAAACACTCGTTCTCGTCCCAAGGTCATAACAAAGGTACCTAAGAAGTTTCGTGAAGATCGGTTTATAAATACAGCCCCTAGTCCGAGCCGTATTGACGTGTACTGTGTGTAAGTAGCACTGAAAAAATCAAAGTTCATCTAATTTGCAGAATTTCTGCACGAGAAAAAAACCTGTATTATATTTGATGCATTCCATGTTACTAAACATTCAGACAAAAATTTATTTGAATCAGAACTTTCATACAGAAGTTCTGTGCAAAACACTGATTGCACTAACTAAGGTATAAAATGGCTGCTGGTGGCCATCTTGAATTTTGGACCGCACCCAAAAACACTTGTTCTTGTCCCATGGTGATAACAAAGGTACCCAAGAAGTTTCATAAAGATTGGTTCATACATATGGCCTCTAGCCCGGGCCGTACTGAATTGTTGACGGACAGACAGATGGATGGACAGAAAGTCGACGGGCCATAGCATAACCTCAAATTTGACTTACATCAAAGTTGAGCTAAAAATTTGACTTACGTCAAAGTTGAGCTAAAAACTGCCCGGCCACATACAATTTTACAAAAAATGGACTAAAAAACACAGGATCTAGTTTGTGGCGCCTAAACTTCTTTTTCTTTTATCAATGCTATGCCCCAAATAATCATAAACATGAGCACAACAAGTGTATTTGAATCTGTGAATAAAATGCTGCTGCAATGCAGGAGGTGTGGATTACAATAATAATCCTGTAAACTGAATAACTACTCTACTAGCAGAAACATTCAATTAACAGAAATGTGGTCATTTTTTTACATTCTGATTGTCAAATAGGTGCTTTGACTACTGTCTTAATCAGTAACTCAAGTTTGCTTGTTGGGGCACCTATTTCAACTTCAAGGGCAGAAAAGTTGTCACTTGGATTTAGGCCTGTAACCCTTAAACTGCTGAGTATTTTAGAGATATTTTTCATCAAAACTAATCATGACTGCTGTCAAGTAGCCATGACTAGATTTGATGAAAAATTCTTGTAAATTTAACTCAAGAAATCATTAGTGAAAAAATACATTCAATTTATAGGGATGAAATTGGATTGAATGTGCCTCAAGTTATATATTTCACTGTCAACAGAAATCCTGTCCTGGGTAGGAATATCTGCCAGCAGCATGCAAGGAGTTAATGGCTAAATCCTTTAAATTCAAAGGGAGATAATTTGGTTAAAATTCTTCCAGTTTGAACATTTTGAAATGTGTGCTTGTTCACCTGTTAGTGGTCATGTCGGAGAAATTTCATCAAAATGTAGAGGGAGTCACACACATGAGTTTGGGATTGAATTACAGATGGAAGGACATACATACAGGGTGTTGACAATCTAGAAGGTATAATGAAGAATCTACAAAAAATAACTGAATACTGGTTTTGGCAATGGAATGGTTACGTTCATGACAAGATGTTAAATAACACTTTGATGATATGAGATCTGAGCATCCATTTCCATCAGTGTCACTTCAACAGCATCACATTAGGTGAGGCAGCCAAGATGTGAATAGATGCCACTGCAAACATCAGTTGACACCATAGGTGTTACTCAGTAATGTATTTTCAATCCTTCACCAAACACAACTAAGTGACCAAACTAGCAAATACATTTCCTAATTAAAATTCTTTTTTTTTTCATTTTCTTGCCTCAAAAACAAAACTTATGACCCCTAACTGGAACAATACAGTCTAATGACATCCATAATCCCCCACCGACTTTTATTTTATGATAGCAATAATCTCATTATCAACCTGCATAAGTATTCATACCCAATAATGTCACTCACCAAATATTGTTTAATTCCTTTAATCACAACTGAAGATATCTTCCAAAAACATGCAATTTTGGTAAATTTAAAGTCGACAAGGGATATAACTGGTAAAATTATTTGAATTGAAACTTCTTTTCCATATGCACAGGTACACATCATATTCATACTGCACTCCAAGTTTCGTAAAAATCCAATGAAAAATGCAGGAGAAATTTTGCTACTACCAAGGGCTGTAACCACTTAAAATTTGTCGCATCAAAAATTCCTGACCACATGCACATCTACACTTGATACTGATACTTCAGACCAAGTTTCATTAAATCCAATAAATATGTTGGAGGAATTAAATTTTGCTATTTCCAAGGATGTAACCACCCCAAAATTTGTGGCATTGAAAATTCATGATCACATGCACATCTACACAATACTGATACTTCAGACCAAATTTCGTAAAAATCCACTGAAAACTGTAGGAGTTAGCTGGACAAAGTTTGTGACAGAAGGATGGACAGACAGACTGACTGACAGATGGACACCATTTCAATATTCCCCAGGGAATAATAAGAATGATGAGCTCCTTCAAATGAGGTCATCAGCTAAGTTTTAGAGGCAAAAATTAAAACAAGTGAGCCTAAAACACGCACCTGGCTCAAATTGTCAAAACAGATGAGTGTATCAGCAAGTGATCAGCAGCAAGAGCAATTTTTTTTGATTTGCTATGACACAACCAAAGGCAACTTTTGTGGCCATTCATTTCTGCTGGTCTTAGGAAAGCTTCCTAGAAACTCTGTTCTGTGAAGCATTAAAAAACAACTGAACAAAATTTTTGTTTTGTTTTAAACTACTGTGGTTCTCCCCCCACGCCTAGAGATGTTACATACCAAATATGAAAGGATTCTCACTGGTGTATCTGAAGAAGAAGAATTTTCAAGAAATTTTCTCATATTGCTCTAAGTTAAACATTGGGCTTCAATAAAAAGCCCAAATATAAACCCAGGGACTTGATTTGAACAACCTTCAATCTAACCCTCCCAGAGGTATTGTACACCAAATATCAAAAAAATCTGACTGCTGGATCTGAAGGAGATGATTTTAAATGATAATTCCCCATACTGCACGAAGTAAATATTTGAGTTCCCTCGGGGAACCCAAATATTAACTCAGGAACTTGATTTGAACAAATTTGAACCTTACACCTCTAGAGATGTCACATACTAAATATGAAAGGATTCTCACTGGTGGATCTGAAAAAGATTTTTTAAGAAATTTTCTCATATTGCACAAAGTTAAAATTTGAGCTCCAATAAAGAGCCCAAATATTCATCCATTGATCCCATTTGAGCAAACTTGAATCTAACCCCCTAGAGATGCTGCATACCAAATATCAGAAGAATCTGACTGGTGGATCTGAAAAAGATTTTTAAAGATTATTCCCCATATTTCACCAAGTTAATATTTAGGCTTTCATAGGAAGCCCAAATATTAACCCAGGGACTCAATTTGAACAAACTTCAATCTGACCCCTGTAGAGATGTTGTATATCAAGTATCAAAAGAATCTGACTGTTTGATCTGAAGAAGATTTTTAAAGCTTATCCCCCATAGCGCCCTAAGCTAATTATTTGGGCTCCTCTGTTGAGCCCAAATATGAACCGAGGGGGTCGAGTTGAACACACTTGCATTTGATCGTCCTATGGATGCTGTATACCAAATATCAAAAGATTCTATCAGCGGTTCTGAAGAAAATTGTTTTTTTCAGTTTCTGCAAATATGCTGACTCAGAATTTTTTCAGACGGCCCTACAGAGCACCCTTCCACAACCAATGGCCATTGTTTTAAAATCCATTCTACCAGTCAAAAGGATGCACCATACCAAATAACAGTTCTCTGTTCTGTGTAGTTTGTAAAATATGGGCATCTGAATATTTTCTATTTTTTGCCCCTGGGGTACCCACAGGGCAACGAAAAATTTTTTTTCGGGCATCAATCAAGTACTTTGGACCCACTTATGCTACATGCCAAATTTGGTTCAAATCAGCCCATCAGTTCTTGAAATAGAGATTTTGGGCAGAGCCCAAAATGGGTATGTGATCACAGAGAGCCCAAATATTGATCTACCGACCTCTCTGGAACAAACTTTAATTTTCAACATCAAATAGTGTTACATACCATATATCAAGGCAATCTCTCTGGTGGTTCATGAGAAAAAGATTTTTAAAGATTTTTAGGCTTTGGCATCATTGCCCAGCGCCTGAGGAAGGCAGCCACTCCATTCAAACAAAATAGAAAAAGTATACCCCAGGGATGGTTTGTGCAATATATGTTTAAATTTGGCTGAATGGCTGTGGAGAAGAAGCCAGATTTGCAAAAGATAACGGACGATGGACTCTAAGTGATGGCAATACCTCACACTGACTTGCAGTCAGGTGAGCTAATAATAAAATTCTGACAAAGAATTTTATGAATAGTGCTGGACAAATATGTCCATCATGTTAGGTAAATGGTTAATTGGACTTGTAGAAGAATGCCGATCACTAAAGCATGAACTTACAATTATTTCTAAATTAGATTTATCTACTGAGGCATTCTGTAAAGACGTGTTCTCTCCTTTCTTCAAATTCAACTCTTCAGCTGTGCCCTGTAAGAAAAAAGGTTATTTTGCATTCATAATGAATCTGAAAAAAATGCTGCATGGTTAATTTATTCTCTTTTGGTAATAGCCAACTATTAAAGTACACCTTTAGACCACAAAAATCAGAAAATGTCTCTTGTTCCAAAAATGAATTTTCAGGACAACGAAAGCCCCTGAATTACACAAGGACCTTGAAACTCTCTTGATGGAGATCCAAAAATCTTTTTGGGTGGTTTGTGAGAAGTCACTTCACTTGCGCTAAATACACTATTTTGGGTTCGAATTGGTCCAATATCAGGTAATTTACAGCTGAAGATATTTATAATCTTTCTTCACTGAACATCAAATTCTTTGCATTTAATAACAATAAGTTATGTCACCCTGATGTCATTTGTCTCACAAATTATCGAGATTTTTGTTGAGCAATTTCTCTGTTACAACTCTCATACTTTGGGGACATGGCCATATATTTTGATCGGCATGACTAACTAGTAGAGTGCTAAATTATTTTTAGTCGGCAAAATTGCTTTACATGTCTTTGCCTTGTTACAATTTATGGGGAATGCCATTACGCACTCTCCCTTAAATTACGAGGGAAATCCTTATAGTCTAAATAATTTCACTTCAATGATAATACAAAGTACATCTACAGAATATGATGTCTTTAACATATGGTACTCACATTTCCGAGTAAAGCCCAAATTTTGGTTCCCTCTCTCAGCCAGTTAAGCACCATAAATTTGGACTAATCTAAATGCCTGCTTTCATCATCAACTTTCAGGTACCAAACTTGAACACATATGCTGAATATCCCCAAAAGTGAATTTCCAAATAGGCAGATGACATTTGACTAAAAACAACTGTTGAGGTTTGTATCTCATCTTATATTATTCCATCTCATCTCACCCAATATCATCTCATCTCATTTTAAACTTCATGCTATCTTCCCTCTAGCCCTGCTTGCACGCTGTCCCATATCAATAGGAATATGCTCAATCAGAAGATACCTTGCGATGCCAATGTTTGTTGTTGGGAAGGAAATCAGCAAATTTTGGTGGGGCAGAGTTTTTAGCGAGGTTAGATCTGATTTGCTGGACATCCTCCGTGAACTTAGCTATAAACGTAGGACATTTTGAAAACTCTGCTTGATACCTGACTGATAAATAATTTAAGGTTTTATTGTTTGCTTCTAAAACATAGACTATGGACACCCCTCATTCCAATGAGGGGCTCATGGCTGTGTTTTGGAGGCACAGAAAAGTTAAAAAAATTTATATGAATTTATATATTTTTTATACTTACCAATGACCCAGACTTAGCTGGTGCTAACTCTTAAATTCTAGGGCCAAACACAAATTTTGCTCCCCCCAATCCCCAAAATTTGCATTAAAATCCAAAAATAGATGTCCCATGCGGTCCTCCATACTTTTGTCCACTGCACATGCGCAGTGTCCAAGAAGTACCGAAATTGGGGCCAAATCCTCATTCTTACAACAAGTGCCTGGTAAGCGTTATGTAATCAGCGGGGAGGTATGAGTTCCCAACTCATGGGAGGGCCATCCCCGTCTGGGTCATTGGTAAGTATAAAAAATATATAAATTACTATAAATTTTTTAACATTTTTATAATGCACCAATGATCCAGACTTAGCTGAATAGAAAAAAGGCTGGAGGGCGTAGGACATGAAGAAAAATCCAATAGACTCAATTACATGTAAACAGAATTATCCCCTCCAGGAGAAGAGGAGAACAGGCTTCACATGTATCTTTCTTGTTTATATCAACAAGAGGCCCCAGGGGGCCTGAGGGCGCTCACCTGACATGGTAGCCTAAATATCAACCCAGAGAATTGATTTCCACAAGTTGCATCTGCTCCTCCCAAGCAAAGCTGAAACCAAATATCCAAATATTCTGACCTGTGGATCTAAAAAAAGATTTTTAAAGAATATTCCTCATATTGAACTAAGTCATAATTCGAGCTCCCACAGGGAGCCCATACATGAACCCAGGGACTTGGCTTTAACAAACCTGAATCTCACACCCCTAAGGATTCTGCACACCAAATATCAAAACATTCCGACTGCTGGATCTGAAGAAGAAGATTTTTAAAGAAAATTCCTCATTTTGAACCAAGTTACAATTCGAGCTCCCACAATCAGCCTAAATATGGACCTAGGGACATGGCTTGAACAAACTTGAATCTTACCCCCCCTAAGGATGCTGCATAAAAAATATCAAAAGCATTCATCTGCTGGATCTGAAGATTTTAAAGAAAATTCCTCATTTTGAACTAAGTTGTCATTCAGGCTCCCATAGTGAGCCCAAATATGAACCAAGGGACTTGGCTTGAACAAACTTGAATCTCAGCCCCCTAAGGTTGCTCCATGCCAAATATCAAAACATTCCAACTGCTGAATCTGAAGAAGAAGATTTTTAAAGAAAAAAACCTCATATTGACTAAGTTATAATTTGGGCTCCCACAGGGAGCCCAAATATGGACCCATGGACTTGGCTTTAACACACTTGAATCCCCCCCTCCCCCCCAAGGATGCTACTCACCACATATCAAACCATTCAGACTGCTGGATCTGAAGAAGATTTTTTAAGAAAATTCCTCATTTCGAACAAAGTTACAATTCAAGCTCCCACAGTGAGCCCAAATATGGACCTAGGGGCATGGCTTGAACAAACTTGAATCTCACCCCCATAAGGATGCTGCATACCAAATATCACAAGATTCTGCCTGCAGGATCTTGAGAAGAAGATTTTCAAAGAAATTTGCCTGAAATGCACTAAGTTCGAATTTGGGCTTCTATAGTGAGCCCAAATATGAATCCAGGTGGCCGATTTGAACAAACTGGAATCAGATCCACCCCACAATGTTGCATACCAAATATCAAAAGATTCTGCCTGCAGGATCTGGAGAAGAAGATTTTTGAAGAAATTTGCCTGAAATGCACTAAGTTCAAATTCGAGCTTCTATAGTGAGCCCAAATATGAATCTAGGGAGCCGATTTGAACAAAATAGAATCAGATCCACCCCACAATGTTGCATACCAAATATCAAAAGATTCTGCCTGCTGGATCTGGAGAAGAAGATTTTTTAAGAAATTTGCCTGAAAAGCACTAAGTTCAAATTTGGGCTCCTATACTGAGCCCAAATATAAACCCAGGGAGCCGATTTGAACAAACTTGAATCAGATCCACCCCACAATGTTGCATACCCAATATCAAAAGATTCTGCCTGCTGGATCTTGAGCAGCAGATTTTCAAAGAAATTTGCCTGAAATGCACTAAGTTCAAATTTGGGCTCCTATACTGAGCCCAAATATAAACCCAAGGGGCCGATTTGAACAAACTTGAATCAGATCCACCCCACAATGTTGCATACCAAATATCAAAAGATTCTGCCTGCTGGATCTGGAGAAGAAGATTTTCAAAGAAATTTGCCTGAAATGCAGTAAGTTCAAATTTGGGCTCCTATACTGAGCCCAAATATAAACCCAGGGGGCCGATTTGAACAAACTTGAATCAGATCCACCCCACAATGTTGCATACCAAATATCAAAACATTCTGCCTGCTGGATCTGGAGAAGAAGATTTTTTAAGAAATTTTCCTGAAATGCACTAAGTTCGAAATCGGGCTCCTATACTGAGCCCAAATATGAACCCAGGGGACCAATTTGAACAAACTTGAATCAGATCCACCCTCCAATGTTGCATACCAAATATCAAAAGATTCTGCCTGCTGGATCAGGAGGAGAAGATTTTTTAATGTTTTTCCCATTGCCTACAGTGTTAAAAAGTGCTGACTCAGCACTTTTTCAAAGTCCCGAAACTGTACCCTATGATAAAACCGATGGCAATTTTTTTTAACCAATTCTTTCTGTTGGTCCTAAGGAAGCTTCACACAAATAAAAATTCTCAGTGCCGTGCAGTTTTGGAGATATGGGCGTTTTAATTTTTTTCTATTTTTAGCTCCTGCGGTTCCCATGGGGCTACAAGAAAAAAAAAATCAGCATAAATTAGGTACTTATGACCCAATAAGCCCTCACATAAAATTTGGTTCAAATCAGCCTCTCGGTTTGGAAAATAGAAATTTTGGGCGGGGCCAAAAATTTTGCCCCTCCCATAACGACACCAAGTATAGCCCCACAAACTTCTCTTGAACAAATCTGAGTCTACACCTCAAAAGGAAGCTGCACACCAAATATCAAGTCTCTGCTACTGCTGGTTCGTGAGAAGAAGATTTTTTAAGATTTCAGCACACTTTTTGGGTGTGGCCCTACCCACGGGCGAGGCAACTTGATTTGAACAAAATCAAATTGCGATGTCATAACAAACTATTAACTCAAATATCAATTAAATTGGTTCAGCGGTTTGGGAGGAGAAGACGCAAACACCATGTTCACGGACGACGGACGACGGACGCAGGACGACGGACGGTGAGTGATCACTATAGCTATCCTGACTGAAAGTCAGGTGAGCTAAAAAAGAAAGACACAATACCATTCCGTAATTGAGCACAATAACATCAATGATCTCTATTAACATCCAGTGTAAACCATTATACTAATCTTTTTAAAGGAAAGCCAATAAATAAAGATAGTCCAGAAAATGAGGCTCTTTATACTCTTTAAAAGTGTCCGAGGATTGTATATTAGTGCTCGTATGACACGTGACATATACAAATGCTTCACACCGAGCTACACTTTAAAAATATTACATAAATGAGATAGATATTAGCTTTACACTTTAAAACCATTCTGGCACCGACTTGGAATTACTGACTCCAGAGGAGGTATTCCCTTGCTTTTCACTATAAATCAGGTGATATAAGGGAACACCATCCCCCCCCCCCCCCCCCCCACCTTCCCCTTGCTCTGGGTCAAATACCCCAGAACGAAGAGGGCAGCAGGACAGAGTCACTACCAGAACAGAATGCCTGCATAACTATAGTTGCAACTGTTTAGTGGACGACATTCTGAGCAACAGATAATGGACCTAAACAATGCAGGTTGTCAGAAATGGACTCAATATTTCTAAGTAAAACTTCAGGAACATGGAAGGCTGAGACTAATATGCAGCCTTCATCAAATCGGTAATAGCAACACTATTAGCATAAGCCCAAGATGTAGACAGCGCTCTTACTTCATGCGTCGAAATCTTAAGCACAGACTGCTGAGATGAAGGTAATTTTTCATAAGCAGCAGATAGTTAATTGAATCCACCTTGCAATAGAATGGACCATAATGTCCTTTCTATTAGGCAGCCAAGACAGAAAGAAACGCTTACGTCCCTTTCTGATAAACTCAGATCTACGTTTGTAAATATGCACAGCTCTGACTTGGACAAAGCAAAGACCTGTGACCGTCTGAAGACGGAAGAGCCTTAATAACAATAGGTTCAGGATACTTATTAAGAGCCTGATTCTTAGCCATAAATCCAACATTAGTAGTTAAAGTAATAGTATTACAAACACTACGTTAGTGAGAATCATCAACTGATAGTGCATGAAGCTCAATAACTCTTCTGGCAGAAGAGAAGGCTAAGAGAAAAGCTGTCTTATAAGATAAGAATTTGAAGTCCACTGTATCAAGAGGCTCAAATGGCGCCTCTTTTAGCTTCAGAAGAACCCAAGCTAAATTCCACTTTGGAATTAACCTATGGTTCTAGGTCTATTTATCGAAAAGTTTTTCACTAACTTAGATAAAGAGACATTAGATCCAATCTGTAAGCTATCATGATGAGCATAGGTATCCAATAGCATAGACCTATAACCCTTAATGGTTATTGACTGCAGTTTGATCTCATCAAACAAGTATACTAGAAAATTAGCAATGTCTGGAATGGAGGGATCATAAATATCAATAGAATGATCCCTACACCATCGATAGAAAACCTTCCACTTAGCAGCATAATTTAGCAAAGAGGAGGTTCTCCTACAGTTAAAAATTGCATCCACTACTCGTCCTGTAAAATGCTTGCCGTGCAAGAAGGACCGCACAAAGGAAATATGTGAAGGTTGAAACCTTGCGGATTGTGATGCAGTGTGCACGATTTCCCCTGCGAAAGAAGGTCCTCCTGAGGAGAAAGCTTCCGCGGAATGTCCCACAACAGACACCTGAGTAAATTTATCCATGGCCTCTGGGGTGACAGAGATGCTACCAACAGAATATTGCAGTGAGATTGCTTGATTTTATCAATATCTGCTGAATCAACGGAGATGGAGGATACGCGTATCCTATCATTCCGTCCCAAGAGATCATGAGGGCATCTACTGCAAACGCTCTAGGATCTGGGCATGGCGACACATACGTCTGCAACTGATTGTTGAGACGCATCATTGTACGATCCCATTGGTAGCAAATCTGATTGAATACTCGTTTGTTGAGAGTCCATTCTGATGGCTACATACAACCTTCCGAGAAACGGAGTCTGCTAGAACGTTCAGACGACCCGGAATATGACGTACTGACAGAAGAACTTGATGCTCTAGGGAAACAGAAGGATTCTTTCTGTTAGATTGAACAACGGAATGGAATGAGTGCCTCCCTGGTTCCGAATCTACGCTACTGTCGAATTGTCGGACAGAAATTGAACATGCGAATGATGTTCATCCACTGACGTAGCGTAAGCCAATTGACATCATCTTTTGATGTTTATGTGCTTGTTTAGGAACTGCGGATCCCAAAGACCCTGGTACCTCGAATCTGATGGGCTCAAAGTTGCACCCCAACCTGTTTGACTCGCATCCGTCAATATCCTAAAAATCGGATCCGGCAGTTGCAGTGGTACTCCCTGAGTTAACCACTGAATATCTGCCCAAGTCTGAATCTCATGTTTCACATGATTCGACAAGATGATGTTCGTTTAGAGCGAATGAGTCTTCACACTCCAATTCTGAGTAAAAAAATATCTGGAGCGGGCGAGTGCGTAGCCGCCCCATCGGAATAAGATCTGCAGCGGCTCCGCACAAACCTGTCAGTCTCATGAATTCTCACGCTGTTAATACATCTGAGTGAAGACAAAAGCGAGCTTAACAACTGACTAATATCGCTCTGGTTAACAGCAGGCGAACGAGGTTGTTGTGCGTCTCTAAGCTCATTCCCATGTAGGTGAATGACTTGGATGATACCAGATCCAACTTCTCCTCGTTTACTTATGAAACCGAGATGTCTGAGCAATTGAAGCAGACTCTGAACATCGTTCTGAAGCATTAACTTGCTGCCGTAACTCAGAAGAATGTCGTCCAAGTAGGCCCACATTACCACAGACGAATGAGCTCGGAAATGAGTCATTACCGAGATCATTATTCGAGTGAAGGCCCAGGGCGCTAGATTCAGACCAGAGCATCATTGCTCGGAACTGAAAACAACTCGGGACAGCGAAGCGAAGGTACTTTCTAAACGCCGGATGTACCATGACGTGAAAGTACACATCCTTGAGATCTAAGCTCGCAGCATAATCGTTCACTCGAATGCTCGCTATGACCGATCGGATGGTCTCCATATAAAATTTTGGAGCCACGATCAGCTTGTTTTATCCAGCTCAGATCTATAACTGGACGAAATGAGCTGTCTGGTCTAGGAACCAGGAACAGGTGGCTGTAGAAAACTGGAGATTCCTGGTTTTCTACGACGTCTATAGCGTTCTTGTCCAGAAGAGATTGAACTTCTGATAGAAGCGAATCTCTCTTCTGAACATTTAACTGAAGCTGAGAACAGCATGGACTTCAAGTTAACAGAGGTTTTTCCTTGAAGGACAGTTTTAGACCTTCGGAAATAACCCCTTGCACCCATGGGTCGTCCGTAATTGACAACCAATTGGTTAAGAATCTCGACAGCCTTCCGCCCACTGGAACGCAACAGAGGTTTAGACCATCACATCCTGGCCCTGCGAGGGTTGCGGGAGGAGAAACCACGTCCTCCATGACCCGCACTCGCCCAGTCAACCTAGGGGCATCTGACCGGTTATCCCGGCCAGCATTACGACCCCTATCTGAGTCGCTACTCTGACGGTCTGAGGAGTAAGACAGAGGCTTTCTTAGATCCTCTATAGGAACTTCCTTTGGACGTATTCGCCCCCAAAGTGCCTGCCTTACTCCTCCCTGCTGAGTCCGACTTTTTCAAAGCGGATTTAAAAGCAGAGAATCTGAAGCTTTCTTAATAATCTGATTACAGATTGCAGAAAGCTTACCGGCGAAGAGAAGCTCTCCTGAGACCAGAGCGATTGGAAGAGAGTTTTTTCACCTTACAATCCACTCTTGTGGTTGCAGCCAGGGCAGCATCACATCTGACTAACTCCATATTGCCACTGAAAGGTCGGAGTTATACGTAGAAAATGCTATGGCCCTCGAAAGAACTCTCAAGGAAGTTTTGAACATCCTGGAATTCTTTCCTTCGAGACGTAATGATAACGCTCTGGTAAGGTGATCTGCGTAAGATAAAGCGTCTAAACTGATTTTTCTGTTAGACAAGATAGTCGTCACCAGCGTATTGGATAAATCGACATAGACGCCGTCAATGACAATTCCAAGTCGTCTGCCTGGTCATCTAAATGCAGAGGAACTCTCGGCACGCCCTGTCCTGCCGTTTCAAATCTATTTCTATGATTGATTGGAAGGCAGCTGTAGAGCATGAGACGATAAGAAACCTGATTTGCCAGTCTTAAAGGCTAGGTTGAATATAGCGTCATTAAGAAGTACAAATGTCCGTGATATTTCTGGACTGGGTCGGAAAGTCGGGCTCAATGTCCCTATTCCGGCCGAATAAATCTGTGTCCAGTGACGCTTTCAGTTTCTTATCAGGTAACGCAGCATTTTGGTCTGGAGAAACAACTTCTAAAAGCTGTTGCCGGATGAAATCTACGGCCACCTTAAGTTGTTCGGAAAGGGAAAATTTCAGCTGCGCTGATTCCCTTTTACCATCCACCTGGACCACATAAGAATTTCAGTCGTCCCTTTCTGACTCTGCAGGGGAGCGAACCGACCCAGCTTCCTCAGACAGTTTCTTTACTGAAAAAGTTTCTGATGGCTGCTGGGATGCTGTGATGAATTAAGCTATCAGGTGATAGTAAGTCCATCACGGAGGCCTGTGGAGCTGCGGTCTTATGTAATTTAGCCGCTGGAAGCTCCTGGGACGTTAATACCTGCATACTTCTCATATGCGAACGTCCCGACTGGAAAGGCCTCATGTCCTTGGCTAGCGGATGACGTGACCTGGTCAACGTGGACTCCCTGGTCGGCGAAGCAGGCTGGATATCTGCAGTCACATAGCCAAGGTGCGATCATGTGTGCTGACGTGAGGATGAGGAAGCCAATAGACAAGCCGAGTTGGACTGTCTATGCGACGGAGCGTCCCGAGCAGGAGGAGTTGACGTATGCTCCGACTAACGAACGTACATACAACAACATCTGGGCCCAGATGTTGTTGTAAGAGAGAGGGGGGCTCTCTCGCTCATGGACCGGGTAGACCTGGACGAGCTAGCTACCGGACTGACTGGCTTCCTCCGTTCCATCTCCGATCCGTCGTCCCCGGGTGTGTGTGATCCGAGATTATAGTGCTCGCAACACCCCTTCTCCTCTCCTGGACCGCAATGGACGAACTCGGCGTCACAACCATTTCGTGAATGATTGCTTCACCGGGGAGCTAGTGGGCGACAAGTGACCGTCGATCCTACGTGGGACCTCTTAGGCACTTGCCACATTCCTTTGAGCACTTTGCCACTAGCTCATTAGTGCGACGACGGAAGCACACTTCTGAAGACATCACGGAAACATCACCCTGTTCTTCTTCCTCTGAAAAAGAGACTGAAACAAGAGGCCCCAAGGGGCCTTAATCGCTCACACGGGCAAAGTGATTCAAACAAAGTGATTCAAAGAAGTATTTAGGGTCACATTCAGTTAGACATGGTTCATCAACACTACAAAGGAATGAAGTCATGAGAGACAAATTTTATGGAACTAAGGACATGGCTTGAACAAACTTGAATCTTACCCCCCTAAGGATGCTGCATACCAAATATCAAAAGCATTCATCTGCTAGATCTGAAGAAGGCTTTTAAAAAAAATTCCTCATATTGACTAAGTTATAATTCGGGCTCCCACAGGGAGCCCATATATGGACCCAGGGACTTGGCTTTAACAAACTTGAATCTCACCCCCCTAAGGATGCTACACACCACATATCAAAACATTCCGAATGCTGGATCTGAAGAAAAAGATTTTTAAAGAAAATTCCTCATTTCGAACTAAGTTACAATTCAAGCTCCCACAGTGAGCCCAAATATGGACCTAGGGATATGGCTTGAACAAACTTGAATTTCACCTCCCTAAGGATGCTGCATACCAAATATCAAAACATTCCGACTGCTGGATCTGAAGAAGAAGAATTTTAAAGAAAATTCCTCATTTTGAACTAAGTTATCATTCGGGCTCCCACAGCCCAAATATGGACCTAGGGACATGGTTTGAACAAACTTGGATCTCACCCCCCTAAAGATGCTGCATACCAAATATCAAAACATTCTGACTGCTGGATCTGAAGAAGAAGATTTTTAAAGAAAATTCCTCATTTTGAACTAAGTTATAATTCGGGCTACCAAAGTGAGCCCAAATATGAACCCAGGGACTTGGCTTGAACAAACTTGAATCTCCCCCCCCCCCCCCCCCCCCCCCCCCCCCCCCCCCCACCAAGCATGCTGCATACCCAATATCAACAGATCTTGAGAAGAAGATATTTAAAGAAATTTGCCTGAAATGTACTAAGTTCAAATTTGGGCTCCTATACTGAGCCCAAATATAAACCCAGGGGGCCGATTTGAACAAACTAGAATCAGATCTGCCCCACAATGTTGCATACCAAATATCAAAAGATTCTGCCTGCTGGATCTGGAGAAGAAGATTTTTGAAGAAATTTGCCTGAAATGCACTAAGTTCGAATTTGGGCTTCTATAGTGAGCCCAAATATGAATCCAGGGGGCCGATTCGAACGAACTTGAATCAGACCCATACCAAGATGCTGCATACCAAGTATCAAAAGATTCTGCCCACTGGTTCTGGAGAAGAAGATTTTTTAATAATTTTTAATAATTTTTCTATAATTCATACGGTGCTATCAGAGTTATGCCCCATACAGAGCCCCCAAGGGACGTGGCCATTTCATTTGAACAAACATGAATTGCCATATAGTAATGAACATGCACATGAAGTTTCGTGAAAATCAGACCAGTGGTTTCAGAGGAGAAGTCGTTTGAAAAATGTTCACGACGACGGACGCCAGACGACGGATGGCCGGTGATAAGTTAAGCTCCCTTCGGTGAGCTAAAAACTAGAGTGACCCTGTGGAGAGAGGACCAGCATGGACCTCTCACCACTAACAATATACCGTGACACACGTCTCCAACGTTTGTCATTTGAATTGGCACACACTGAGCAAGAATTAGTGCGAGTACACAGACTACAACAAATACAATGAACATGAGAATCAGAGGAAGACTTCCTCGATTTACAATTGAACAATATTCTTTCATTTTGAAAAAATAATAAACAGTCATCGTACTCGCACCAACCCTTGAAAACAAAGATACATAATAATAATTAATCCATTACAAACATTTCGAAAACTAATTCAAAAGAAAAAAAAATTTTCGAAAAAATTTCAAGATGAGCACAAGTTCCCAATGGGAACGATGAGCCCAAATGGATCCCAAAAAAGCCTAAGTGTGGACACAAAATTTTTTAAAACATGTTTAAAATTAATGTTACACTTACGGACAATATTCATGTATCTGGCTATGAGTAGATCTAATAAAAGACCAGGAATCATAATATGGCCTGAAATCAGTAACAAATTTTAACACTATCCGATGTAAAACAGAGGCTTCCTGAGAAGAAACTGCAGTACATCAGATGGTAGATGCATGACCAAAACGTCTAACCACCCTAGGGTGAGGACGTAACCATGGGGAAAAACAGAATAAACATTCTGTTACCATGCCAAAACTCCCAAGAAATTTCAGTAAAAAAATTACAAAAATTATGCCAAAAGCATGGGAGAATAGCAAGGGGGTTATAAAGGAAAGGGAGAGAGGGAACTCGGAACAAACTGTGAAAATTTCATAACAAGAATGTAAACATCAGGTCTATGCCCCGAAATTAGGGAACATGAAATAATTTTGCATAAAAGTTAAAAAATTTATAGTAATTTATATATTTTTTATACTTACCAATGACCCAGACATAGTTGCTGGTGTTAACTCATAAAAATCTAGGGCCAAACACAAATTTTTCCCCCCAATCCCCAAAATTTGCATCTAAAACCGAAAAATCATGTCCTAAATGGTCCTCCATACTTTGCCTCCACTGCGCATGCGCAGTGTTAAGGAGGTCTCGAAATTGGTGCCAATTATCATTCTTACAAGCAGTGCCTGGTCAGTGCTATGTACTCAGCAGGGAGGTATGAGTTCCCAACTCCTGGGCGGGCCATCCTCGTCTGGGTCATTGGTAAGTATAAAAAATATATAAATTACTATAAATTTTTTAACATTTTTATACTGTACCAATGACCCAGACATAGCTGAATAGTAAAAAGGCTGGAGGGCCTAGGACATAGAGGAAAATCCAATAAGCTCAACTATATATAATAGAGTCATCCCCTCGAGGAGAAAAGGAGTATTAGGCTTTACATGTATCTTTCTTATTTTATGATAAATTAGAAAGACACAACACCCTCCATAATTGAGCATAATAACATTCATGTTCTCTATTAACATCCAGTATAACCCTTTATACTAATTATTTTTAAAGGAAGCCAATAAATAAAGTCAGTCCAGAGAATTGAGACTCTTTTAAAAGTGTCCGAGGATTGTATATTAACGTCCATTTGACACGTGACATATACAAATGATTCACACCGAGCTACACTTTAAAAATATGACATGAATGAATTTTAAACATTAACTTTACACTTTAAAACCATCCCGGAAACGACTCAGAATTACTGACTCCGGAGGAGGTATCCCCTTTCTTTTCACTATAAAGCAGGTGACCCAAGGACACCCTCCCCCCCCCCCCCCTTCTCCTGGCCCTGGGTCAAATAGCCCAGAGCGAAGAGGGCAGCAGGATGGAGTGACTGCCAGAACAGAAAGCCTGCATAACTATAGTTGCAACTGTTTAGTGGACGACATTCTGAGCAACAGATAACGGACCTAAACAATGCAGGTCTCCAGAAATGGACTCAATATTTCTAAGATAAAAATTTGTGAATGTGGATGGCTGAGACCAATATGTAGCCTTCATTAAATCTGTAATAGCAACACTATTTGCGTAAGCCCAAGATGTAGAAAGAGCTCTTACTTCATGTGCCGAAATCTTAAGCACAGACTGCTGAGTTGAAGATAGATTATCATAAGCAGTACGGATAGTTAATTGAATCCATCTAGCAATAGAATGGACCGTAATGTATGTATATTAGGTATCAGAGACAGAAAGAAGCGTTTTCGTCCCTTTCTGATAAACTGAGATCTTCGTTTATAAATACGTAAAGCTCTAACCGGACAAAGTAAAGGTCTATGCCCGTCTGAAGACGGAAGGGCCTTAATAACAATAGGTTCCGGATATTTATTAGGAGCCAGATTCTTAGCCAAAAATCCAACATTAGTAGTAAAGGTAATAGTGTTCCCGACACTACGATAGTGAGAATCGTCCACAGATAGTGCATGAAGCTCACTGACTCTTCTAGCAGAAGAGAAAGCTAAGAGAAATGCTGTCTTATAAGACAAGAATTTGAAGTCGACTGTCTTAAGAGGCTCAAATGGCTTTTCTTTTAGTTTAAGAAGAACCCAAGCTAAATTCCATTTAGGAATTAATCTAAGGGTTCTAGGTCTATTTATCGAGAAGTTTCTAACTAATTTAGATAAAGAGACATTAGATCCAATTTGTAAACTATCATGGTGTGCATAGGTATCAGATAACATGGACCTATAACCTTTAATAGTAACAGGCTGCAGTTTGATCTCATCAAACAAGAATACTAGAAAGTTTGCAATGTCTGGAATGGAGGGATCAAAAATATCAACAGAATGATCCCTACACCAACGACAAAAGACCTTCCACTTAGCCGCATAATTTAGCGAAGAGGAGGTCCTCCTACAGCTAGAAATTGCATCCACTGCTCGTCCTGTAAAATGCTTGCCATGCAAGAAGGACCGCACAACGGAAATATGTGAAGGTTGAGACCTTGCGGGTTGTGATGGAGTTGACGCGATTTCCCCTGCGAAAGAAGATCCTCTCATGGAGGAAGCTTCCGCGGTATGTCCCACAGCAGACACCTGAGTAGATTTATCCAAGGTCTCTGTGGAGACAGAGATGCTACCAACAGAATTTTGCATTGTGATTGTTTTATCTTTAGCAATATTTGCTGAATCAACGGCGCTGGAGGATACGCATATCCTATCATTCCATCCCACGAGATCGATAGAGCATCTACTGCATATGCTCGGGGATCCAGACATGGTGACACATACGTCTGCAACTGATTGTTGAGTTGTGTCGCATATAAGTCTATCATTGGCCGCTCCCATTGGTAGCAAATCTGATTGAATACCTGTTTGTTGAGAGTCCATTCTGACGGCAACAAGCGACCCTTCCGTGAAAGGGAGTCTGCTAATACATTCAGACAACCCGGAATATGACGGACCGAAAGCAGAACTTGGTGTTCTAGAACAAACAGAAGGATTCTTTCCGTTAAATTGAATAACGGAACGGAATGAGTGCCTCCCTGGTTCCGGATATACGCTACTACTGTCGTATTGTCGGACAGGATTTGGACATGTGCTTTCTGAATAATGTTCATCCAATGACGTAGTGCAAGCCAAATTGACATCATTTCCTTGATGTTTATGTGCTTGCCTAGAAACTGCAGATCCCAAAGACGCTGGCACTTCGAATCCGTTGGGATCAACATTGCACCCCAACCTGTTTGACTGGCATCCGTCATAATCGTAAACAGACGAACGAGATTGTTGTGCATCTCGAAGCTCATTCCCAGATGAGTGAATGACTTGGACGGCACCAGATCCGACTTCTCCTCGTTTATTATAAAACCGAGACATCGGAGTAATAGAAGCAGATTCTGCACATCGTTCTGAAGTGCTAACTTGTTGCCGTACCTCTGAAGAATGCCGTCCAGGTAGGCCGACGTTACCACAGACGAATGAGCTCGGAAATGTATCATTACCAAGTTCATTATTCGAGTGAAAGCCCAGGGCACTAGGTTCAAACCGAAGCACATCGCTCGGAACTGATATACAACTCCTAGGACTGCGAAGCGTAGATATTTTCTGAATGTCGGATGTACCATGACGTGAAAGTACGCATCTTTGAGATCTATGCTTGTAGCATAGTCGTTCACCCGAATACTCGCTCTGACTGATCGAATTGTCTCCATATAGAACTTCGGAGCGACGATCAGCTTGTTTATCCAGCTCAGATCTATGACTGGACGGAACGAGCCATCTGGTTTCGGAACCAGAAACAGATGGCTGTAGAAACCTGGTGATTCCTGGTCTTCTACGACCTCTACCGCGTTCTTCGTCAGAAGAGACTGTACTTCTGATAAAAGAGCATCTCTTTTCTGCGGATTTGACGGAAGCTGAGTCCATTTTGGACTTCGAGTTAATGGAGGCTTTCATTTGAAGGATATTCTTAGTCCTTCCGAAATTACCCCTCTGACCCAGGAGTCGTCCGTAATTGACGCCCACTCGTTTGTAAAACTCGATAATCTTCCGCCTACCGGAACACAATAGAGGTTCAAACCATCACCTCCTGGACCTGTGAGGCTTGCGGAAGGAGAAACTACGTCCTCCACGGCCCACACCTCGTCCTGTCTGACCGGTTATCTCGGCCAGAATAACGTCCCGCACATGAGTCGCTGCCTTGACGGTCTCTAGAAGAAGACCTAGAGGACGTATAAGAACCTCTATAGGAACTTCTCTTGGGCATACTTGTCCCAGAAGTGCCTGTCTTACTCTTTTCTGCTGTATCCGACTTTTTGGAAGCGGATTTGAATAGCAGAGAATCCGAAGCTTTCTTAGTTATCTTATCATAGATTGCTGAAAGCTTGCCGTCGAAGAGAAGCTCTCCGGAGACCGAAGCAACTCTGAGAGAGTTCTTCACCTTACTATCCATGCGCATGGATGTAGCTAGGGCTGCGTCACGTCTAACCAACTCCAGGTTTGCCTCTGAAAGGGCGGAGTTATACGTGGAATAAGCTACTGCCCTTGAAAGAACTCTTAATGAGGATTGTATATCCTGGAATTCTTTCCCTTGAAGACGTAATGGTAACGCCTTAGTAAGGTGGTCTGCGTATGATAAAGCGTCTAAGTTAACTCTGTTAGACATTATTGTCGTTTCCAACGTCCTGGTTGGAATTGACATGGACGACGGTATAGACAATTCTAGGTCTTCAGCCTGGTCGTCTAGACGCAGAGGAACTCTCGGTATGCCCTGTCCTGCCGTTTCGAATTTATTCCTTGAATTGATGAAAGGCAGATTTAGAGTATTTGTGGACAAGAAACCAGACTTGCCTATTTTGGTAGCAAGCTTATATATAGCGGCGTTCAATAATTCGAATGTTCTTGTGACATTATTGGACTGTGTCGGAAACTCAGGGACGATGTCCCTGAACCGATCAAAAAAATCTGTGTCCAATGACGCTATCAGTCTCTTATCCGGCATCGCAGCATTCTGGTCCGACGGAACAACCTCTGGAAGATAATGCCGGATGAAATCTATGGCAGCTTTATGTTGTTCCGAAAGGGAAAGTTCCAAATCCTCCGAATCCCTTTCGCCATTCTGTCGGACCCTATTAAGTTCTCGATCGTCCATACCTGATGCTTCAGCAGAGCGTACCGACTCAGCGTCGTCGGATAATTCCTGATCCGACAGAGATTCTGTCGTTTGCTGGGATGCTGCGATAAGTTGTGCTATTTGGGATAGCACGTCCGTCACTGAGGCCTGTGGAGTAGCGGTCTTACGTTGCTTTGCCGCTGGAAGCTCCATGTACGTTGACTCCTACATACTTCTCTTATGCGAACGTCCGGAGTCTACAGGCCTCGTGTCCCTGGCTACCGGATGGCGTGACCTGGTCGCCATGGAATCCCTGATTGGCGAAGCTGGCTGGATATCCGTGGTCACGTAGCCAAGGTGCGGTTGTGTGCGCTGCCGTGAGGATGAGGAAGCCTTATCGACAGTCTCTCCGGACTGTCTATATAATGGAGCGTCCCGAGCGGCGGACGTATGCTCCGAATGCGAAACATTTTGTACCACAACATCTGGTCCCAGATGTTGTTGTACGAGAGAGGGACCTCTCTCGCTCGCAGCCCGGATGGACCTGGATGAGCTAGGAACCGGACTAATAGGCTTCCTCCGTTCTCTCCTCTGATCCGTCGTCACTGGGTGTGCACTTTGTCTTATTATAGTGCTCGCATCACCCAAATCTCCTTCCTGGACCGCAATGGACGAACCCGGCTGCCGAACCATTCGATGAATGGATGCTACACCGGGCGAGCTAGCGGACGCCAACGCAGTCGATCCTACTAGGGACCTCTTAAGCAATTGACGTATTTCCATGAGCACTTTTGCCGCTAGCTCTTCATTTAACTGTGACGACGGTGGCACACTTTTGGAAGACATCACAGAAACATCACCCTGTTCTTGTTCCTCTGAAATAGAGATTGATAAACTAGAGTGACCCTGTGGAGAAAGGACCGGCATGGCCTTTTCCCCGCTTACAACATACCGTGACACACGTTTCCAATGTTTGTCATCCCAATTGACACATACTGAACAGGAGTTAGTGCGAGTACACTGACTACAATTAATACAATGATTATGAAAGTCAGAGGAAGATTTCCTCTTATTACAATTTGAACAATATCCTTTCATTGTGAAAAGAATACAAAAAGTCCTAGTACTCGCACCAACCCCTGAAAACAAAGATACATAATAACATGATCCATTAACATAGAAAAAATAATTGAAATCAAAAAAATTTTTTGAAAAAATATTTTTTCAGAAAAGCCCAAGTTTCTGAAAAGTAACGTTGAGCCCCAATGGATCCCAAAAAGCCTAAGTGTGGACAAAAATTTTAAAAATACTTTTAAAAAAATTAATGCAACACTTACGTATAATAATAATGTATCTTGTTATGATTAAGCTAATACAAAGACAAGAAATCCCCCCCACAGAGACTGTTGTCAATGTAAACAAGAAGTGTATAAACACCAGAAACATGACTCCAGGCACTGAAAAAACATGGCCCGAAATCAGTTACCAATAATAACACTATCTGATGCAAAACAGAGGCTTCCAGGGAAGAAACTGCAGAACATCAGATGGTAGATGCAGAACACTACGCCTAAACACCCATGGGTGAGGACGTAAACATGGGGAAAAGAACAGAATTCATTCTGTTTCCCAGCTAAAACTCCCAAGAAATTTTAGTAATAATATTACAGAAAATATATGCCAAAGGCATGGGAGAATAGCAAGGGGGGACTAAAGGAAAGGGAGAGAGGAAACACTGAACAAGCAGTGTAACTTTATAGCAAGAATGACAACAACAGGCCCATGCCTTGAAATTAGGCAACATAACATAATTTCATAAAAAATTTTTAAGTTACAGCCCTGATTATTTCCTGCCACTCATTTTTCCTCTCCTCCTTCTAATTCCTCTTTAGATCCACCATTTCTCTAATAATTACGTGTCTGGCATCATTTAAACTGAGATTTACAAGCACAAATATCAGTCAGATGTGAACTGATGAAGGGCCAAACAAAGAATGATAATTGGCGCCAATTTCGAGACCTCCTTGACACTGCACATGTGCAGTGGAGGGAAAGTATGGAGGACCATTTAGGACATGATTGTTTGGTTTTAGATGCAAATTTTGGGGATTGGGGGGCAAAATTTGTGTTTGGCCCTAGATTTTTAAGAGTTAGCACCAGCAACTATGTCTGGGTCATTGGTACAGTATAAAAATATTAAAAGTTACAGCCCTGAACACATCCTTCCACTGTTTCTTCCTCTCATCCTCTTATTTCATCCTTAGATCCACCACTTCTTTCATGATTTTGTGTCTGGCATCATTTAAACTGAGATTATAAGCACAGATATCAGTGAGATGTTACTGATTGAAGGGCAAACAAAGAATGAGGATTTGGCTCCAATTTCGGTACTTCCTGGACACTGCGCATGCGCAGTGGACAAAAGTATGGAGGACCACATAGGACATCTATTTTTTGGATTTTGATGCAAATTTTGGGGATTGGAGGGGGGCAAAACTTGTGTTTGGCCCTAGAATTTAAGAGTTCGCACCAACTAAGTCTGGATCATTGGTACAGTATAAAAATACATTTAGTTGTTATAAAAAAAATCATAGTATGTGCATTGGTAAATATGATAAATGATTTTGGAGGCTAATAGTTCTCCCTAATAACTTTCCATTAGATTTATGCTTTCTTGAATGTTATTCTATGCCGCGTTATGTTACGTCACGTTCTGTGTGTTGCTTGTTAATTAGGTTTTATTGCTATTGGAGTATGCGTGCAATGGAAGTATGGTAAGATTAAGTAATATCATTTTGTGCCAACTGAAGCGAGGCCAATCAACGACTGTGAAGGAACAACTATGAAGGAACTTCTTGATTGAATAAGCATAATGAAATTAGTAATGGCTGAATATAAAGTACAGCATTTATAAACTGCAACCCAACAGATTGCCAACTGGTACTTACCTCTAGTAAGAGTTTTACTGGGAATGGCAGTAGATTATGAACAAAAACTGTTGGGTACAGATTCAGTGTGTAGCACTGTGCTGTAAGTTCATCTCCTGCATCAAAAAATACTTTCTCTATTTTAGGCACAATCTAAAAAAATAACAGTTGAAAAACAGTCAAAAACAGATTCAAATGGTTAAAAACTAATACCATTAGATTACACAAACTTTCTCATAAATGATTTTCTCATAAATGATAAATGATTTTTCTTGAACATGACAGTTAAGGTAATGATTAGAAATCAAGTTACCCTTTAAACCCTTAAGGCACCTTCCATGTCAGTTTAACTGCTTCATTTGGTAGAGTCCATATCCATTATGTGGGGGTGGTCCAATTAATATTTTCAACATGCAGCCTTAGAGCTGCATGTTGAAAATCTGCACAAATTTATTAAACTGTCATTTATGAAATTAACCTAGCCCAGAAAGTGGGCTTACAGTTCAAAGGGTTATTTATTTATTGGGGTTTAACGACACTTTCAAGAGCCAAGGTCACCTGGTGTCGAAGAGGTTTTACGGGTGGAGGAGGCCACAGTACCTGGCAAGAACCACTGAGCTATGGCAAGCAACTGCCAGACTCCTCACTGTACTCACTCTGCACAAGCAGGGTTAGAATTAGTTGAAGAGAAGAGCAGTATGCTTTAGTGCACAGCGTCACCGTGCCCCCTACTTGGGAAATCAGGATGAAGTGCCTTGTCCAAGGGCTCAATGCAGTACCCCCTGTGGATCTTTCATTTTGAAGTCCAAGTCATCACCACTGAGCCATTGCACTCTCATTCAAAACGTTAAGTCTGTTGTAAAGTAGTATAACTGGATTTGACAATGAATTAAGAAAAACAGCACCACCTAGTGGGGCAACATACGCCCGTCAAAATTGGAATATGCACAAGTTTCTCTGGGATAAAGTTTGAAATTTTTGTTGATTCGACTATGCCTGTCCCCCCCGTCCAATCATTGCCCATTCCCCTGCCCTGTCTGGGGTAAAGGGTAATTCATCTGTTTTCACATTTTCATATTGAGCAAACTGAGGTCTTTACAAAATAAAAAAAATGGTACCATCCATTTTATTCATAAGATAACTTCTAAAGGGCTGCAAGGCAGCTATAGAAGATTCTCCTCGCCGTTTACAATGGTAGCATCCATTCATTGACAGGTTAACTTCATTGATAACGATTGACGATAGGTGGCACCAAGTAAAAGGACATTTCAAGGATTATAACAGCTATAAACGGTGAGGATTCTCATTGTTTAAAAATAAAATAGTGTTATCTGCTCCTGTCACATGCACAACGACAAGTGATGATCAACATGGGTGCAAAGTTTGAACAATAAAGCAAGTAAAATGTTGGAGTAGATGACACAATACTGTAATGTTTTAAGTACTAAAAGGGAGCATAACTCTGGAAATACACAACAGAGTCACCTGCTCTTGTCACATGCCTGATGGCAATTGGCGATCAACATGTGTGCAAAGTTTGAACAATATAGCATGTAAAATGTTGAAGGAGAAGGCGACACAATACTGTAATGTTTTAAGTACCAACAGGGGCATAACTCTGGATGGAAATACAAAATGGAGTTACCTGCTCTTCTCACATGCACAATGGCAATTGGTGAGCACCATGTGTGCAAAGTTTGAACAATATAGCATGTAAAATGTTGAAGGAGTAGGAACACAATACTGTAATGTTTTAAGTACTAAAAGGGAGCATAACTCTGGAAATACAAAACAGAGTTAGCTGCTCATCACATGCACAATGGCAATTGGTGATCAACATGTGTGCAAAGTTTGAACAATGTAGCATGTAAAATGTTGAAGAAGGCGACACAATACTATAACGTTTTAAGTACTAAAAGGTGACATAACTCACCTGCTCTTGTCACATGCACAACAGCAATTGGTGATCACCACGTGTGCAAAGTTTGAACAATATAGCATGTAAAATGTTGAAGGAGTAGGCGACACAATACTGTAATGTTTTAAGTACTAAAAGGGAGCATAGCTCTGGAAATACAAAACAGAGTTACCTGCTCTTGTCACATGCACAATGGCAACTGGTGATCAACATGTGTGCAAAGTTTGAACAATATAGCTTGTAAAATGTTGAAGGAGTAGGCGACATAATACTGTAAAGTTTTAAGTACTAAAAGGGGGCATAACTCTGGAAATACAAAACAGCATTACCTGCACTTGTCACATGCACAACGGCAATTACTGATCAACATGTGTGCAAAGTTTGAACAATGTAGCATGTATACCTTTAGAGGAGTAGGCGACACAAAAATCGTTGACAGACAGACAGACAGACAGACAGACAATGTCATAACATAATACGTCCGTCAAAAATTGACAGGCGTATAAAAAAGAATGAACAAAAAATTATTCATTTAAAAAAATTTGTTCTCACATCATTATATACAGGAACTGTAACAATAAAATGACAAAAAATTGAGCATGCTCCAATGTGTGGTTCTTAGTCAAAATAACGACCTGGTCCAACGTAAGTTAAAAAATTTATAGTAATTTCTATATTTTTTATACTTACCAATGACCCAGACATAGCTGGTGCTAACTCTTAAAATATAGGGCCAAACACAAATTTTGCCCCCCAATCCCCAAAATTTGCATCTAAAACCAAAGAAAACATGTCCTGAAAGGCCCTCCACACTTCGCCCCTAATGCGCATGCGCAGTGTCAAGGACGTTCCGAAATTGGCGCCATTAATCATTCTAATAACCAGTGCCTGGTAAGCGCTATGTACTCAGCGGGGAGGCAAGAGTTCCCAACTCCTGGGAGGGCCATCCCCGTCTGGGTCATTGGTAAGTATAAAAAATATAGAAATTACTATAAATTTTTTAACATTTTTATACTGTACCAATGACCCAGACATAGCTGAATAGTAAAAAGGCTGGAGGGCCAAGGACATAGAGCAAAATGGAATACGCTCAATAAAATAAAATAGAGTCATCCCCTGTAGGGAAAAAGAAGTAATAGGCCTTACATGTATCTTTCTTATTTATGATAAATTAGAAAGATACAACACCTTCCAAAATTGAGCTTCATACATCCATGTACTCTATTAATATCCAATATAATCCTTATACTAATAATTTTTAAAGTAAGCCAATAAATAAAGTAAGTCTAGAGAATAGAGACTCTTATACTCCTAAAAGTGTCTGAGGATTGCATAATCATGTCCGCTGACATATGCAATATTCAAAAGCTATACTTTAAAAACTAAGACTTGAACGAATTTTAAAAACCTAAACTTCTCACTAAACAACCATCCCAATAACAGCTCAGAATTACTAACTCCGGAGGAGGTATCCCCTTGTTTTCATAGTAAAACAGGTGACCCAAGGGAACACCCTCCCCCCCCCCCCCCCTTTTTCTTGCCCTGGGTCAAATAGCCCAGAGCGAAGAGGGCAGCAGAACGGAGACACTGCCGAAACAGACAGCCTACCTAGCTATAGTAGCAACTGTTAAGTGAATGACATTCTGAGCAGTAGATAATAGACCTAACAATAGAGGCCTCCAGAAATGGACTCGATATTTCTGAGATAAAAATTTATGAATGTGGATGGCTGAGCGCAATGAGCGGCCTTCAAAAATCTATAATAGCGACACTATTAATGTAAGCCCAAGAAGTAGAAGAACTCTTACTTCATGAGCCGAAATCTTAAGCACAACTGCTAAGTCAATGATATACCATAAGCAGTACCGATAGTTAATAGAATCCATTAACAATAAAATGGAGCATAACGTCCTTCTACTAGGCATCAAAGACAGAAGAAGCTTACGCCTATAGTAATAAACAGATATCTGTTTATAAATACATAAACTGTACCCGGAAAGAGTAAAGGCCTATGCCCATACGAAGACGGAAGGACCTTAAAAATAATAGGTTCCGGATAATAGGAGCCTAACTCTTATGCAAAAATCCAACCTAAATAGTAACGGAAGTAGTGATTCCGAAACTACGAAAGTGAAAATCATCCATCGATAGTGCATGAAACTCACTGACTCTACAGTAAAAGAGAAACCAACAGAATTACTGTCTAAAAGGTCAGAATTTGAAAACTACTGTTTCCAGAGGCTCAAATGATTACTTAGCTAAATAAGAACCGAAGTTAAAATCCATATAGGAATTTAATCTAAAGATTCTAAGTCTATTTATCAAAAAGTTACTAACTGACTTAGATAAAGAGACAAAAGACTCAATTGTAAACTATCGTAGAGTGCATAGGTATGAGGTAACATAAACCTATAACCTTAATAATAACAGGCTGCAGTAGATCTTGTGAAACAAGTATACTAAAAAATTGCAATGAGTAGTATGGAGGGATCAACAATATGAACATAATGATCCCTACACCAACGACGGAAGAGCCTCCACTTTAGCCGCATAGAATAGCGAAGAAGAGGATCTCCTATAGTAAGAAATCGCGTCCAAAGCTCGTCCAGTACAGTGCTTACAATGCAATACGGACCACACAACGGAATACATGAAGGTTGCGACCTTGCGGGTTGTGATAAAGATGACACGATTTACCCAGTGAAAAAAGATCCTCACATAGAGGAAGATTTCACGTTAAGACCCACAGTAGACAAGAGAGTAAATTACCCATGATCTCTGTGAAGATAGAGATGCTATCAACAGAAATGTATTGTGGTTGTTTATCTTAGCAATACCTGCTGAAACAACAGCGCCGGAGGATACGCGTATCCTATCATTCCGTCCTATAGATCAATAGAGCGTTAACAACATTAGCTCAGAGATCTGGACAAGCCAACACATACGTCTGCAATTGATTTGCAAGCTGTGTCATAAACAAATCATCATTGGGCGCTCCCATAGATAGCAAATCTGATTGAATACTTGTTTGTTGAGAGTCCATTCTGACAGCAACAAGCGACCCGTAAGAGAACGGGAGTCCGGTAAAACAATCAGACGACCCGGAATATGACGGACCAAAACAGAACTTGGTGTACTATAACCAACAGATGGATTCTTTCCATTAAATTGAATAACGGAAACGAAAGAGTGCCTCCCTGGTTCCGGAGATACGCCACTACTGTCGAATTAAAGGACAGGATTTGGGCATGCGTTTCTGAATAATGTTCATGCAATGACATAAAGCAAGCCTAAAAAACATTATTCCGCGGAAGAAAACTGATTGCTAAGAGACTGCGGAACCCAAAGACCCTGGCACTTCGAATCCGTAGGGATCAGTATTATATCCCAATCTGTTTGACTGGCAACCGTCATAACAGCCACACTCGGGTCCGGCAACTGCGGTGGCACTCTCTGAGTCAACCACCGAATGTTTGCCCCAGTCTGAATCTCTTGTTACACTAGATAGACAAGAGAACGTGTAAATCGAGCAATTCATGGACTGCCGAAAAGTTGCCGTCGAAGAGAAGCTCCTCCGAGAATGAAGCGACTCTGAGAGAGTTCTTAACCTTACTATCCACGCGTGTGGATGTAGCTAGGGCTGCGTCACATCTAACCAACTCCAATCAGCCACTAAAGGGCGGAGTTATACGTGAACAAACTACTGCCCTCAAAAGAAATTACATTGAGAATAATATCCCGTAAATCTTTTCTTGAAGACGTAATGATAACGCCTCAGTAAGGCGGATTACGTATGATAAAGCGTCTAAGTTAAGTCTACTATACATCATGTCGTTTCCAACATTGAAATTGGAAAAGACATAAACGGCGAAAAAGAATATATCCAGTCTTTAACCACACCGTCTAGACGCATATGAATTCTCGGTATGCCCTGCTCTGCCAAAATAAACTATTCGTATAAATGATAAAATGGCAGAAATGAGCAACGCGGACAAGAAACTAAACTATCATGCTTGGTAGCAGGCTTGTATATATATATATATAGCATCGAAAAATAAAACACATGTTGTAATGACAATATTGGACTGCGTCGGTAAGTCAGGGACAATGTCCCTGAACCGATCGAAAAATCCGAGTCCAATGACGCTATAAGTCTCTTATCCAAGATCGCAGCAATGAAGTCCGAAATAACAATCACTGGAAGATAATGCCAGAAGATATGAAAGGCAGCTTCCGATACTACTAAAGGGAAAACTCGAAATCTTTTGAATCCGTTTCGCCATCCTGTCGGACCCTATAAAGCGTTCGGTCGTCCGCACCTGATGCAACCGCGGACCGCACTGACCCAGCGCCGTCGGATAATTCCTGATTCGACCGAGAAACTGTCAATTGCTGGGATGCTGCGAAACAACTGTGCTAACTCAGATAGCACGTCCGTCACTGAGGCCTGAGGAGAAGCGGTCTTACGATGCATTGCCGCTGGAAGCTCCGTGATCGTTACCCCATGCATACTACCAATATGCGAACGAACGGAGTGTATAGGCCTCGTGTCCCTTGGCTACCGGATGGCGCGACCTATTCGCCGTGGAATCACTGAATGACGAAACTGATCGGATACTCGAGGTCACGTAGCCAATGTGCGGTCGTGTGCCCTGCTGTGAGGATGAGGAAGCATTAAGGACAGTCTCTCTGACTGTCAATATAACGGAGCGTCCCGACCGACGGACATATGCTCCGAATGTAAAATATCTGAACCACAACATGCGGTCCTCTATGTTGTTGGACAAGAGAGGGACCTCTCTCGCTCACAGCCCGGACGGACCTGGACAAGCCAGGAACCGGACTAACAGGCTTCCTCCGATCTGTCCTCAATCTGCCGTCACTGGGTGAGTACTAAAGTGCTCGCATCACCCAAATCTCCTTCCTAGACCGCAACGGACGAACCCGGCAGCCGAACCATTCGAAGAATGTACGCTACTCCGGGTGAGCTAGCGAATGTCACTCCGTAGGCGATAGACATATTCCATGAGCACTTATTGCCGCTAGCTCTTCATTAACTATGACGACAGAGGCACACTTTTGAAAGACATCTCCGTAACTCTGCGAACAAGAAACCAGAAATGCTTGGTTATAGCAAGCATAAAATAATAATATATATAGCGTCGTTCAATAATTCGAAAGTTTGTATGACATTATTGGACTATGTCGGAACTGAGGGACGATGTCCCTGAACCGAACCAAAAATTTCTAAGTCCACCGACGCTATCAGTTTCTTATCCGGCATCGCAGCATTCTGGTCCGACGAAAGAAGCTGTAGAAGACCAAGTCAGATGACATACACAACAGCATATGTTGTTCCGAAAGGAAAAGCTCGAAATCCTCCAAATCCCTTTCGGTATCCCGTCGGACCGGATGAAACTTTCGTACGTCCGTACCCGCTTCCGCGGAGCGTCCCGACCCAGCATCGTCGGATAAAATATATGCGACAGATTCAGTTGATGCTGGGATGCTGCGATAAACTGTGCTATTAAGGAAAGCACGTCCGTTCCCGAGGCCTGTGCAGTAGCGGTCTTACGATGCATTGCCGCCGGAAGCTCCGTGCACGTTGACTCCCGCACACTTCCTATGCGAACGTCCGGAGTCTGCAGGCCTCGTGTCCCTGGCTACCGGATGGTGTGACCTGGTCGCCGAAGAATCCTTGATCGGCGAAGCTGGTAATATATCGGCGGTCACGCAGCCAAGGTGCGGTCGTGTGCGCTGACGAGAAGAGGAAGCCTTAGCAGTCTCCACGGACTGCCTATACAACGGAGCGTCCCGAGCGACGCACGTATGCTCCGCTTGCGACACATTTTGTACCACAACATCTGGGGCCAGATGTTGTTGAACGAGAGAGGGGCCTCTCTCGCTTGCCGTCCGGATGGACCGGAACGAGCTATGAACCGGACTAAAAGGCTTCCTCCGTTCTCCCTCCGATCCGCCGTCACTGGGTGTGCATTAGGTTAATTTATAGTGCTCGCATCACCCCAAAATTCCTTCTAGACCGCAACGGACGAACCCGGCTGCCGAACCATTCGGTGAATGGACGCTACACCGGGCGAGCTAGCGGACGTCAAAGGCCGTCGAACCTACTAGAGTCCTCTTAGGCAATTGGCGTATTTACATGAGCACTTTTCCGCTAGCCCTTCATTAATTGTGACGACGGAGGCACACTGTTGGAAGACATCACAGATACATCACCCTAATCTTGATCGTCTGAAATAGAAATTGATAAAGTAGAGTGACCCTGCGGGGAAAGGACCTGAGTGTCCAATTCCCCAATAACATACCGTGACATACGCTTCCCATATTGTCATCGAAATCATATGATACAGAACAGGAGTTAATGCGAGTACACTGACTACATATAGAATGATTATAAAGTCAGAGGAAGACTTCCACTTAATACAAATGATCAATATCCTTTCAATGTGAAAAGAAAACAAGTCCTGGTACTCGCACTAACCCCTGGCAATCAAAATACATAATAATAATATGATCCATTAATATAGAAAAAATAATTGAAATCAAAATATTTTGAAAAAATATTTTTTCAGAACAGCCCAAGTTTCTGAAAAGTAACGTTGAGCCCCAATGGATCCCAAGCCTAAGTGTGGACAAAAATTTTAAAAATATTTTAAACAATTTATTCAACACTTACGAACAATAATAATATATCTAGTTATGATTAAAATAACATCAAGATATTATTTTCCAGAAATCCCCCCCTCACACAGAGGGCTGTTGTAAATGTAAACAATGAGTGTAAAAACACTAAAATAAGACTCCAGGCACCCAGGCCCGAAATCAGTTACCAAAAATACACTATCTGATGCAAAACAGAGACTTCCAGGGAAGAAACTGCAGAACATCAGATGGTAGATGCAGAACACAACGCCTAACCACCCGTAGGTGAAGACGTAAACATGGGGAAAAGAACAGAATTCATTCTGTTATTCAGCTAAAACTCCCAAGAAAATTTAGTAATAATAATTACAAAAACTATGCCAAAAGCATGGGAGAATAGCAAGGGAGGACTTAAAGGACAGGGAGAGAGGAAAACACTTAAAAAACAGTGTAACTAAATAATCAGAATGACAACAAAATGGCTGCTGCCTCGAAAATAGGTAACTTAACATAATTTCATTAAAAAATTTTAAGTTACAGCCCTGATAATATTCTGTCACACATTTTTTTCCTCTCCTCCTTCTCTATCCTCCTTAGAATCACCATTTCACTAATATTTATGTGTCTGGCATCATTTAAACTGAGATTTATAAGCACAAAGATCAGTCAGATGTTAACTGATGAAGGGCCAAACTTAGAATGATTAATGGCGCCAATTTCGGAACGTCCTTGACACTGCGCATGCGCAGTAGGGGCGAAGTGTGGAGGGCCTTTCAGGACATGTTTTCTTTGGTTTTAGATGCAAATTTTGGGGATTGGGGGGCAAAATTTGTGTTTGGCCCTATATTTTAAGAGTTAGCACCAGCTATGTCTGGGTCATTGGTACAGTATAAAAATATACAAAACTACAGAAATTAATTGTCCACAGCTAATTATGAATATTTCAGTTCGTTAAAATGTTTATTGACAGGTTTATTGTGCATACTGTTTATATACCCGAAAAGTGTTAAACTATTCTAATAATCATTAGGTTCCATGTGTAAAATGAATCTTGTTTAGAAAACATTACAACTTGGGCACTGGAATATCTTGTAAGGATTTTGGAAGAAATCCACAACAGGCATTAGTTGTTTATAATGCTTCCTTGTATTTTGCCTTTGACTTCAAACTTCTGGCTAAGTCTGTACCTTTATTTTCCCTCCCTATCTTGTCCATTAATGGAAAATGCCGGGTGGAGAGGGGTGGTACTTGACTGGCAACCGTAAGTTGATACCGTACTGACCCATGTCCAATCCCATACTCGTGTGGAAGACCACCCCCATGTTTTCAGATTTCAGAATCAAGGAGCTCTACCCTTGTCAAAGCCCATTCCCCAAGTTTCAAGTTGGCCGAGACGTCAATTTTAGGAGAGTGAAATGAAAATGGGTGACTTGTTGCAATATTCTACTTACCAAATCAGGACAGGATATTGGAGTTTTTATTTTCTGACTTTTTTTAGCTTTAATTTGATTAACTTTGTAATAAAAAATATATACTGATGTTCACTTTCATTTACTCCCGTTTACTGAATGAGGCTGTAAATCCATTTTATTTAGCACAGTAATAGAGGTGTCCCAGTTTTGAAAATCAGCTGTTGATGGAAGGGAAATAATTGCATAGGTGATTCCTCACATTGTAAATATAGATATTTATAGACTTGGATAACCACTATGGAACAGTGCTTCAGTTTCCAAATACACAAGCTGTCTTCTTCAGAATCTATTTTCTTTAGTGTAAAAAAATATTAGCAGCAATGATTGGTGGGTTCATATGTAAAATACACTGACAGAGATTATTACTGAAGATTTAGAAAATTCACCAGGTATTTTTTTCTCAAGACAACAATATATACAGTGTAATTTTGATTACTTGAACCCATCACCTGACAACTATTAATGTATAGACCATGCTAATGGTGCAACTCTTGTCAAAATATTTAAAAATAGAGTACTTACCAGCAAAGAATAAAATTAAAATTAAGAGAGATAATCCAAGAATATTGTGAGACTGAAGTCTTAAATTTCGTATAGCTCAGATTTTTGCTACAGAATGATCTTTAAATTTAGGACTACTGCCATTAATTTAATTTTGTATTTTTAACTTACTCAATTCAGCTCATTGACCTCGGTCAAACAAGACTGAATTTGTTATATTCCTAGTTGCATTATGGGAAAAAGTTGCTGTTAGAATGTTTACTAGTTACACATCAGTGTGCAGAGCACACATATATAATTATTTAAATGTAGGTGCTCATTCTGTTTTACAACATGCTGCCTAAAATGTTAAGTTTCATTTACACATTCAGCCCCTTGAGTGTATCAAGGTGCCTTCTGCAATGCACAAGAAACACTAAGGAAAGGATCTGAACAAACTTGATCCTAACCCCCCACCCCCAGCCCACATATTATTCCAGGACTTGAACTGAATAAACTTGAATCCAATCCCCCCAGAGATGTTATATACCAAATATGAACAAATTCTGAATGTGGGATCTGAAGATTTTTAAAGAAATCTCCACATATTCCAATAGAAGGCCCAAATATTAACACAGGGACCCAATTTGAACAAACTTGAATCTGTTCAATCTCAACCCCCTCCACCCTCCCTCCCGAGATGTAGTATACCAGATATGAAAGGATTATGACTGGTGGATCTGAAGAAGAAGAGTTTAAAGAAGAAAAGAATATTCCTCATAAGTGCACTAAGTTAGTCTTTGGGCTCCCAAATTTTAAGCCAGGGACTCGATTTGAACAAATTTGAATCTGACACCATGAGAGATGTCACATAACTAATATGAAAGGACTCTGACTGGTGGCTCTAAAGATGAGACATCCTCATATTGCATATTGCACAAAGGTAAATTTTTTCATGAGAAAGCCCAAATATTAAGCCAGGGACCCGATTTGAACACACCTGAATCTGCCCCACCAAGAGATGTTGTATACCAAATATGAAAGGATTGTGACTGGTGGATCTGAAGAAGATGTTTAAAAAAATTTCCTCATGTCGTACTAAGTTAAACTTTGGGCTCCAATAGAGAGCCCAAACATGAACCCTGGTCTCGATTTGAGCAACCTTGGATTTGACCCTCCTAAAGATGTTGTATACAACATATGAAAGCATTCTGACTGGTGGTTCTGAAGAAGAAGAGTTTTAAAGAAATTTCCTCATATTGCACAAAGTTAAAATTCCGCCTCCCATAGGGAGCACAAATATTAATCCAGGGACTCGATTGGAACAAACTTGAATCTGAACTTCCTAGAGATGTTGTATACAAAATATAAAAAATTACTAATTGATGTTTCTGGAGAAGATTTTTAAAAAAAAGTCCCTCATATTCCACGAAGTTAAAATTCAGGCTCCCATAGGAGCCCAAATATTAATCTGGGGACTTGATTTGTAATGAACAAAGTTGAATCTGACCCCCCTAGAGATGTTGTATACCAAATATGAATGCATTCTGAATGGTGGATCTGAAGAAGAAGATTTTTAAAGAAATTACCTCATATTGCACCAAGTTAAAATTCGGACTCCCATAGGGAGCCCAAATATTAACCTGGAGACTTGATATGAACAAGCCCGGAGATGTTGTATATAAAATATCAAAAGATTCTAATTGATGGTTCTGTAGAAGATTTTTGTAAATTTTGGAATACAATTTACGGTTGCTTACAGAGTAATGTCCCTTGTGGTGCCCCCTGTAGGTGTGGCAAATTTATTTGAAAAAACATGAATCCACATATGATAAGGAACATGCATATCAAATTTGGTTCAATTTAGCCCAGTGGTTTATAAGAAGTCAATAACATAAAGTTTACGCCAGATGAACAGACAATGGATGGACGCCGGATGGATGGACGACAGGCAGAAAGTGATCACTTAAGCTCTCCTGACTTTCAGTCAGCTGAGCTAAAAATGGTATGTGTCTTTAAAGATCAACTTACATTGAAATAATATGGTGATGATCCATCCAAATTTCCACACGATAACTCTGTTAAAGGAACATTCTCTGCTGCCTTCCATTCCACACCTTCCTTGGACATATCATAACTAAAAATAATATACAAACATTAACTGCATTAAATATGTTAACATCTGGCTTGATAACTGACTGTAGCTGCTAAGCAACAACCAAAAAAGAACATGATGATTTAACAGTTTTTTGTAAAAGATAACCTGTATCTTTGAACTGGAACAGACTCTATATCATTCCAGTAACTCCGGTGGTATGTTCAGCAAGAAGCAAAAAAGATTTGTTTGAAAGTACTCCAAATTTAGTTTTAATTTTCAAGGACTTTTCCAGAATTTTCTAGGATATGAATTGCAAATTTCAAGGACCCACTTCTGTAGATATATAAGTTTTTTGCACTACCTCATGAACCAATGGCACACAGTAACAACCACATCCATTGGATAAACAAAGCAACAAGTACATTGGACAATGAAATTGAACAAGTGGCCCCAGGGAGTCTGAGGCACTCACCTGATAAAGTTGTTTAAAGAAGGAATTAACTAGAGGTACTGTGAGCAAGCTCACAAAGTGATACCCCCCGCGCCTCAGTTGTAGCCTTTATTGTACATTAAAATGTATAAGTTAGATTATCTCCCCTTGGAAATGTCAGAACGGAATTATATTACTTCATGTACATCTTCATATGGAGTTCTTCCATTGTGTAAAGTTTCATGAAAATTCTTCAAACGTTTAGGAGGAGTTGCATTTATAAGGATAGACAGATGCACAGATGGACAGACAGACGGACAGATAGGGTGATTCCTATATACCCCCCAAACTTTGTTTGCAGGGGTATAATTAGCATCTATGATATGGAAACACTAAAGAGGAGTGAAGTTGTGTAATTATTGATATTTCTGTTGTTTTGTCCAAGTAAGATTACTTTTTCTGGTATTGAGATGCTTCCACAACAATAATACCCAGATTTCAAGTAATGCAAAACTAGGGTACCCAAATATCAACCTGGGTACAGTCTTGAAATCCACACCCCAATGATGTTGTATAACAAACATCAAAAGATTCTGGTGGTTCTAAAGAAGATGAAGAATATCTCCAATATAGAACTACGTTAAAATCTGGGCACCCATTGGGAACCCAGATATCAACTCAGACATGATTTGAACAAACAGCATCTGACCCCTCTAAGGATGCTGTACATCAAATATCAAAAGATTCTGAGTTGTTTATCTGAAGAAGAATGAATTAAACTCCAACTAAACATCATATGGAATTATCCTTCCAAGTTACAATGAAATCACTTCAAAAATATCAACTGCAGACTGTGTTAAACAAATTTAGGTCACAGGCCTGTGCGGCCATCATGCTTGACCGATCAAGGCCAAAATAGGACACTCTCATCTAGACATTATATTGAGACATCCTACCAAATTACAATGAAATCCCTTCATAAATATGACCTGTAGACTGTGCTTCGGGCTCAGCCAGCCATCACAGTTGACAGATTGCAACCAAAAGGGAAAGTTCTGGTCTAAACATTATATTGAGTCATCGTACCATGTTACAATGAAATCAATCCTTCATAAATACGACCTGTAGACTGTGCTAAAGGTTTTTGGCTTTGGGCCCCTGTTGCTGTCATGGTTGACCGATCACAACTGAAAGGGGACATTCTCATCTAGACTTTATACCGAGTCATCATACCAAGTTACAATGAAATCCCTTCATGAATATGGCCTGTAGACTGTGTTTAAGGTTTGTGGACACTGGGCCTGAGTAGCCATCATTGTTGACCAATCGCAACCAAAAGGGGATGTCTTCATCTAGACATTATACTGAGTCATACTACCAATCTACAATGAAATCCTTTCATAAATACGATTCATAGTCTGAGCTAAATTTTTTTTGGTTTTGGGCATGGGCAGACATCACAATTGAACATCGCAACTAAAAGGGGATGTTCTCATCTAGACATTACTGGAGTCATCCTACAAGTTACAAAAAAATCCCTTCATAAATACGGCTTGCAGGCTGTGCTAAAGGTTTTTGGGCTTCGGGCCCCTGTAGCTGTCACAGTTGACCGATCATCACCAAAAGGGCACGTTCTCATCTAGACATTATATGGAGTCATCCTACCAAGTTACAATGAAATCCCTCCATAAATACGACCTGTAGACTGTGCTAAAGGTTTTCGGGTTTTGGGCTCTGGCAGTCATCATTGCTGACACATCGCGACCAAATGGGGAAGTTCTCATCTAGCTGTCAGACGGAGTCATCATACCAAGTTACAATGAAATCCCTTCATAAATATGACCTGTAGACTGTGCTAAATGTTTTTGGGGTTTGGGCTTGGGCAGCCATCACAGTTGACCGATTGCGACCAAAGGGGACATTCTCATCTAGACATGTCCTCAAACCTGCATATGAAATTTCGTGACAATCGGACAAGACCTATGGGGTGTAGCCTGTGCTAAAGTAAATGTGAACAGGCTCACAGACTTCTGCATGCGTGATGGCAATAGCTTATCTTGACTTTGTTAAAATAAGCTAAAAGTTAAAAAATTTATAGTAATTTATATATTTTTTATACTTACCAATGACCCAGACATAGCTGGTGTTAACTCTTAAAATATAGGGCCAAACACAAATTTTGCCCCCCAATCCCCAAAATTTGCATCTAAAACCAACGAAAACATGTCCTGAAAGGCCCTCCACACTTTGCCCCTACTGCGCATGCGCAGTGTCAAGGACGTTCCGAAATTGGCGTCATTAATCATTCTAATAACCAGTGCCTGGTAAGCGCTATGTACTCAGCGGGGAGGCAAGAGTTCCCAACTCCTGGGAGGGCCATCCCCGTCTGGGTCATTGGTAAGTATAAAAAATATATAAATTACTATAAATTTTTTAACATTTTTATACTGTACCAATGACCCAGACATAGCTGAATAGTAAAAAGGCTGGAGGGCCAAGGACATAGAGCAAAATGGAATACGCTCAATAAAATAAAGTAGAGTCATCCCCTGTAGGGAAAAAGAAGTAATAGGCCTTACATGTATCTTTCTTATTTATGATAAATTAGAAAGATACAACACCTTCCAAAATTGAGCTTCATACATCCATGTACTCTATTAATATCCAATATAATCCTTATACTAATAATTTTTAAAGTAAGCCAATAAATAAAGTAAGTCTAGAGAATAGAGACTCTTATACTCCTAAAAGTGTCTGAGGATTGCATAATCATGTCCGTTGACATATGCAATATTCAAAAGCTATACTTTAAAAACTAAGACTTGAATGAATTTTAAAAACCTAAACTTCTCACTAAACAACCATCCCAATAACAGCTCAGAATTACTAACTCCGGAGGAGGTATCCCCTTGTTTTCATAGTAAAACAGGTGACCCAAGGGAACACCCTCCCCCCCCCCCCCCCCCCCTTTTTCTTGCCCTGGGTCAAATAGCCCAGAACGAAGAGGGCAGCCGAACGGAGACACTGCCGAAACAGACAGCCTACCTAGCTATAGTAGCAACTGTTAAGTGAATGACATTCTGAGCAGTAGATAATAGACCTAACAATAGAGGCCTCCAGAAATGGACTCGATATTTCTGAGATAAAATTCATGAATGTGGATGGCTGAGCGCAATGAGCGGCCTTCAAAAATCTATAATAGCGACACTATTAATGTAAGCCCAAGAAGTAGAAGAACTCTTACTTCATGAGCCGAAATCTTAAGCACAACTGCTAAGTCAATGATATACCATAAGCAGTACCGATAGTTAATAGAATCCATTAACAATAAAATGGAGCGTAACGTTCTTCTACTAGACATCAAAGACAGAAGAAGCTTACGCCCATAGTAATAAACAGATATCTGTTTATAAATACATAAACTGTACCCGGAAAGAGTAAAGGCCTATGCCCATACGAAGACGGAAGGACCTTAAAATAATAGGTTCCAGATAATAGGAGCCTAACTCTTATGCAACAATCCAACCTAAATAGTAACGGAAGTAGTGATTCCGAAACTACGAAAGTGAAAATCATCCATCGATAGTGCATGAAACTCACTGACTCTACAGTAAAAGAGAAACCAACAGAATTACTGTCTAAAAGGTCAGAATTTGAAAACTACTGTTTCCAGAGGCTCAAATGATTACTTAGCTAAATAAGAACCGAAGTTAAAATCCGTATAGGAATTTAATCTGAAGATTCTAAGTCTATTTATCAAAAAGTTACTAACTGACTTAGATAAAGAGACAAAAGACTCAATTGTAAACTATCGTAGAGTGCATAGGTATGAGGTAACATAAACCTATAACCTAAATAATAACAGGCTGCAGTAGATCTTGTGAAACAAGTATACTAAAAAATAGCAATGAGTAGTATGGAGGGATCAACAATATGAACATAATGATCCCTACACCACGACGGAAGAGCCCCCACTTTAGCCGCATAGAATAGCGAAGAAGAGGATCTCCTATAGTAAGAAATCGCGTCCAAAGCTCGTCCAGTACAGTGCTTACAATGCAATACGGACCACACAACGGAATACATGAAGGTTGCGACCTTGCTGGTTGTGATAAAGATGACACGATTTACCCAGTGAAAAAGATCCTCACATAGAGGAAGATTTCACGTTAAGACCCACAGTAGACAAGAGAGTAAATTACTCATGATCTCTGTGAAGATAGAGATGCTATCAACAGAAATGTATTGTGGTTGTTTATCTTAGCAATACCTGCTGAAACAACAGTGCCGGAGGATACGCGTATCCTATCATTCCGTCCTATAGATCAATAGAGCGTTAACAACATTAGCTCAGAGATCTGGACAAGCCAACACATACGTCTGCAATTGATTAGCAAGCTGTGTCATAAATAAATCATCATTGGGCGCTCCCATAGATAGCAAATCTGATTGAATACTTGTTTGTTGAGAGTCCATTCTGACAGCAACAATCGACCCGTAAGAGAACGGGAGTCCGATAAAACAATCAGACGACCCGGAATATGACGGACCAAAACTGAACTTGGTGTACTATAACCAACAGACGGATTCTTTCCATTAAATTGAATAACGGAAACGAAAGAGTGCCTCCGTGGTTCCGGAGATACGCCACTACTGTCGAATTAAAGGACAGGAATTTGGGCATGCGTTTCTGAATAATGTTCATGCAATGACATAAAGCAAGCCTAAAAAACATTATTCCGCAGAAGAAAACTGATTGCTAAGAGACTGCGGAACCCAAAGACCCTGGCACTTCGAATCCGTAGGGATCAGTATTATATCCCAATCTGTTTGACTGGCAACCGTCATAACAGCCACACTCGGGTCCGGCAACTGCGGGGGCACTCTCTGAGTCAACCACCGAATGTTTGCCCCAGTCTGAATCTCTTGTAATACTAGATAGACAAGAGAACGTGTAAATCGAGCAATTCATGGATTGCCGAAAAGTTGCCGTCGAAGAGAAGCTCCTCCGAGAACGAAGCGACTCTGAGAGAGTTCTTAACCTTACTATCCACGCGTGTGGATGTAGCTAGGGCTACGTCACGTCTAACTAACTCCAATCAGCCACTGAAGGGCGGAGTTATACGTGAACAAACTACTGCCCTCAAAAGAAATTACATTGAGAATAATATCCCGTAAATCTTTTCTTGAAGACGTAATGATAACGCCTCAGTAAGGCGGATTACGTATGATAAAGCGTCTATGTTAAGTCTACTATACATAATGTCGTTCCCAACATTGAAATTGGAAAAGACATAAACGGCGAAAAAGAATATATGCAGTCTTTAATCACACCGTCTAGACGCATATGAACTCTCGGTATGCCCTGCTCTGCCAAAATAAACTATTCGTATAAATGATAAAATGGCAGAAATGAGCAACGCGGACAAGAAACTAAACTATCATGCTTAGTAGCAGGCTTGTATATATATATATATAGCGTCGAAAAATAAAACACATGTTGTAATGACAATATTGGACTGCGTCGGTAAGTCAGGGACAATGTCCCTGAACCGATCGAAAAATCCGAGCCCAATGACGCTATAAGTCTCTTATCCAAGATCGCAGCAATGAAGTCCGAAATAACAATCACTGGAAGATAATGCCAGAAGATATGAAAGGCATCTTCCAATACTACTAAAGGGAAAACTCGAAATCTTTCGAATCCCTTTCGCCATCCTGTCGGACCCTATAAAGCGTTCGGTCGTCCGTACCTGATGCAACCGCGGACCGCACCGACCCAGCGCCGTCGGATAATTCCTGATTCGACCGAGAAACTGTCAATTGCTGGGATGCTGCGAAACAACTGTGCTAACTCGGATAGCACGTCCGTCACTGAGGCCTGAGGAAAAGCGGTCTTACGATGCATTGCCGCTGGAAGCTCCGTGATCGTTACCCCGTGCATACTACCAATATGCGAGCGAACGGAGTGTATAGGCCTCGTGTCCCTTGGCTACCGGATGGCGCGACCTATTCGCCGTGGAATCACTGAATGCCGAAACTGATCGGATACTCGAGGTCACGTAGCCAATGTGCGGTCGTGTGCCCTGCTGGGAGGATGAGGAAGCATTAAGGACAGTCTCTCGGACTGTCAATATAACGGAGCGTCCCGACCGACAGACATATGCTCCGAATGTAAAATATCTGAACCACAACATGCGGTCCCCTATGTTGTTGGACGAGAGAGGGACCTCTCTCGCTCACAGCCCGGACGGACCTGGACAAGCCAGGAACCGGACTAACAGGCTTCCTCCGATCTGTCCTCAATCTGCCGTCACTGGGTGAGTACTAAAGTAATTTAAGTGCTCGCATCACCCAAATCTCCTTCCTAGACCGCAACGGACGAACCCGGCAGCTGAACCATTCGATGAATGTACGCTACACCGGGTGAGCTAGCGAATGTCACTCCGTAGGCGATAGACATATTCCATGAGCACTTATTGCCGCTAACTCTTCATTAACTATGACGACAGAGGCACACTTTTGAAAGACATCTCCATAACTCTTCGAACAAGAAACCAGAAATGCTTGGTTAGCAAGCATAAAATAATAATATATATAGCGTCGTTCAATAATTCGAAAGTTTGTGTGACATTATTGGACTATGTCGGAACTGAGGGACGATGTCCCTGAACCGAACCAAAAATTTCTAAGTCCACCGACGCTATCAGTTTCTTATCCGGCATCGCAGCATTCTGGTCCGACGAAAGAAGCTGTAGAAGACCAAGTCAGATGACATACACAACAGCATATGTTGTTCCGAAAGGGAAAGCTCGAAATCCTCCGAATCCCTTTCGGTATCCCGTCGGACTGGATGAAACTTTCGGACGTCCGTACCCGCTTCCGCGGAGCGTCCCGACCCAGCATCGTCGGATAAAATATATGCGACAGATTCAGTTGATGCTGGGATGCTGCGATAAACTGTGCTATTAAGGAAAGCACGTCCGTTCCCGAGGCCTGTGCAGTAGCGGTCTTACGATGCATTGCCGCCGGAAGCTCCGTGTACGTTGACTCCCGCACACTTCCTATGCGAACGTCCGGAGTCTGCAGGCCTCGTGTCCCTGGCTACCGGATGGTGTGACCTGGTCGCCGAAGAATCCTTGATCGGCGAAGCTGGTAATATATCGGCGGTCACGCAGCCAAGGTGCGGTCGTGTGCGCTGACGAGAAGAGGAAGCCGTAGCAGTCTCCGCGGACTGCCTATACAACGGAGCGTCCCGAGCGACGGACGTATGCTCCGCTTGCGACACATTTTGTACCACAACATCTGGGGCCAGATGTTGTTGAACGAGAGAGGTGCCTCTCTCGCTTGCCGTCCGGATGGACCGGAACGAGCTATGAACCGGACTAAAAGGCTTCCTCCGTTCTCCCTCCGATCCGCCGTCACTGGGTGTGCATTAGGTTAATTTATAGTGCTCGCATCACCCCAAAATTGCTTCTAGACCGCAACGGACGAACCCGGCTGCCGAACCATTCGGTGAATGGATGCTACACCGGGCAAGCTAGCGGACGTCAAAGGCCGTCGAACCTACTAGGGTCCTCTTAGGCAATTGGCGTATTTACATGAGCACTTTTCCGCTAGCCCTTCATTAATTGTGACGACGGAGGCACACTGTTGGAAGACATCACAGATACATCACCCTAATCTTGATCGTCTGAAATAGAAATTGATAAAGTAGAGTGACCCTGCGGGGAAAGGACCGGAGTGTCCAAATCCCCAATAACATACCGTGACATACGCTTCCCATATTGTCATCGAAATCATACGATACAGAACAGGAGTTAATGTGAGTACACTGACCACATATAGAATGATAATAAAGTCAGAGGAAGACTTCCTCTTAAAACAATTGATCAATATCCTTTCAATGTGAAAAGAAAACAAGTCCTGGTACTCACACTAACCCCTGGCAATCAAAATACATAATAATAATATGATCCATTAATATAGAAAAAATAATTGAAATCAAAATATTTTGAAAAAATATTTTTTCAGAACAGCCCAAGTTTCTGAAAAGTAACGTTGAGCCCCAATGGATCCCAAGCCTAAGTGTGGACAAAAATTTTAAAAATATTTTAAACAATTTATTCAACACTTACGAACAATAATAATGTATCTAGTTATGATTAAAATAACATCAAGATATTATTTTTTAGAAATCCCCCCCTCACACAGAGGGCTGTTGTAAATGTAAACAATGAGTGTAAAAACACTAAAATAAGACTCCAGGCACCCAGGCCCGAAATCAGTTACCAAAAATACACTATCTGATGCAAAACAGAGACTTCCATGGAAGAAACTGCAGAACATCAGATGGTAGATGCAGAACACAACGCCTAACCACCCGTAGGTGAAGACGTAAACATGGGGAAAAGAACAGAATTCATTCTGTTATTCAGCTAAAACTCCCAAGAAAATTTAGTAATAATAATTACAAAAACTATGCCAAAAGCATGGGAGAATAGCAAGGGGGAACTTAAAGGACAGGGAGAGAGGAAAACACTTAAAAAACAGTGTAACTAAATAATCAGAATGACAACAAAATGGCTGCTGCCTTGAAAATAGGTAACTTAACATAATTTCATTAAAAAATTTTAAGTTACAGCCCTGATAATATTCTGTCACACATTTTTTTCCTCTCCTCCTTCTCTATCCTCCTTAGAATCACCATTTCACTAATATTTATGTGTCTGGCATCATTTAAACTGAGATTTATAAGCACAAAGATCAGTCAGATGTTAACTGATGAAGGGCCAAACTTAGAATGATTAATGGCGCCAATTTCGGAACGTCCTTGACACTGCGCATGCACAGTAGGGGCGAAGTGTGGAGGGCCTTTCAGGACATGTTTTCGTTGGTTTTAGATGCAAATTTTGGGGATTGGGGGCAAAATTTGTGTTTGGCCCTATATTTTAAGAGTTAGCACCAGCTATGTCTGGGTCATTGGTACAGTATAAAAATACTGAAATTTTTGAAGTCGAGAAAGGAACATAACTCTGGAAAAAATTGTTGGACCACATCCCGATTTGAAACTGAACTGTATTTTATGTTGATACACCTACGTACCAAATTTCATTTGATTTGGCCAACTATAACTGAAGGTATCATTGGGAAACAAAAAACAAAAGAATTTGGGAAGTCGAAAAAGGACCTTAACTCTGGCAAAAATTGTCGGGCCCTGTATTTTATGTTAATACACCTACATACCAAATTTCATTTTATTTGGTCAACTATAACTAAAGTTATCATTGGAAAACCAAAGTGGGACAGAGGCACAAATGGACGGACAACAGCTATTTTAATAGTCCCCCAAACAAGATTTGGGGGGGGGGGGGGGGGGGGGGAATACACACCTTACAAATCACGACTGAAAAATAATTCGCCATTCTACTAATTAAGGGATAAGTGGGATTAAGAGTGTTGCTCAAAAATAGAATGCAAGTGACTCCTGTTAGCTTTTCAGTATGCAGTCTGTTATTTATGCCAATAGTCAGCATTTACAGCTATATCACCATGACCACAATACATGTGCAAATTTAAGTTTAGTCAACCCTTTTTACCTATGCTACCCATTTTTGAGGACATTCACCACATTATCAGGTCATGTTATGTCAATAACAGGGTTTCTGAAGGCAAGGACAGATAAAATTCAAGGCTATTCAAGGCCATTTCTTGACATATTACAGCATTTTTCATCTTCTACAATAGCCAAATTCAAGGATAGGATAGTCAAGGCCCTGCCTTCACTAGTACTAACACTAGGACCTCCAGTCATTACCCCATCCTCCCACTTCCCTTCCAAGATCTTTACTTCCCTTTATGGCTATGTCTTCACGAACTCTGGCATATAAAACTACCTAGTTATGATTACACGCTTCGTCAGCGTTTTTATTTCATGAATATTCAAAGCTTTTCAAGGCCTCCTGGCACATATTCCTGGATTTCAAGGCCTTGAATGACTATTAGTCAAATTCAAGACTGTTCGATGAATCCAAAGGCCTGTGGGTACCCTTAACACTTAGATGCAAGGAGTAAAGTTTTCTGGCCTATGATGTAATTCGGCAGGTAATCTGGCTGCGGCGGTTCAGCTATCTTTGGGCTGGGGGGGGGGGGGGGGATTAAACACTGAGCAGGTGCTTGTAGTCAAGTGTCGTCAATAAATTCATTCTGATTCCTCGGCTTCTAAGAGTTCATAAAACATAACTTGTTCAACAAAGTAACCAAACACTGTCCTACTCCCTCATGTTCTAGAGATTGCAACCATGACCTGTTGATCTATCTACAGTTCACGGAAACCTCTACTTATAATCAGTCAGTATTGTAGTATTGTATTGATACTCACCTCAAACCATATGGTTTAAAGAAAAGTTTAGGAGTTGTAGCATACACAGCAGCTAGTGGAACACTCAAATTCTGTCCTGGATCCACAATACCAATACTCATGGTCTTTGTATCACCTTGATAAAATATCTCCATTGGTATGGAAAGATGATTCTTGATCTGTCAACAATACAAAAAGTACAATGTAAAGCAATATTATTCACCACAGAATGTTTTGTGCACAGATAAAGTTTTACACTGTGATCATTTGTAGCAGTTTGCTTGGTATGAGTCACTGATCTCCATATAACTGGATTGCTGGAATGCTCATTGATCACATATAGAAAAATGTCTGCAAATGCATGTCAGCAGGCAGGTTTTATTTTGTTTTAGCATTTTTTATTTCTTTCCCTCCAAGGTTTTTGTATACATGGTTTATGTTTTAGGCCTCACAATCTACATAATATGGGTAGGGGTATATTTTATCCATTTTATTAGCTCAGGGAATTTATCTGCAATAAATCAAATAATTCTTTTTCATTAAATTTTGCAAAGGTAATATTAAAAGTGTATCATTCGGAAGGGCCTGAAAAATCGATTTTATTTTTTTTAGCCTAAGCGATATTTACTCAGTTCAATTTTCCACCTGTGTTTTTCTTATCAACTCTCAGATTGATTTGTAAACCACTGTGACTTTTGCAGAATAATACAGATTAACAAGAGCAATGCCTGGCATGGCTACATACACACGTTGAGCAATCCCAAGTTGTTGCAATTTTTCTTCCAGGAGTAGTGGAAAAATCCAAGTCCACCTGGCCAAAACTTTGAAAGGGTTAATCGGTTGTGCCTCCAAAGCACAGGTTCCTATTGTGGTTAATCTGCATGCTAAGTTTGGAGATGATCCGCTAAAACACAATTGAGAAAAGCACCAGACAAAAAGACGGTTTACAGATTTCAGAGAGCAGTGAAAATTCTAACTTCATAGGGACACAACTTTGAAAGGGTTAATCCCATCACCCTAAAATCACAGGTGCACAGGCTCCTATTGTGGTTATTATTCATGTCAAGTGTGGAAAAGATCAGTTGAAAAACGACTGAGAAATCTCCATTGGACCATGACTTTGGAAGGGTTAAGCTGGTCACCCTCAAAATTGCAGCTGCACTGGTTCCTATTGTGGTGCCAAGCTTGGAACAGATCAGTTCAAATACGACTGCGAAAACTTTCGGACAAAAATATGTTTATGGATGTATGGACAGATGGATGGACGGACAGGTGGATGGATGGGCAGACAGATGGACAGAGAAACAGACAGATGGATGACAGTTGCATGGCAAGACAGATAGATGAACATATAGATGGATGGATGGACAGGCATTACATTGTATCTTCCATTTTTCAATGGGCATATAACGAGAGGCCCCAAGGGGCCTGAGGGCGCTCACCTGACATGGTAGCCTAAATATCAACCCAGAGAATTGATTTCAACAAGCTGCATCTGCTCCTCCTAAGAAAAGCTTATACCAAATATCCAAAGATTCTGACCAGTGGATCCAAAAAAAAAGATTTTTAAAGAATATTCCTCATATTGAACTAAGTTATAATTCAGGCTCCCACAGGGAGCCCATATATGAACCTAGGGACTTGGCTTTAACAAACTTGAATCTCACCCCCCTAAGGATGCTGCACACCAAATATCAAATATCTGAAGAAGAAGATTTTTAAAGAAAATTCCTCATTTTGAACTAAGTTACAATTAGAGCTCCCACAGTGAGCCCAAATATGGACCTAGGGACATGGCTTGAACAATCTTACCCCCCTAAGGATGCTGCATAAAAAATATCAAAAGCATTCATCTGCTGGATCTGAAGAAGATTTTTAAAGAAAATTCCTCATTTTGAACTAAGTTGTCATTCGGGCTCCCATAGTGAGCCCAAATATGAACCAAGGGACTTGGTTTGAACAAACTTAAATCTCCCCCCCCCCCTCCCCCCCCCCCCAAGGTTGCTGCATGCCAAATATCAAAACATTCCGACTGCTGAATCTGAAGAAGAAGATTTTTAAAGAAAAAATCTTCATATTGACTAAGTTATAATTTGTGCTTCCACAGGGAGCCCAAATATGGACCCAGGGACTAGGCTTTAACTTGGCCAAATATCAAAATATTCCGACTGCTGAATCTGAAGAAGAAGATTTTTAAAGAAAAAATCTTCATATTGACTAAGTTATAATTTGTGCTTCCACAGGGAGCCCAAATATGGACCCAGGGACTTGGATTTAACAAACTTGAATCTCATATACTGAGCCCAAATATAAACCCAGGGGGCTGATTTGAACAAACTTGAATCAGATCCACTCCACAATGTTGCATACCAAATATCAAAAGATTCTGCCTGCTGGATCTGTAGAAGAAGATTTTTAAGAAATTTGCCTGAAATGCACTAAGTTCGAATTCGGGCTTCTATAATGCACCCAAATAAGAATTCAGGGGGCCGCTTTGAACAAAAATATGCCGATGAAATCGTCAGATGTGCACCCATACGCGCAATTAGTAGAAACGGATGCTGACATAATGTACACCATACAAGGTATGGGTACATATAGAAATGAATTGGAGGAGTGTCTAATTGATGGATAAAGGGTTAATATCTCCAGATTAAATTATCAGATTTACATAAAAAACTATACAGCACAGCACATCAGTAACCTGAATAAATATATAAAGTAACATGACAATCGGATTGATATTTTTTGAGTTATCTCATGCCAAAGGGATTGGAGGAATTTTCAATTTGAAGGATAAAGGGGGTTAATATCTCCGGATCAAACTATCAGATTTACACCAAAAACTATACAGCTCAGCACATCAGTAACCTGAACACAATTATAAAGTAAGTTGACAATCCAAGCAATATTTTTCAAGTTATCAAATGTGAAAGGGATTGGAGGAATTTTCAATTTGAAGGGTAAAGGGTTAATATCTCAGGATTAAATTATCAGGTTTACACCAAAAACTATACAGCTCGGCACATCAGTAACCTGAACACAAATATAAAGTAACTTGACAATCCAAGCAATATTTTTCAAGTTATCAAATGCCAAAGGGATTGAAGAAATTTTCAATTTGAAGGATAAACGGTTAATATCTCAGGATCAAAAAACAAATTTACACCAAAAACTATACAGCTTGGCACATCAGTAACCTAAACACAAATATACAGTAACTTGACAATCCAAGTAATATTTTTCAAGTTATCGAATGCCAAAGGGATTGGAGGAATTTTTTCAATTTGAAGGATAAAGGGTTAACATCTCGGGATCAAATCATCAGATTTACACCAAAAACTATACAGCTCAGAACATCAGTAACCTGAACACAAATATAAAGTAACTAGACAATCCAAGCAATATTTTTCAAGTTATCGAATGCCAAAGGGATTGGAGGAATTTTCAATTGAAGGATAAAGGGTTAATATCTTAGGATCAAATTATCCGATTTACACCAAAAACTATACAGCTTGGCACATCAGTAACCTGAACACAAATATAAAGTAACTTGACAATCCAAGCAATATTTTTCAAGTTATCAAATGCCAAAGGGATTGAAGAAATTTTCAATTTGAAGGATAAAGGGTTAATATCTCAGGATCAAAATAACAGATTTACACCAAAAACTATACAGCTCGGCACATCAGTAAACTGAACACAAATATAAAGTAACTTGACAATCCAAGCAATATTTTTCAAGTTATCGAATGCCAAAGAGATTGGTGGAATTTTCAATTTGAAGGATAAAGGGTTAATATCTCGGGATCAAATCATCGGATTTACACCAAAAACTATACAGCTCGGCACATCAGTAACCTGAACAAAAATATAAAGTAACTAGACAATCCAAGCAATATTTTTCAAGTTATCGAATGCCAAAGGGATTGGAGGAATTTTCAATTTGAAGGATAAAGGGTTAATATCTCAGGATCAAATTATCCGATTTACACCAAAAACTATACAGCTCGGCACATCAGTAACCTGAACACAAATATTAAATAACTTGACAATCCAAGCAATATTTTTCAAGTTATCGAATGACAAAGAAATGGATACGGACGCCAGATGGACAGACAAAGGATGGACGAACGACGGATGGTCACCCCGGATGACGGCATTATGTGTACCATACATAGTATGGGTACACATAAAAATGAATCAGATCCACCCCACAATGCTGCATACCAAATATCAAAAGATTCTGCCTGCTGGATCTGGAGAAGAAGATTTTTAAAGAAATTTGCCTGAAATGCACTAAGTTCGAATTCGAGCTTCTACAGTGAGCCCAAATATGAACCTAGGGGAACCGATTTGAACAAACTTGAATCAGATCCACCCTACAATGTTGCATACCAAATATCAAAAGATTCTGCCTGCTGGATCTGGATAAGAAGATTTTTTAATGTTTTTCCCATTGCCTTCAGTGTTAAAAAGTGCTGACTCAATGCTGGCAATTTTTTTTTACCAATCCTTTCTGTTGGTCCTAAGGAAGCTTCACACCAAATAAAAATTCTCGGTGCCATGCAGGTTTGGAGATGTGGGCGTTTTAATTTTTTTCTATTTTTAGCTCATGTGGTTCCCACAGGGCTGAAGGAAAAATATTTTATTGGCATCAATCAACTACTTATGACCCATTATCATCTCATATCAAATTTGGTTCAAATCGACCTCACGGTTCTGAAAATAGAAATTTTAGGCGTGGCCAAAATGTGTTTGCTCCTCCCATAACGAAGGCAAATAATGCCCGACAAACTTCTCTTGAAAAAAGTTGATTCTAAACCTCAAAAGGACTCTGTATACCACATATCAAGTCTCTGCTACTGGTGGTTCATTAGAAGAAGATTTTCAAAAAAATTGGCCATTTTTTCCCCACCCCTCTGCTCAATATGAGCCGAAACCTAATTTGCATAAAAATCAAAATGTCCCTATATAACCACTACTTACATGAAATTTAATTAAAATGTGGCCAGTGGTTTAGGAGAAAGAGGCTCAAACACCACCTTCACACAGGACGACAGATGACAGACGACGGACTGACGGACGACGGATGAAGAGTGATCAGAAAAGCTCACCCTGACTTTCAGTCAGGCGAGCTAAAAATAGGCTGCATTTTGTGCACAGTAATTCACACTGATGCCAAGAGGTAGTGCATCTCAGTGGTAGTCTACACTCTGTGTTTTATATCTTCCTTCCACACATACTCTTCACTGAAATCCCAATGATTTCCATTTAAAACAATATGAAATTCCTCAAAAGGGAATACAAGTTTTAGGGACAGAATGGAAACACTCATCGTGTTTACATAAAAGCCCCGTGCTTTCATAAAAGGAAGGACCCCCAGAAAGCACCCAAATATGCATGTTGAGAGGATATTATTATACCAGAATTTTTGGAGTATATTAGTTTGTGTGAATTTAACAACATTCACGGAAATGTTCTGGGAAGCTATTTGAGACTCGACAATGATCTCTTTAATAAATCAAGTTAAACTGGCTGGAAAAACTGTGAGTCAAGCACACCCCCACACGCAACTTGTTCGTGATTTGTTCCCCAGAAAATATTTTGTTTCTTTCAGTATGGGCAAAATATTTCAGACCATTCCCATGAAAGTTTAACAACATGGAGTGTGTTAAAATATCCATAATGCAACTAGAAATTCAACTTATTCAATCTTGTTTGATAGAGCTCAATGAGCTCTGTCAAACAAGACTGAATCAGTTAATTTCCTTGTTACATTATGGGAAAATGTACAGGTAAAAAGTTTGATATTTTGACATTAGCGTGGAAGGGTTGAAGAAATGAAGTATTTTGGACTTTGTTTCAAAATTAATAAAAAAATACTTAATCACCTGAAATATCCAATCCTTGATTTATCCTCTGCACACTAATGTCAAAATATCTAAATGTCAGGCTACAAATTTTTCATATAATGCAAAAAAAATTTAATCAATTCAATCTTATTTGACATAGCTCACTGACTTCATTTAATTAGTAAAATTTTCTAGTTGCTTTATTGTAAGAATGGCTACTTGAAATTTTTTTACTTTAGTGTGCAGACGGTTAACCCTTTCAACATTGGTGCACTGGAAGGTATCATTTCAGTCAATACTGAACGGCAAAATGGGCAAAACCATCCTGGTTTGTTTTATTTAATTAATCTAATTTTATTTAATTATTACCGAGCCTCACTACAGATTTTTTACTCTTTATATCATCTGCTCGTCCACTACCAATTTTTTTTTCATGCAAAAATTTATGCACATCAGTTTGAAAGGGTTAAGGAAACTCATCTTTTGAGGTATGAGACTAATAATGTTTCAATACTCCAACACCAAATAAAAATTAACTAACATCTACGATGGATCTCAAAGAAACTGTTTTCTGTCCTATGGAAGACTCAACACTGCATACAACAGCCCACATATCTCCCTGATGTGTCTTCTGATTAATCTGGAATAATCTCTTCTCAGCCCTTTTAATGGTAACAGATCGTGTAGCTTGGAATTGCTCAATCTGAAATAAGAACAGAACACAATTAATTTTGTCGCATTCCTATGATACTCAGTTATTTAGTTCAATACATTCTCAGTTTGAAAACACTGTATTCCCTTAATCTTCTGAACAATGATTTCAAAATACCAAAAGTTCAAGCTGCAAATATTTCCCAAAATGCAACTGTGAATTTTACCAATTCAAATAAGATTTGACTGAACTCACAGTTGCATTATGGGAAAAATGCTCAGCTTGAAATTTTGATACTTTGCCATCAGGGCGCAGAAAGTTAAGCTGGTTAACCATATTTTCACCCCTGAATTAAGAAAATAAAACTATCTTCAGAAAATTATAATTTTGTTTGAAGTTTTGGCATCAATAGTTTTTTCTGGAATGAGGTAGCATGAGTGTGAGAAATGATGTAATTTCTGACAGAAATTAGCTCAGAAAACATAACCCTTAAAGGCCCAGTTCTGACTTTGATCACATTTACTGTACTAAAACAGGTGTCCCAAAATGCTCCCTCTGAATAAACTTGCAAGATACAGTCTAAGTACTTCGGCAGTTGTTTTGAGATAAATCTTGGCAGCCTATACAGACAGCCAAGACTTGCCTAGAAACAACTGCAAAGCCACAAAATGTAGACTATCAAAGTGTTGCCAAAATTTATAAAAATCTCCAGGCCTTTAAGGGTTAAAACAATAATCCTGATATCAACAGAAGCCATACAATAAATCCAAATTCACCAAAGCACCTACATTAATTCTCTACACACTGATGTCAAAATACCAAATTTTCTAACTGTAACTAGGAATTTAACCAATCCAAGTGTGTTTGACAAGAGCTCAATGAGCTCTGTCAAAAAAGAGTGATATGGTTAAATTGTGGAATAGATTTATTTCTAGAAATCTGTATATTTGACATTAGTGTGCAGAGGATTTAAAGATATCCTATAACAAATCCAAGGAAAAAAAAGAAAAAGATTAACTATAAACTGTAGTCCCAGCCACAACAGAAAACAAGGCAACGCCAAGCATGGAATATCCCCCCACAAATATCAATGGGGGGGGGGGGGGGGGGGGAGAGGGAGGGGGCAGGGGCAGGGGGGGAGTGGTGGATTTTAAAAGCTGAAAGGCCAGTTGGCAAACTGAAAATATGATTCTCAATGAAAGATTTTCAAACTCGTAAAGGGGCATAACTCTAGTAAAATTTAGCAGACCGAACCTGAATTTGAACATGTTCCTGTAACAATAGTAATAAACAGATTAAATTTGAAAATGATTGGTCCAGCCAAACAATTATTTTTGGATGGAAACCAAAAAAATCGAAGATTTTCAAAGTCGTAAAAGGACATAACTCCATTAAATTTTGTCAGACCGAACCCAAAATCGAACTTGATCGAGATATTTTGGTACTAAACTCAAGGGCAAAAAATTGGAAACATGCTTTCAACCATTTGCAAGTTATACCATAAACGAACAAACATTAACAAAAAATCAACAACAAAGTCCCATAACTTGGTAAACAAACATTCGACAGAACTGATTTAAGAACTTGATCCAGATATTGTGGTCCTAAACTCTCATACCAAAAATGAGAGCCATACCATAAACTTGAACGAAGTTATTGCATAAATGAAGAATTTGGATGGACGCACGGATGCACAGACACACAGATGCGCGCACAGAGGTCTTTGCTATATCCCTTCCCTGCGGGGGGATAATAAACCATGCTCCAGTACAGTGTAAGGACACAGGAGATTTGTTACAAATCACTGCAGTGATTTATTATTTGTACATGCAAATATTCTGTGTCTGTAAGACACATAATTAAGATGTTTTCGCATGTTCTTCCATATACATTCTGGTTGAAAACTGTAAGAGGAGTTAGCCAGACAACCTGTAAGTTTGTGAAATATTGAAGCAAATCAAAATCCTTACAATATGTACACCTCTGATATATGTACAAACATCCTGTGACATATAAAGGTCCTAGCTTGAAAAGTGTGAGAGGAGTTAGCCAGACAAACAATGTACCCTAGATGCAGATGGGCGGATGGACAGGCAGACGGACAGGGGTAAAACAATATATCCCCCAACAATTCATCGCGGAGGGGAGTTGGGGGGGGGGGGGGCGGAATAAAAAGAAGGTACAGTTGAATCCTGTAAATTGAATAGCAACTTTGCAAGAGAAAAATATTCATCTAACACAAAAATATAAATTAACAGGAATTTAGTGATTTTTCAGTATTCTGCTAATAAAATGTGAATTTATTCTATCATACTTTGTTTTCAAATAAGATACAAGAGATTGCAACAGAGGCATGTATACTCCTACTGGAGTCATGATGAGGTATAGAGCTGTGTCTGGATGGACATTGCCCAAAATGGATAGAAACTTGAACCAAAAGGTCAATGTTTTTTGAGTAATATCACTTGAAATCCTCCAAAACTCATTTAACTGCATTGCGTCCTTGGGCAAGACACTTCCCCCCCCCCCCCCCCCCATTGTCCACGTGGGGGCACGGTGGCGCTGTGTACTAAGGCGTACTGCACGTCGATGGCACACCTGTCTTCAACCAATGCTCACCCTGCTTGTGTGGAGTTAGTATGTTGGGGAGCTGACAGTTGCTCGCCGTTGCTCGGTGGTTCTCTCCGGGTACTCTGGCTTCCTCCACCCGTAAAACTGTCATGGTCATGATTAGCCATTGTGCATAAGAAATAAAAATCTCCCTCCATCCCCGCCCCCCCCCCCCCCCCCACCACCATTGCTCCCAGCCCCCAAATATTCATCCACAATTGTTTTATAATGATTCAAAATCCCTAAAAAGTCATTTCAAACTAGAGGTACTGTGAGCAAGCTCACAAAGTGATACCCCCCCCCCCCCCCCACCCCCACGCCTGTCAGAACGCAATTATATTGCTTCATGCACATCTTCATATGGAGTTCTTCCATTGTGTAAAGTTTCATGAAAATTCTTCAAACGGTTTAGGAGGAGTTGCACTTATAAGGATGGACAGACAGACAGACGGACAGATGGACAGGGTGATTCCTATATACCCCCCCCCCCCCCCACCCCAAACTTTGTTTGTGGGGGGGGAGGGGTATAATAAAAAATAACATTAAGATTGGACCACTATCAGCTTAGTTCTGAACTCGTTGGCAAAAATGTCTATTTCTCAATGAAAAAAGGGGCATAACTCATGAGTGGGATGCATGGATGCACTTGATATGTGTAAGAAAGGGCATGTCATACTGGGCATCCATGTAAGATTTCATTAAGATCAGACATCTATCGGCTGAATTATGAATTTGTACGGACAAAAATGTCTATTTCTCAAGGGAAAAAGGGGAATAATTCACATGTGGAATGAGTGGACAGTATAATTTGATATGTGTCTGAAAGGGCATGTCATACTGGACATCACTGTAAGATTTCATCCAGATTGGACCATTATCAACTGAGTTATGAACTTTTATGTACAAAAAGTCTATTTTTCAACATAAGAAAAGGGCATAACTCAAAAGTGGAATGAACAGACTACACAAATTAATATGTGTCTGAAAGGGCATGTCATAAAGGATATTCATGTAAGATCGAGCCACTCTCAGCTGAGTTATCAACTGTGAGTCACATCTTTTCGATTTGAATTGAATCTTGAATCAAATTGAGTCTATTATTTAAAATTGAATCAAATCTCAAATCGAATACAGGCATCTTGAAGTACCGACTGAGAAATGGCATGCCTTGATAATGCAGTTGGAATAATAATAATACCCAGTAAGTATTTTTTCAAAACCATAAACGGTTGTGAGAATTCTTTCCTGGGCACTCCATAGGGCTAGGCGCTAGCAACAATGAGCTCATCATCAATATTGCTTGGGAACTTTAAATTTGCTTTCAGCAGTAGTAGTGACTAGTGAATCTGGAATTAGCATGAATGGTGGCATGGGTTCAGATACTTTTTATGTTAATATAGCGAAAATTACACGAAGTCTTTATTTTCAACATTATTTATGTATAATTTTTAGCTTTTTTTTGTGGGATGACTAAGATGACTGATACCAAGCGAAATTCCAGTGAAAAGATCTGAAGGAAAATGAATGACAGCCTATTTCGAATTGAACCGAATACCAAATTAGGATTCGAAATCTAATCGAATCTCGAAGCTTCGCAGGGCCCTACTGTCATTTTGGACATTCCTGTATGATTTCATTAAGATTGAAATATTATCAGGTGAGTTATGAGCTTGTATGGGTTATTCTAATGAAAGAGGCAATGGTACTGCAGCTTAACTTGACTATGTGTAGGGTTTAATGGGTTTGAGGAAAAGGATAATGTTCAATGTTTATGAAAGGATTATGAAAGAAGACAAGAATTGTGATAATTGAGAAAATGTTAAGTTATGCACACTACATGCTAGGTTTTCAACAAGAATAATTTGAGGTGTAGACTGTACTAAAGAATTGCGGCCTGGACTGATGTGGCCCTCACAGTTAACGTATGTCAACCAAAGTTACAGTAAAATCATTCCAAAACGAGTCATCCTACCAAGTTACAATGAAATCTCTTTATCAATATCACTTGTAGACTTTGCTAAAGGAATCTAGGCCACATGCCCATCCGGCAGTCATCGTTGACCGATTGTGACCAACATACGACAGTCTCATCTAGATATCATACTGAGTCATCTTACCAAGTTATAATGAAATCCCTTCATAAATATGACCTGTAGACAGTGCTAAAGGAATATAGGTCACTTGCCCAAGCGGCGGTAAGGGTCGACTGATTGTGACCAAAATGCGACAGTTGCATCTAGACATCATATCAAGTTATCCTACCAAGTTACAATGAAATCGCATTCATAAATATGATCTGTAGACTGTGCTCAACAAATCTAGGTCAGGTGCCTGTGCGCCATCACAGTTGACTGATCACAACCAAAATGGGACGTTCTCGCCTAGACATTATACCGAGTCATCCTACCAATTTACAATGAAAACCCTTCATAAATGAAACTTGTAGACTGTGCTAAAGGAATCTAGGTAACATGCTCCTCTGGCCATCACAGTTCACCGAACTGGACCAAAATATGACATTCTCATCCAGACATTGTACGGAGTCATCCTACCAAGTTACAATGAAATCTCTTCATAAATACGACCTATAGACTGTGCTCAAGGTTTTGGAGTTTCAGGTCCGTGCAGTTGACCGATCATGACCAAAATGGGACGTTCTCATCTAGACATGACCTTGAACCTGCACATGAAATTTAGTGTTGATCGGGCAAGAACTGTGGGGTGTAGACTGTGCTAAAGTGAATGCGAACAGACTTACAGACTCACAGCCTTCCATACGCATGATGGCAATAGATTATCTTGACTTTTGTCACCAATCTAATGTCGAGTTATGACAGCACAAAAGTGGGTTTAATCATTATCAACTTTTTCTCCGGAAACCAGTTGTTTACAATTTACTATGTGAAGGGTCACTGTAACCTTGACCTTTGACCTAGTGATTCCAAAATAAATGGGGCTCTTTCTTGCACCAATGCCAACCTACCTATGAAGTTTCATAAACGTGGGTGGAACCATTGTCAAATTATCATCTGGAAACACATTGTTAACAATTTATTAGGTTCAAGGTCACTGTGACCTTGACCTTCGACCTAGCAAGTCCAAAATAAATAGGTGTCTTCTACTCACCTGGGCCAACCTACTTATAAAGCTTCATGAATGAGGGTCAAACCATTATCAAGTTATCATCCGGAAACCAATTTTTTACGATTTTACTATGTTGAAGGTCACTGTGACCTTGACCTTTCACCTAGAGAGTTCTTCCTCTCACTGATGCCAACCTACCTATGAAGTTTCATGAAAGTGGGTCGAAACATTATAAAATTATCATCCGGAAACCAATTGTTTTTGATTTACTATGTTCAGGGTCACTGCGACCTTGACCTTTGACCTAGTTAGTCCAAAATAAATAGGTATCTTTCAAGAAGGCCAACCTACATATGAAGTTACATGAATGTGGGTTGAACCACAGGCAAGTTACCATCCGGAAACAATGGTTTACGATTTACTATGTTCAAGGTCACTGTGACCTTGACCTTTAACCTAGAGAATCAAAAATAAATAGGCTTTTTCCTCTCACCGATGCCAACCTACCTATGAAGTTTCATGGATGTGGGTCAAACCATTATCAAGTTATTGTCCAGAAACTAATTGTTTATGGATTTACTATGTTGAAGGTCACTGTGACCTTGATCTTTCACCCAGCGAGTCCAAAATAAATAGGGTTCTTCCTCTCACTGATGCCAACCCACCTATGAAGTTTCATGAATGTGGGTTGAAAACATTATCAAGTTATCATCCGGGATACAATTGTTTTGATATACCATGTTCAGGGTCACTGTGACCTTGACCTTTGACTTAGTGAGTCCAAAATGAATAAGGTTCTTCCTCTCACGAAGACCAACCTACATATGAAGTTTCATGAATGTGGATTCAACCGTAGTCAAGTTATCATCCAGAAACCAATTGTTCATGATTTAGTATGTTCAGGGTCACTTTGACCTTCACTGTTGACCTAGTGAGTCCAAAATAAATAGGGTTCTTCCTCTCACCGAGGCCAACCTACCTATGAAGTTTCAGGAATGTGGGTCAAAACCATTATTAACCATAAACCAATTATTTATGCCTGCCTGCCCAACTGCCCACCCGCCATTCATCAAACTATAAGTCGAGTTTGACTTTGTCACAACTCAACTAAAAAATGTCTCTTTCTCAATGGAAAAAGGGACATAACTTACAAGAGGAATGCACAAGCAGCAAAGAAAATTATATGTGTGTCTCAAAGGGAATGTCATATTAGACCACTAACAGCTGAGTTACGGCCAAGAAATCATTTGACACAGTATATTGTGAGATGTTTTCAATGTTTTCCTCTTATACCCAAAGTGTTAAAATCTAATGTATCTATGACAAACTTAGATATGACAATAGGGGAAGGATTAAAAAAAACAACAACAAAAGTTCAAGTCCTCCTTACAAAAGGTAACTTTTTTCAATTATGGAAGCACAGAGAGCCATGCTTCGGGAGAAGTATTTTTTTTTAAATGTTTTCAGTATTTCACAGCATTAAGAATGATCCGTGTAACTTGTTATACATAAAAATATGGTAGCATTAGGACCACCAGTTTATGGCGATTTTTTAGAATGTTTTTGTTATATTTTTCTTTTTTGATAATTTCAACCCTGATATAATTTCATGGAAAACTCTCAATCAAAGAATCCTGACAAATAATTTCAGGTCTGGAATTATCAACAGAGAAAAATGTGTTCACATTTTTGTGGTTATCAAACAACTTATTTCAGCTGGTTGTGCAGGCAACTACGTTTGATTAGACAACACCAAAAGGTCACTAGGCCAACAGACTAAGTTGTTGAAAAGCTCGTGAAAATGTTGGGGCCAACAGTTACACAGCAAAAACCTGGTTGGAATTCACTGCAAAACCACTAAAGCTATGGTATGCAGGACAGAAAAACCTCCAAGAAATTGTCCAAGCCCCCTAGGGTATAACAGGATTCTGCTGTGAAAAAAACATACCTGGAATATAATAGACATCTCTTCTGACTCTTGTGTAGCTTTAATAATGGATGCTTTCCTGACTAATGCTGGACCTTTCCTTTTGTATAATTGAAGTTTACGATTTATTCCAAGCTTCACCCTTCCACTTTCTGCATCTCTGGGCATCTGGAAAATTATATTCATAAGCATTAGTATCTTTTATAAATAAATCACAGATTTGATTTTGTCAAGAATAAAAGCATATCTTAACTCTTACAATAAGACAATGAATTCTTATATAGACAAAAATTTACTTTCCATTTTCAACAACAGCAGCCTCTTAGAGCAATCATTTTAGCCAAATTACTACCACTATGAATTCACGAAATAAATATTGACAAGAAAAATAAAGGAATGCACCTGCAGGTCTTTTTAATGTCAATATCAGTTCTTTGATCATACCACATAAAAACAAATTCCAAGGTGGCATCAAGATTTAACAAACCTAATAAGAACAGAATGGATTACATACATACTGTCAAAAAATGGGATAGTATAGATTGTATAAAAGATTCCTCAAGTTTTGTGGCCCAAAGCTACGTAGTATCTGAAATTTGTCCTGAAAATCAAGTGATGATAGATACACACAGAACTAAACATCCAAATAAACAAATGAGTATAAACATGCATGACCTTTGAAGGGTTGGGGAAATGAGGTAGTAACCCCAGGCCTTACATTAAGGCCTCTTAAGCAGGGATCCATCACTAAAATAGTTTGAATACATGCTTGTGTAGTATACATATAGTCTACATGTGAAAACCCACAAATTTGTTATTGCTGAATTTGCAGCAAGAAATAAAAGGTACCACACAATTTGACATCTCAAGAATGAAAATTTTCCTGAGGGAGACCCATATCTCCACTTGTGACTCAGATGATGCACTGGCTTTTGTTTCACAACTGATATGTCAAAAATACATTCATATCAAGCCTGAATTATTTAATGAAAATGAAGTAGAGAAGCACTGTTGTTATTTCTGAAACAGTACACCGTTTCCAGAAATGTTGTTCACGCAGGTTGAAGTTTACCAAAACCATAACCAGCCATGCTAAAACAGAATTTATTACAGTTCATTTCAAAACTTAGTCCTACACTGAACATGTTTCATGCACAAAAGGGCATTGCCAGCGATGAGGACCAACTGCTTCCCATCCCCCTTAAAGTTCTTGGAAAGTTATTAGTGGGTAAGTACATGCATTCTTATACAGGTAATGAGATTGTTTCTTACAAAAACTGCTGAGATAGGATTTTGTGCAGGAATTGTTTCATCTATAGTTGAATCAGATAATGAGGCTGCTGCTGTAGATGACAAGAAAAAAGTTATAAGACAAATATTAAACATTCATCCCACCAGTTCATCCAAGGACGCACATAAATTTGAGGATTTACAAGTTTTGCCAAGTGTGTGTCATCACACTTTGAAACTCTTTACTCTTTGTTTGATCTATTGTGAGGAAAATAAGTAACGGATAAGCAGTCAGAATGCAGGGGACACAGCAAAAGGAGTCATTTCAACAAATAAACTTCCCAAATCCATCGTGGACCATTTGGGATGTTGGTCTTTTTTAGGGGTATGTTTGTTTTCTTAAAACACTTAACCATTTAACTAACGAATCGCCCACATCCGCCTGCGTAATTTGTAAATTGATCAGTTGAAAAAAATAAACTTTTCAAAATATTTCAATAAAAGTATATCATGTGACCCCCTCATTGAAACAATCTCGATGAGCTCGTTCCAATGAGGGGGTCACATGATATGGTTTTGTTGAAATTTTTTTGAAAAGGTTTAAAAAATAGTAATTAAAATACTAAATTTTGATATTCTCTGTGTTGGATAAAGGGTTAAAGACTCACCTGGGTATGACTAGTTGTTTATAATTGATTATCTCGGCCAGTTATTTCGATTAGGACATTCAATATCAATAATCATGACAATCCTAGTTTTGGACTGTATGTCAAGAGCCATAACTTTTGATGAAGCAAATGAATTGCAATCAGCTGCCTTCACACAAACATGTACCTATAATCTGTTCTGTGGGCATCAAAGCCATACTTAGTGGAGAAATGTTGGAAGAATAGTGACTAGATTTTCAGACTAAGATCCATGACATAACTATCAAAAAAATAGTAAAAAAAATAACAAACTGATCACTTGATACATCTACCCAAGGCCTATCTTAGAGACAGACATCTACAGTTGTGTCTGTACCCATCAAGCGACAGGAAAGGAGCAATAATTCATAGCAGTTAAAAAATGTTACTGCATGTGTAAATTTACGTTACCTATATACAGGACTATTTATATCTTTAACCATTTACAGTTAAAAAAAAAATTGTGACCATAAGCGGCCATTGTTATTCACCAAAGTTTGATTCTGAGAGTGGGAGGGGGTGGGGGGTGGTGGCCTCAGAAACAACACAGCTTATGACCCCACATTGATCATTCCAATGAGGGTTTATAAGCTGTGTTTTGGGGGCAAAAAGTGAAAGTTTTTAGTAATATTTTTTAAGTGTCATGGTAAACCCAGAGTTAATTTGAAAAAAAACTGATAACTGAATGAGCTGAATGAGAGTCAGTTTACTGAGATAAATGTCAAAATTGTCGTTCCATCAATATCTCTTCCTCACATGGGTTTATCTGCACCCAGCCCCAATTCTTCTGGGGTTTATCTTCCAATCACTTGGGAGGTTTTTTTTTCCAGCTATAAATAATTTCAGATTCCTTTCTCAATCTGTAATCAGTGTTAGTATATGGGACCAGGTATAATATATGGAAATTGAGAATGGGCCTATTCTCAGGGCAAGGATATACTTGGGTCAGTCAAAAACTGTCAAGCTCGAGTAAACAATGTTAAAATTCCAGACACCTCAAAATATCTGTGGAGCCTTACAATTTGGCTGGCACCACAGATCTACTGAGGTCCCTGCAACTGAGGTTCTTAACTGGAAGCGGGTTTAATTATTTTTTTGCATCAAAATTTGTTCAGCTGTCTTTGTCTTGTTACAATTTATGGTTGAGTGCCTCCAGGCACTCTCCCATAAATTTAACAAGGCAAATCCACAGAGACAAAACAGAGGTGTTACTGCCCCAGATGGGACTGTCGACACACCTGCTGCCATATTCTAAGTTGAAAAGGGGACATAATTCTGGGAAAAAAAGGTCCAATCAAAACTATAATTGCAGGTGCACAGGTCCTCTTGGTAGTGATCATACCAAGTTTCAATGAAATCGACCTAAAACATTTGTGAAAATCCTTGGACAAAATTATGGGCAATTCAGGCATTCTGAGATGAAAAGGGACATAACTCTGGGGCAAAAAGTCTGATCAAAACTATAATTGCAGGTGCACAGGATCCCATGGCAGTGAACATCCATACCAAGTTTCAAAGAAATTGACTCATAAATACCTGAGAAAATCTCCAGACAAAATTCAGACATTCTAAGATGAAATGGGACATAACTTTGGCATTAAAATCCGATCAAAACTATAATCGCAGGTGCACAGGTTCCCATGGTAGTAAACAACCATGCCAAGTTTCAAAGGAATCAACCCATAAACATCTGAGAAAATCTCCAGACAAAATTCTATGCCTGCTTTTTAATTTGAAAAGGGATAGAATTCTGGTAAAAATAATCAGACCGGAACTATAATTGCAGGTGCACAGGTTCTTATGGTGGTGAAAATTCATATCAAGTTTCAAGCAGATTGGTCCATAAAGATCTGAGAAAATCTCCAAACTTATGTCTGCGGATGGACAAATGGATGGATGGACAGACATGGTGATTCCAGTATACCCCCCACCCCCAACAACTTGTTGTGGGGGGGGGGGGGGGGGGGAAATAATTTCCCTTTGAAGGTAATATGAAGTTCATCCACAGAAAATGAAGACTTTAACTGGTGGAGTGCTAGAAGCCACTATCAGAACTTTCAAAATGAAAGTGTCAAAGACACTGTAGCTCAACTTGTTTAAGACATGTACATGTACAGTATGTGACACAGTAATGACAAACATCTAGGTAATGACCTTATAACAAAGGTACATGCAAAGTATTGTAACGGTCTGTACATAAATGCTGACCGTAGCATGTAACAAATATATACGTAAAGTATTGTAAAGGTGGTGGGACAGTTAGATGTTAAACTAGAAAAGAAATCTTTGAGTCCCAGAGTGGGTCTGACTGAACCCAATAATATTTGTTCTCACAGCACAGTGATAACAAAGGAACCCAAATGCACTCGTTCCTGTCACAAAGTGATAACAAAGGTACCCCAAGAAGTTTCGTGAAGATCGGTTCATAAATACAGACTCTAGCGCGAGCCGAATTGACATGTGCACTTACTGTGTATAAGTAGCACTGAACAAATCAAAGTTCATCTAATTTGCATAATTTCTGCACGAGAAAAAAACTCGTATTATATGTGATGTATTCCATGTTACTAAACATTCCTACAAAAATTTATTCAAATCAGAACTTTCATACAGAAGTTCTGTACAAAAAACTGATTGCACTAATTTTGGTACAAAATTGCTGCTGGTGGACATCTTGAATTTTGGACCACACCCCAAAACACTCGTTCTTGTCCCACGGTGATAACAAAGGTACCCAAGAAGTTTCGTAAAGATCGGTTCATAAATACGGCCTCTAGCCTGAGCCGTATAGAAGTTGTGTACAAAAAAACTGATTGGACCTAATTTCAGTACAAAATGGCCACTGGCAGCCATCTTGAATTTTAAACCGCATCCAGAAACATTTGTTCTCGTCCCAAGGTGATAACGAAGGCACCCAAGAAGTTTTGTGAAGATCGGTTCATAAATACAGACGCTAGCCCGAGCCGTATTGACACGTACACTTACTGTGTATAAGTAGCACTGAATAAATCCAAGTTCATCTAATTTGCATAATTTCTGCTTGAGAAAAAACCCCGTATTATATGTGATGTATTCCATGTTACTAAACATTCATACAAACATTTATTCAAATCAGAGCTTTCATACAGAAGTTCTGTACAAAAAACTGATTGCACTAATTTTGGTACAAAGTGGCTGCTGGCGGCCATCTTGAATTTTGGACTGCACCCAAAAACACTTGTTCTTGTCCCACGGTGATAACAAAGGTACCAAGAAGTTTTGTGAAGATCGGTTCATAAATACAGCCTTTAGCCCGAGCTGTATTGACATGTGCACTTACTGTGAAAAAGTAGCACTGAATAAATCAAACTTTCATACAGAAGCTCTGTACAAAAAACTGATTGCACTACTAAAGTACAAAATGGCTGCTGGTGGCCATCTTGAATTTCAAACCACACCCAAAACCACTTGTTCTCATCCCATGGTGATAATAAAGGTACCCAAGAAGTTTCGTAAAGATTGATTCATAAATACAGCCTCTAGCCCGAGCCGTATTGGCATTTGCAGTTACAGTGCTGAAAGTAACATTAAATAGATCAAAGTTAGTCTAACTGGCATAATTTAAGCACGAGAAAAAAACCTGTATTATATGTGATGTATCCCATGGTACTAAACATTCACACAAAAGTTATTCAAATTAGCGCTTTCATATGGAAGTTCTGCACAAATTAGTCTAATTTGCATAATTTACACACGAGAAAAAAACCTGTATTATATGTGATGTATCCCAAGGTACTAAACATTCATACAAAAAATTATTCAAATCAGAGCCTTCATATGAAAGTTCTGTGCAAAAAATCTGATTGCACCTAATTTTGTACAAAATGGCTGCCAGTGGCCATCTTGAATTTCGGACCGGACCCCAAAACACTCGTTCTAGTCCCACAGTGATAACAAAGGTACCCAAGAAGTTTCGTAAAGATCGGTTCATAAATACGTCTTCTAGCCCAAGCCGTGTGTATGGCATGATGGACGGACGGACAGGCAGACAGACGGATGGACGGACGACGGGCCATGACAATACCTCAAATATGGCTTTGCCAAAGTTGAGCTAAAAATCAGGGTACGAGATCAAAAGCCAACATTTTCCTTGCTCATGTTTCATATTCAGTCAAATGCTTATAATTTTCATTCATATAAATTTGTTTTATTGCATTATAAAACAAATTTTGAATAACAAATTCAGACCACTAAAAATAATCTAGCCTTCAACCAGTTAACTTCCAGTACCTATGATTCATAATAAAGCCCAAATAAGGGCTTCCATCACTCTACCATTTAAAACGTCTCTGACAACTCACCTGATATGGTAAAAGTCAGGGGAATCATAGTACTTCAATTTAGAATTTTACTAACTGTTTCACATGATAAATGGGGCAGACATTTGGCCCCTAAAAGGCCTCAGGTTAAACTCTAGGCAGATTTGCATTGATTATCTGATATATTTTTCATTGATTATCTAATAGAGAAATTATCAGCCTTATTTTTTAAGTACTGATAATCATCTAATGGACAGCTCACCTCAGATGTATCCTACTCAGTACTAATTCGCACATCTAATTCAATTTAAGAAAGCTTGTATGAGCTGTTGGGTACCGAGCCAGTAATATAACATCCTTGAGTGGAACAAGATATTATCTGCAACACTTTAGCATTGCAGATGGTGCCTTATTCCACTCAAGTGACTGTAAAATTAGACAATGAGAAGCAAAGAAAATGTACTTTAATACTTACATCATCACCTTCTGCTTCAAATTCAAATTCATTCTGAAATACATGCAGTATTAGTAGTTAAATACAATAAACACACATACACAGGCAGTTTGAATCAAAAATATGTGTCTCGCATAATATTTTCAGAAGGTAATTCAATATAACCAGAAAAATTCCCGGAAATGTTAGACATCTTCCTGTGAAAAACTAGTGTGGCTTGCAAACCACCCTGCATGGTGAATTTTTTTCCCATAATGCAACTCAGAATTCAACCACTTCAGTTTTGGTTTGAGGGAGCTCATTCAGCTCTGTCAAACAAAACTGAATTGGTTCAATTTCTAATTGCATTGAAGGACAAATTTGATGCTTGGAATTTCCATATTTTGACATGTGCTTGCAGAGAGTTAAAATAAAAAAATCCTTAACCCTTTTTGCAAGAATACAACTTTATTTATTTATTGGTGTTTAAGATCATATATCATGACTGCAACATAGGTATGGGGTCTACTTTAGCCAATCGTTTATAGCTATGCTGCTCACTTTCGAGGACTTCCACCCAGGACATGGATTACCCCTGTGCAAAATTTGCTGAGAGCACTTGGTTCGTTTGCGGGATGGTTTCGCAAATTTAAATTTACACGAATGGATGATCGGTTTGCCAAAAGTTGCATGTTGAATGGTAAAGTCTGAGTAACTTAACTGGTAGAGTGCTAAATTTTTTCTCAACCTCAAGATTTTTTCACACATTTTTGTCTTGTTATAATTAATGGGAGAGTGCCTATAGGCACACTCCCATAAATTGTAACAATGTGAATCAATGTAATTTTACTTCAAAGATAATATGAAGGACATCCACAGAATATGAGGCCTTTAACTTTAGATACCTGCAATCCTGAAAAAAGACCAAATATGGGCCTCTAGCACTCTACCAGTTAACCAGCCTTTCTTGGGTCTTGATAGACTTTTAGATTTTTGCCTTCAGAGGCTATATATATTTCAATTCCACGCAATATATGAATACTTGTTAAAGATAAAAAAGGCAGTTTCCCAAGAATTTTTATGTAGCCGAGCGTCCGGATGTCATCTCCAAACCATGCGAAACGGTCAGTCAGTTAGATTCATTTTCAAGATATTAGCATAATTTCTGGAACACTATTCAGCACAATCATAAAACTACAGCTGTATTGAGACTTCTTTCTAATTGAAATGACATCAAAATGTTAATCATATCAAGTCTTGATTCAGCAACATTTCCTTGGCTAATCATAAAACAGCGGCTGGGTTAAATATTCATTTCTAATTGTAAATATCATCAAAATATCGACTGAATCAATTCTCGATTGATTAACATTTCTTGTTTAGATTCACAGAAAATGAATCTTTAAGAAATATTTCAGATTCAATTGTCCAGAATGTATCAATTGGTCAGAAAAGCGAACATAGGTTCGCTTTTCCAACCAACTGAAATATTCCAGATGAGTGAATCTAGGTGATGACCTATTTAAGGACTAGTCTGGTTCCATGCCATGACAGAGTAGGATTTCTTACAGAATTAGACTGGAGACCTTAGAGCTTGCATCTCTGTATGCACAACTTGATATTTTATTTTTTCAGTAGAGGCACCAGCTTTGATTATTACTGCACAAAGAAGAGAACAAACACTTCATTAATTCCACACATATTGTCAGTATAAACATAGGAAGCTAATAACAATTCTTATACATTCAAAGTAGACCTTAGAATATTGGTTAACTGCAAAACCCTAAAAACAATCATTTGAATCTCTTTTTTTCACACCTGATTTATTTATTTTTTAGTGTTCAAGGTCATGTTCAGCATCCAGGCTATATCATGAGAACGACACAAGTATAAAGTCAAGTTTGGCAAATTGGTTATACCTATACAGCCCACTTTGGTGAAGGTTGTGACCACTATGAAACAGCCATGACTGATAATTGTTATCAGACAAGTCTAGCCAGGTGTCAAATGGATGTCAACAAGATGGTGGTCTGTCTGAAATTAATGGTCAGAGTACAGTTCAGAACTGACAGCCAACAGTACTAGTTCTTTGGAAACTTAACAAAAAACTTACTGAAGTGTAATATGACACTTCTAACTCCAATAACTTTGTATACCCTCATTTATTCTCATGTTCCGTTCATATATCTAATTGTCAGAAAACTTTTAATTACATCTACTATATATCACTTAAGTCATACAAGGCAGATACATAAGAGAGAATCTATTGAACACCATATACTGTTCAAAACATATAGCGTTGGAAGTGTTGATTAGAAACAACTGTTCAGATTTAAAGACTCTCTCTGCTCACTATTATCTGGGACATCAGTGAAAGGACACCTGTTGTATATCATCACTGGAGGATATAGTTAACGTCAGTTTTTAGCAAAAAATGTGATCAAAGTCGGAATTAGACTTAAGGGTCTAATCTGACTTTGATCACATTTTTTGCAAAAGAACAGGTGTCCATGCATGCTGTCTTTGGGTTAACTCACAAGTTACATTCTACGCACCTTGGTTCATGTTTTAGGCAAGTCTTGGCTGCCTATATAGGCAGCCAAGGCTTGCTAAAAACAGCAGCAAAGTCACAGGATGTAGACTGTCAAAGTGTAGCAAAAATATGTAAAGATCTCTAGGACTTTAAGGGTTAATAATAACAGAAAAACCCATTTCATTGACAAAGAATTCTACTTTACTGCAAATACAACTTAAGTCTGGTTGTGAAGCAAAGAAATAGCTATATCCATTAATTCTTTAGGTCACACAAATAAGATCTTCTGTTTCTCAGCCATTATTTTCAAAAATGCATTTGAGGGATTTGTGCATTCATGTATTATTTTTTTCGCTCCCTCAGGTTCATATACTTGGTTTGTTTCATGTTTTAGTCATAATAATCTACAGAACAACAAGGATAGTGTATATTTTATCCATTTATTAACTTGTGGAATACAACATAACCCAATTATTTTTTTATTTTATATTTTGTTTTTGTTTGCAGAGGTAACTGTATACTTTTATGATAGAGACCATCACTGGGGCCCAGCAAATGATTCTATTTGAAAGCATTCTCAGGTTTTCAAGCTGAAGCACCCTATGAACTTGACTATTGAACTCCAAAAATTGACATGTTTCATTACTAACCCCCGAGAAGTGTGCATGTGAAGTTTCACGATCCCAGGCCAAAGCAATGCCAAGTTAGAGTCCAGAAACCATTTTCAGGTTAGAGCATCCTGTGACCTTGACATCTGGATCTCCAAATCGATAGGGTGTATCCCTGTCCCCTAGGTAGTGTACCTGTTTAGTTTCATGATCCAAGGCCAAAGTGTTGTAAAGTTAGAGTCTGGCAACACTTTGTCATCTTGCCCTTTCAGCATTTGACCCCCAAATCAAAAGAGTTCATTGATTTCACCAAGGCAGTGTACCTGTGAAGTTTGATAATCCTTGGCCAAAGTGTTGTGAAGTTAGGGTCCAGAAATAGTTAGAGCATGTCGTCATCCTGTGACCTTGATCTTTGTACTCTTTTCCCACACCATGCCCCTCCCCCACCCATATTGATAGGGTTCATCCCTTTCCACTAGGCAGTGTATCTGTAATGTTTTATGGTCCTTAGCCAAGATGTCAAATTAGAGTCTGGAAATCAAATCAGAATGAGCCTGTGACCTTTGTCCTTTGGATCCCAAATCAATAGGGGTCATTCCTTTCACCAAGGCAGTGCACCTGTGAAGTTTCATAATCCTACATCAAAGCCTTGTCAAAAGAGAGAACAAAAAATGCCGCTCAGGATCACCGATCCAATGTCGAGTTGTGACCTTGACCTTTGACCTGGCGAGTCCAAGGTCAATAGGGTTCTTCCTCGCACCAAGGCCAACACACCTATGAAGTTTCATGACTCTAGGTTGAACCACTATCAAGTTCTCATCCGGAAACCAATTGTTGCGATATACTATGTTCAAGGTCACTGTGACCTTGACCTTTGACCAGGTGAGTCCAACATCAATAGGGTTCTTCCTCGCACCAAGGCCAACACGTCTGTAAAGTTTCATGACTCTAGATTGAACCACTATCAAGTTATCATCTGGAAACCAATTGTTGTGATATACTATGTTCAAGGTCACTGTGACCTTGACCTTTGACGTAGCATGTCCAAAATCAATAGGGTTCTTCCTCCCACCAAGACCAACCTATGTATGAAGTTTAATGAATGTGAGTTGAACCACTATCAAGTTATCATCCAGAAACCAATTGTTGCGATATACTATGTTCAAGGTCACTGTGACCTTGACCTTTGACCTGGTGAGTCCAACATCAATAGGGTTCTTCCTCGCACCAAGGCCAACACACTTATAAAGTTTCATGACTCTAGGTTGAACCACTATCAAGTTATCATCCGGAAACCAATTGTTGCGATATACTATGTTCAAGGTCACTGTGACCTTGACCTTTGACCTGGTGAGTCCAAGATCAATAGGGTTCTTCCTCGCACCAAGGCCAACACACCTATAAAGTTTCATGACTCTAGGTTGAACCACTATCAAGTTATCATCCGGAAACCAATTGTTGCGATATACTATGTTCAAGGTCACTGTGACCTTGACCTTTGACCTGGTGAGTCCAAGATCAATAGGGTTCTTCCTCGCACCAAGGCCAACACACCTATAAAGTTTCATGACTCTAGGTTGAACCACTATCAAGTTATCATCCGGAAACCAATTGTTGCGATATACTATGTTAAAGGTCACTGTGACCTTGACCTTTGACGTAGCGAGTCCAAAATCAATAGGGTTCTTCCCCTCACCAAGGCCAATCTACCTATGAAGTTTCATGAATGTGAGTTGAACCATTATCAAGTTATCATCCGGAAACCAATTGTTTAAGATTTACTATGTTCAAGGTCACTGTGACCTTGACCTTCGACGTAGCATGTCCAAAATCAATAGGGTTCTTCCTCCCACCAAGACCAACCTATGTATGAAGTTTAATGAATGTGAGTTGAACCACTATCAAGTTATCATCCGGAAACCAATTGTTTACGCCCGCCCGCCCTCCCGCCCACCCGCCCGCCCACCCGCCATTCACCAAACTATAAGTCGAGTTTGACTTCGTCACAACTCGACTAAAAACCTAATGGGATGGATGGATGCATGCTTGCATACATGTACCGACACAAGCATGGATTCACAGACACATGCATGGACAGAGCAATCACTTTAGGGCTCCTAACACCTGGTAGGATCCCAAAATAGACAGCATGCTACAGATAAAATGACCAGGTGGGAGGAACTAAGAAACCAATTTTTTTTGTAGCCTTACACTGTTACTTTTAAGAAGAAAGAAAAAAGATTTTTCTCACATGAATTTACAGTGTGAATACAAGTCACTGGTTTACAACATAGTTAGTTTAACAATATTACACTTGAAAAAATTTCTTGAATAACAGAAAAATTTAATTTTTTGTCTTAACAACATGGCTTATAACCTCTCATTGGAACAAGCTGTTATGATATGGAGTCATAAGCTATGTTTTTAATCAAAACAGACTTTTAAAAAAAAAAACTTCTTCCAAATTGATGTGTCATTTCGTTTTCAAATTAGCTGCTTCTCCTGCATTCGAAGTATGTGCAGCTTGGTTGTACAGAAGCCCTGTTCAGTTTGGCAGTTGTATCTTTTCAAATTAATCTTATATAAAATTACTGGGAGGAAAGAAACATGTACATCAAACTGAGAAACATGAATGGTGAGGGCAATCATACTGTGCAAAGCTTCAGCTTTCTTAAATGAAAGTGTTAATGACACTGCAGCTCAAATTGTCCATGAAGGGACTGAACAAAATAGAAAGACCCAGTAATGCCATGTCATTCACTCTAGCTTCTATAGAAAAACATCACACCAAAGCTACATATGAAATCTGAAAAAAATCAGGTGAAGGATGGGACCTGTTGGGTGTACTAAGGGATTTGTTGACAATTTATATGTCAAATCCAAGATGGCCTGTGGCAGCTATCTTTTTCAACGGAATGCAGAAAAATTTGATAACACCCATCTGGACATCATACCAAAGTTACATACAAAATTTGAAAAAGATCGGGAGAGGCTGCGGCCTGTAGGGTTTGCTAATGGAATTGTTGACAATTTAAGCGCCAAATCCAAGATGGCCATTGCCGGCCATGTTTTGAACAAAATTCAGAAAAATTTGATAGCTCCCATCTAGACATTACACCAAAACTAAATATGAAATTTGAAAAAGATTGGGTGAGAGATGCAGCCTGCAGGGTGTGCTAACGGAATTGTTGACAATTCATATGCCAATCCAAGATGGCAGCCGGCGGCCACATTTTTGAAAGAAATTCAGAAAAATTTGATAGCTCCCATCTAGACATCACACCAAAGCTACATATGAAATTCAAAAAAGATCAGGTGAGAGATGCTACCTGCAGGGTGTGCTAATGGAATTGTTGACAATTTATATGCCAGATCCAAGATGGCTGCTGGCGGCAATGTTTTTAAACAAAATTCAGAAATATTTGATAGCTCCAATCTAGACAGCAAACCAAAGCTACATATAAAATTTGGAAAAGATCGGGTGAGAGATGCAGCCTGTAGGGTGTGCTAATAGAATTGTTGACAATTTATATGCCAAATCTAAGATGGCCACTGGCAGCCAAGTTTTTCAATCAAATTTGGAATGAAAGTTTCAATGACACTGTAGCTCAACTTGTTAAGACATGTACATGTATAGTATGTGACACAGCAATGACAAACATCTAGGTAATGACCTGATAACAACGATACATATAAAGTATTGTAACGGTCTGTACATAAATACTGACTGTAGCCTGTAACAAATGTATAGGTAAAGTATTGTAAAGGTGGGTGACAGTCAGATGCTAAACTAGAAAAAAAAACTTTGAGTCCCAGAGTGGGTCTGACTGAACCCCAAAATATTTGTTCTCATAGCACAGTGATAACAAAGGCACCCCAAAACACACTTGTTCCTGTCCCAAGGTGAAAACAAAGGTACCCAAGAAGTTTCGTGAAGATCAGTTCATAAATACGAGCTGTATAGAAGTTGTGACAAAAAACTGATTGGACCTAATTTCGGTACAAAATGACCACTGGCAGCCATCTTGAATTTTGGACCGCATCCAGAAACACTCGTTCTCGTCCGAAGGTGGTAACAAAGGTACCCAAGAAGTTTCATGAAGATCGGTTCATAAATACAGCCTCTAGCCCAAGCTTTATTGACATGTGTACTTACAGTGTATAAGAAGCACTGAATAAATCCATGTTCGTCTAATTTGCATAATTTCTGCACAAGAAAAAACCTGTACTATATGTGATGTATTCCATGTTACTAAACATTCATACAAAAAATTATTCAAATCAGAACTTTCATACACAAGTTCTGTACAAAAGACTGATTGCACTAATTTTGATACAAAATGGCTGCTGGTGGCCATCTTGAATTTCGGACCACACCCGAAAACACTCGTTCATTTCCCACGGTGATAAAAAAGGTACCCAAGAAGTTTCGTAAAGATCGGTTCATAAATACGGCCTCTAGCCTGAGCCATATAGAAGATGTGTACAAAAAACTGATTAGACTTAATTTCGGTACAAATGGCCACTGGCAGCCATCTTGAATTTTGGACCGCACCCAGAAACACTCGTTCTCGTCCCAAGGTGATAACAAAGGTACCCAAGACGTTTCGTGAAAATCGGTTCATAAATACTGACTCTAGTCCGAGCCGTATTGACATGTGTACTTATTGTGTGTAAGTATTGGCATTTGCACTTACAGTGCTGAAAGTAACACTAAATACATCAAAGTTAGTCTAATTTGCATAATTTAAGCACGAAAAAAAACCCGTATTATATGTGATGTATCCCATGGTACTAAACATTCATACAAAAAATTATTCAAATCAGCGCTTTCATATGGAAGTTCTGCACAAAAATCTGATTGCACCTAATTTTGAACAAAATGGCTGCCAGCGGCCAACTTGAATTTTGGGTCAGACCCCAAAACACTCGTTCTCGTCCCACGGTCATAACAAAGGTACCCAAGAAGTTTCGTAAAGATCGGTTCATAAATACGGCCTCTAGCCTAAGCCGTATTGAATTGTTGGCGGACAGATGGCCGGACGGATGACGGACAACTGGCCATGGCATAAGCTTAAATTTGGCTTCGCCAAAGTTGAGCTAAAAATGTTGATAGCTCCCATCCAGACATTGTCCCAAAGTCACATATGAAATTTGGAACTGATCTGGTAAGAGCTGCGGCCTTCAGTTTGTGCTAAAGGAATTGTAGACGTTCAGATGGATGGACGTTCGTTCAGACAGACAGAAGACAGATCACTACCCATCCCAATAGCTCATACTCGACGTTGTCACGTTGAGTTAAAAACCCTTCCTGACCTGCACCTTCTGTGGATGCATCGGATGAAGAGGGATGTTTTACTGATGAGAAATAAATTGGAAAACAGAGATGAGATAGTCAACAATATTATCTTCTTTTACTGAGTAGTAAAGTGCAAGCTTTTTGTGGCAGTCAAAATCTGATCATCAATAACTGTTTAGTTACAATTAGAGAATGTCTATAACAAAGCGGAAAATTGTTTTGGCAGTCAAAATTTGATTGTCAATAACTATTTAGTTACAATTAATTAGGAAGTGCCTATAACAAAGCCTGAATATTGAAATGTGTGCTATGCAGTGGATCCCTGTTAACTGAACAGCCATTTGACAGTTAAAAATATTCAGTTAACAAGAGTAAACAACAGGAATTGGGTCATTTTCCTATCTTCTAAGTATAAACTGAACATTTATTCTGTTTCATCTTGTTTGACAACACTCAATGAGCTCAGTCTCAGAAAATATAATAGATGAAATGCCTATAGTGGATGTATTCAGGCCAAAACTGTCTTTAAATGTGAGGTGGATAATGGAGAAATTCTTCAACAGATTAGGCCCCACAAAGTGAATCTTCTGTTTCTCAGGCCATTTTTGGTAAAATTGCCTGTGGGCGGGTGTTTTTTGTTTGTAATTATTTCTTTGCCATCAAAAGTTCATGTTCTTGGTTTGTTTTTATGTTTTAGGCCTTGTAATCTACAGAATAGCATGGTGGTGGTTTATTTTGTCCCTTGAGTGCAAGAAGGCTTTGCAATGTTAAAGTACTGCAAAGCCTTGTTGCACTTAAGGGACAAATTTATCAATTTTATTAACTGGGGTAAAATATCAGACATAAACCATTTAAATTTTATTTTTTTTAAGTTTGCATCGGTTATAAAAAGAGAGCATGCGGCAGCCAAATGGACAATGATTCAATTAACAGGATTTTGTTTCATATCTTATATGCAATTAACTGTCATATTTGAACTGAAGGTAGAGTAAATGGTTCTGTGTTTGTAAATTATATACAATTAACAGGGTTATTCATTTAAAAGATAAAACATTTAAGTGGGCTACAGTGTATTACCAAAATATTGACCACTATGTCTCACTATTGTTAGTATAACTCACACGAATCTAATATTACAAATCAGGATGCATGTCACACTGCAATAATAACATTTAACATGCTGTGTATTTCAATCAATCTGATAATTTTAAAATACTGAGAGAGAATCTAGAATGATAACAAAATATATATTTCATGCCCATCTGCTACAATTTAAACTGAGTTTCAGTTTGCTGAACCGGTAGAGTGCAAAATTATTTTGGGTTGTCAAAATTTGTCCACAGTTTATGTAAATAAATTGTAACAAGGCAAATCCTAAGAGACTAAATTATTTCATTTCAAGATAATATGAAGCACATCCACTGTGAAACCTTTAAGTAACAGTACCTGTACTCGAGAATCAAGTCTGAATGTGGGCTTCTAGCACTGAACCAAGCCAGAAAATAAGCTGACTGTCATCTGCAAAATGAGGTCCCCAGAGGGTGAATTTAGTGATGCTACCCTGCACAGCAGGGTAGCATCACTAAATTTACCCTCTGTGAACCTCCATCTGAATCAGGGTTTTAAAACTAAACAGAAAGAGGTACCCATAGGATAAATTGGCCCACTGTATGGGATAGCATCATCAAATTTGCCCTCTGGGGACCTCATTCTGCAAATGTCAGACTGCTTATTTTCAGGCCTGCACTGAACTAGTAAATTCTGAGGTTTGTTTTGCAGAATAAATGCTTTTATAATATACTTATGTTTTTGGCTGTTAAATCTTCATTGCCTGATCACATTCAGCAGTTTTTAAATTCCATATGATATGGCTGGTCCCAGATGGGGGGATGGCATGGTGTAAGTCAAATGATCCATGGTTGAATTATGACTCAAAATGATTGTATGGATGGGAGGACATACAACTGTACAGAGTTCTCGACTATATACCCCGAGACCTCTTTATCAAAAGTTGAGCATAATAATGTTGGTCAACTATAAGTGCAGTGGAACCCTGTTAATTGAATAACCACTTTGCCTATGAAAATTATTCAATTAACAGGAGTATTCAATTAACAGGGATTGTGTCACTTTCCTGTATTCTAGATATAAACTTAGCATTTATTCTATTATATCTTGTTTGACAGAGCTCCATGAACTCTGTCAAACAAGATATAATAGATTAAATGCCTATATTGGATGTACTGAGGCCAAATAGGTCTATAAACAATGGAAAACTGTGGAGAGTCAGGGTAATTTCTTGACAGGTTGCAAGATTTTTTAATTCAATTAACAGGAGTTTACTCTATAACCTATATTCAATTAACAGGTCAATTTGTACTGGATGTATGGTAAATGGTTTTGTGTTGGGAAATTATATTCAATTAACAGGGTTATTCAGTTAAGAGATATCCAATTAAGTGGGCTCCACTGTATAGCTCAGGTTTAAATTACATGTTAGTTACCATTAGAATAATTACTCATGTAAAATCTGAATTTAAATATTCAGTCATAGTTATCTATTTACTGGTATTTTAACAACACTTTCAACAGCCAGGGTCATATTGTGTTAGAGAGTTTTATGGATGGTGGAGGCTGGAAAGAACCATCAAGATGCAGTGTTCACACTGGCCCAGAAGTGTGTTGTGCCAAATTTGTAACCAACCAGAATATTTTTTAGCTAAACAAAATGTTTTGGTGCCAAATTCTGATGAAACGGATGGGTATGTCTATGGTGTGTGCTGAATAAAGTGATTAATTACCTTGGTTTTAAGGCATCTACCTTTTCACTGAATCTAGAATGCATTTATGTTTTATTTTCTACTTATTGATGGTTTAAATAGAGAGTAATCAATTTGTTTTGAGCGTTACGGTAAATAATTCATCTCGAGACGGGACTGTTTCGTAAATCACTCGGGCTACGCCCTCGTGATTTACTTACGTCCTGTCTCTCTCTCTTGATTATTCTGTTTATTACATGATATTTGGAATAAAGAGGTGTTTTACTATAATAATTCAACCCAAACTATTGTCAGATATAATCCAATTTAGTGTAAACACGGAAACATTTCTAAAATTAGCAGGAAGGAAATACGAAATAGTCCTGTCTCGAGGCGAATTATATACAATAACTTGCCGTAAGAATGGGTCACTCTCTTTAGTAAATGACATTTTAGACCAAAATGTCTTTCATTAAAAATAATTCAACACAAAATATTCTCAAATGCAACTCTGAAATACTTCTGAAATTAGCACGTATGAATACATCACTTTCTGTGTCAAATCTTCCATTGGAAATGGCCCAGTTTTATTTTTGTGACTTTCGTTCGATATTTTACTATTTTATGTGGCGTTCCAGTCGCATTTGGGGAATGGCATTCAGCCATAAGGTAAAACATTTCTATTTGGATTTTGTCAACTGTGCTAACGAACCTGTTCATAGAGGAAAGAAAGGATTTTTAAAAATATTCGGAAGGAAAATTCATTTTAATTAACTGATGTGGAACTGGAAAACAAAACATCAACAAATCGGTGGGGGGGGGGGGGGGGGGGGGGGGGGCGTGGCTTATATATGTCAGTCGTTCCAAAGTTACTATTGAAGTGACATAATTCACTCGTGACATTACCACTTTTTAATCAACATTAAATTCAATGCAAAACGAACTGAGGAATGTATTAAATGGGATTTACTGACTTGTGACCAGTGAAAAGTTAAAAAATTTATAGTAATTTATATATTTTTTATACTTACCAATGACCCAGACTTAGCTGGTGCTAACTCTTAAAAATCTAGGGCCAAACACAAATTTTGCCCCCAATCCCCAAAATTTGCATTTAAAACCAAAAGAAATCATGTCCTAAAGGACCTCCATACTTTGCCCCCACTGCGCATGCGCAGTGTCAAGGACGTTCCAAAATTGGCGCCAATCATCATTCTTACTGGCAGTGCCTGGTCAGCGCTATGTACTCAGCTGGGAGGTCAGAGTTCCCAACTCCTGGGAGGGCCATCCCCGTCTGGGTCATTGGTAAGTATAAAAAATATATAAATTACTATAAATTTTTTAACATTTTTATACTGTACCAATGACCCAGACTTAGCTGAATAGTAAAAAGGCTGGAGGGCCTAGGACATAGAGGAAAATCCAATAAGCTCAACTATATAATATAGAGTGAACCCCTCAAGGAGAAAAGGAGTATTAGGCTTTACATGTATCTTTCTTATTTTATGATAAATTAGAAAGATACAATACCCTTCATAATTGAGCACAACAACATTCATGTTCTCTATTAACATCCAGTATAACCCATTATACTAATTATTTTTAAAGTAAGCCAATAAATAAAGTTAGTCCAGAGAATTGAGACTCTTTATATTCATTAAAAGTGTCCGAGGATTGTATATTAACGCTCGTTTGACACTTGACATATACAAATGCTTCACACCGAGCTACACTTTAAAAATATGACATGAATGAATTTTTAACATTAATATTACACTTTAAAACCATCCCGGAAACGACTCAGAATTACTGACTCCAGAGGAGGAATTCCCTTGCTTTTCACTATAAAGCAGGTGACCTAAGGGAACACCCTCCCCCCCCCCCCCCCCCCCTTCCCCTTGGTCAAATAGCCCAGAGCGAAGAGGGCAGCAGGACGGAGTCACTGCCGGAACAGAAAGCCTGCATAACTATAGTTGCAACTGTTTAGTGGACGACATTCTGAGCAACAGATAACGGACCTAAACAATGCAGGTCTCCAGAAATGGACTCAATATTTCTGAGATAAAAATTTGTGAATGTGGATGGCTGAGACCAATAAGCATCCTTCATTAAATCTGTAATAGCCACACTATTAGCGTAAGCCCAAGATGTAGAGAGAGCTCTTACTTCATGAGCCGAAATCTTAAGCACTGACTGCTGGGAAGAAGATAAACTTTCATAAGCAGTACGGATAGTTAATTGAATCCATCTAGCAATAGAATGGACCGAAATGTCCTTTCTATTAGGCATCAGAGACAGAAAGAAACGTTTTCGTCCCTTTCTGATAAACTGAGATCTCTGTTTATAAATGCGTAAAGCTCTAACAGGACAGAGTAAAGGCCTACGCCCGTCTGAAGACAGAAGAGCCTTAATAACAATAGGTTCCGGATATTTATTAGGAGCCTGATTCTTAGCTAAAAATCTAACATTAGTAGTGAAGGTGATAGTGTTCCCGACACTACGATAGTGAGAATCGTCCACCAATAGTGCATGAAGCTCACTGACTCTTCTAGCAGAAGAGAAAGCTAAGAGAAAAGCTGTCTTATAAGACAAGAATTTGAAATCTACTGTCCCAAGAGGCTCAAATGGCTTTTCCTTAAGTTTAAGAAGAACCCAAGCTAAATTCCACTTAGGAATTAACCTAAGAGTTCTGGGTCTATTTATCGAGAAGTTTCTAACTAACTTAGATAAAGAGACATTAGATCCAATTTGTAAACTATCGTGATGTGCATAGGTATCAGATAACATAGACCTATAACCCTTAATAGTAACAGGCTGCAGTTTGATTTCGTCAAACAAGTATACTAGAAAGTTTGCAATGTCTGGTATGGAGGGATCAAAAATATCAACAGAATGATCCCTACACCAACGCCGAAAAACCTTCCACTTAGCCGCATAATTTAGCGAAGAGGAGGTCCTCCTACAGTTAGAAATCGCATTCACTGCTCGTCCTGTAAAGTGCTTGCCATGCAAGAAGGACCGCACAATGGAAAAACGTGAAGGTTGAGACCTTGTGGGTTGTGATGAAGTCGACGCGGTTTCCCCTGCGAAAGAAGATCCTCCCGTGGAGGAAGCTTTCGCGGTAGGTCCCACAACAGACACCTGAGTAGATTTATCCACGGTCTCTGTGGAGACAGAGATGCTACCAACAGAATCTTGCACTGAGATTGTTTTATCTTTAGCAATATTTGCTGAATCAACGGCGCTGGAGGATATGCATATCCTATCATTCCATCCTATGAGATCGATAGAGCGTCTACTGCAAATGCTCTTGGATCCGGGCACGGTGACACATACGTCTGCAACTGATTGTTGAGATGTGTCGCAAATAAGTCTATCATTGGCCGTTCCCACTGGTAGCAAATCTGATTGAATACTTGTTTGTTGAGAGTTCACTCCGACTGCAACAAGCGACCCTTCCGTGAAAGGGAGTCTGCTAGTACATTCAGACGACCCGGTATATGACGGACCGAAAGTAGAACTTGATGTTCTAGAGCAAACAGAAGGATTCTCTCCGTTAGATTGAATAACGGAACGGAATGAGTGCCTCCCTGGTTCCGTATATACGCAACTACTGTCGTATTGTCGGACAGAATTTGGACATGAGCTTTGTGAATAATGTCCATCCAATGATGTAACGCAAGCCAAATTGACATCATTTCCTTGATGTTTATGTGCTTGCTTAGGAACTGTGGATCCCAAAGACACTGGCATCTCGAATCCGTTGGGATCAATGTTGCACCCCAACCTGTTTGACTGGCATCCGTCATAATGGTAAAACTCGGATCCGGCAACTGCAGCGGAACTCCCCGAGTTAACCACTGAATGTTTGCCCAAGTCTGAATCTCTTGTTTCACTTGATCTGACAAGAGAACATCTATGTCGAGCGAATGAATCTTCACACTCCAATTCTGAGTTAAGAAAATTTGGAGAGGACGAGTGCGCAACCGCCCCTTCAGAATGAGATCCGCGGCAGCTCCGCACAAACCTATCAGTCTCATAAACTCCCTCGCTGTGACTTTGTCTGCATGAAGACAATAGCGAGCGTAACAACTGACTAATTTCGCTCTGGTTAACGGCAGACGAACGAGATTGTTGTGCGTCTCGAAGCTCATTCCCAGATGAGTGAATGACTTGGACGGCACCAGATCCGACTTCTCCACGTTTATAACAAAACCGAGATGTCGGAGCAATAGAAGCAGATTCTGCACATCATTCTGAAGCGTTAACTCGTTGCCGTACCTCTGAAGAATGTCGTCCAGGTAGGCCGACGTTACCGCAGACGAATGAGCTCGGAAATACATCATTACCGAGTTCATTACCCGAGTGAAAGCCCAGGGTGCTAGGTTCAATCCGAAGCACATCGCCCGGAATTGATACACAACTCCTAGGACTGCGAAGCGTAGATACTTTCTGAATGTCGGATGTACCATGACATGAAAGTACGCATCCTTGAGATCTATGCTTGTAGCATAATCGTTCACCCGAATACTTGCGCTGACCGACCGAATCGTCTCCATATAAAATTTCATGAGCGACGATCAGCTTGTTTATCCAGCTCAAATCTATGACTGGACGGAACGAGCCGTCTGGTTTCGGAACCAGAAACAGATGGCTGTAGAATCCCGGTGTTTCCTGGTCTTCTACGACCTCTACCGCGTTCTTCATTAAAAGAGACTGCACCTCCGATAACTGAGCATCTCTTTTCTGCGGATTTGACGGAAGTTGAGTCCATTTTGGACTTCGCGTTAACGGAGGCTTTCGTTTGAAGGATATTCTTAGACCTTCCGAAATCACCCCTCTCACCCAAGGGTCGTCCGTAATCGACGCCCACTCTTCTGAAAAACTCGACAACCTTCCGCCAACTGGAACACGATAGAGGTTGAAGCCATCACCTCCTGGACCTGCGAGGCCTGCGGGAGGAGAAACCACGTCCTCCACGACCCGCACCTCGTCCCGTCGACCTCGGGGCGTCTGACCGATTGTCCCGGCCCGAAGGACGTCCCGCACGAGAGTCGCTGCCTTGACGGTCTCTTGAATAAGACCAAGAGGACGCACCGGAACCTCTATAGGAACCTTTCTTGGGCGCATTAGACCCAGAAGTGCCTGTCTTATTCTTCTCTGTCGTATCCGACTTATTGGAACCGGATTTAAACAACAGAGAATCTGAAGCTTTCTTCGTAATTTTATCGTAGATTGCAGAAAGCTTGCCGTCGAATAGAAGTTCTCCGGAGACCGAAGCGACTCTGAGAGAGTTCTTCACCTTACTATCCACACGTGTGGATGTAGCTAAGGCTGCGTCACGTCTAACCAACTCCAGGTTTGCCACTGAAAGGGCGGAGTTATACGTGGAATAAGCCACTGCCCTTGAAAGAAGTCTTAAAGAGGATTGTATATCCTGGAATTCTTTCCCTTGAAGACGCAGTGATAACGCCTTTGTAAGGTGGTCTGCGTAAGATAAAGCGTCTAAACTGGCCCTGTTAGACATGATTGTCATATCCAACACCGCGGTTGGAACGGACATAGATGATGGTAACGACAATTCTAAGTCTTCCGCCTCATCGTCAAGACGCAGAGGAACTCTCGGAATACCCTGTCCTGCCGTATCGAATTTATTCCTTGCATTAATGAAAGGCAGGTTAAGAGCATTGGAGGACAAGAAACCAGCTTTGCCTGTTTTGGAAGCAAGCTTGAATATAGCGTCGTTCAATAATTCAAATGTTCTTGTGACATTATTGGACTGAGACGGAAACTCAGGGACAATGTCTCTGAACCGCTCAAAGAATTCAGTGTCCAATGATGCTATTATTCTCTTGTCCGGAACCGCAGCAGTCTGGCCCGACAGAACAACGTGAGGAAGGAAGTGCCGGATAAAATCCACGGCAGCTTTATGTTGTTCCGAAAGGGATAGCTCCAAGTCATCCGTATCCCTTTCACCATCCGGTCGGACCTCACGATGCTCCCGGTCGTCCGCATCCGATGCTTCGGCGGAGCATACCGACCCAGCGCCGTCGGATAATTCCCGATCCGACACCGATTCTGTCGGCTGCTGGGATGCTGCGATAATTTGTGCTATCTGAGCAAGCACGTCCGTCATCGAGGCCTGCGGAGTGGCGGTCTTTCGCTGCTTCGCCGCGGGAAGCTCTGCATCAACTGACTCCCGCATACTCTTCCTATGCGAACGTCCGGAGTCTACCGGCCCCGTGTCCCTGGCTACCGGATGGCGTGACCTGGTCGCCGAAGAATCCCTTATCGGCGAAGCTGGTAGAATATCCGCGGTTACGTAGCCAAGGTGCGGTCGTGTGCGCTGGTGAGAGGATGAGGAAGCCTGAGCAGTCTCCGCAGACTGCCTAAACAACGGAGCGCCCTGAGCGACGGACGTGTGCTCCGCTTGCGACACATTTTGTACCACAACATCAGGTTCCTGATGTTGTTGTACGAGAGAGGGACCTCTCTCGCTCGCGGCCCGGGTGGACCTGGACGAGCTAGGAACCGGACTTGAAGGCTTCCTCCGATCTCTCCTAACATCCGCCGTCACTGGGTGTGCACCTGGTATATTTATAGTGCTTGCATCACCCAACATTTCCTCCTGGACCGCAACGGACGAACCCGGCTGCCAAACCATTCGGTGAATGGACGCTACACTGGGCGAGCTAGCGGACGACAGCGCCGTCGATCCTACTAGGGACCTCTTAAGCAACTGTCGTATCTCCATGAGCACTTTTGCTGCAAACTCTTCATTCAATTGTGACGACGGAAGCGCACTCTTGGAAGATAACATGGAAACATCACCCTGTTCTTGTTCCTCTGAAATAGAAACTGATAGACTAGAGTGACCCTGCAGAGAAAGGACCGGCATATCCCTTTCTCCATTAACAACATACCGTGACACACGTTTTCAATGTTTGTCATCCCAATATTGACATATTGAACAGGAGTTAGTGCGAGTACACTGACTACAATTAATACAATGATCATGAAAGTCAGAGGAAGATTTCTTCCTATTACAATTTGAACAATGTCCTTTCATTGTGAAAAGACAACAAGTCCTAGTACTCGCACAAACCCCTAAACACAAAGATACATAATAACATGATCCATTAACATTGAAAAAAGCAAATGAAATTCAAAATAATTTTTGAAAAATATTTTTTCAGCGAAGCCCAAGTTTCTGAAAAGTAACGTTGAGCCCCAATGGATCCCAAGGGTAAGTGTGGTCAAAAATTTTAAAATTATTTTAAATAATTATTGCAACACTTTCGGATAATAATAATGTATCTTGTAATGAGATAAACTACTCCAAAGGCAAAAAGCCCCCCTCAAAAGAGACTGTTGCCAATGTAAACAAGAAGTGTATAAACACCAGAAAACATGACTCCAGGCACTGACAATACTGGCCCGAAATCAGTTATCAAAATTACACACTATCTGATGCAAAACAGAGACTTCCAGAGAAGAATCTGCAGAACATCAGATGGTAGATGCAGAACACAACGTCTAAACACCCATGGGTGAAAACGTAAACATGGGGAAAATAACAGAATTCATTCTGTAACCAAGCTAATTCTCCCAAGAAAATTTTAGTAGTAATCTTACTCAAAAATATGACAAAAGCATGGGAGAATAGCAAGGGGGGGACTTACAGGATAAGGAGAGAGGAAACACTGAATAAGCAGTGCAACTTCAAAGCAAGAATGACAACAACAGGCCCATGCCTCGAAAATAGGCAACTTAACATAATTTTATAACAAAATTTCAAGTTACAGCCCTGATTATTTTCTGTCACTCCTTTTTCCTCTTCTCCTTCTCTATCCTCCTTAGAATCACCATTTCTCCAATATTTATGTGTCTGGCATCATTTAAACTGAGATTTACAAGCACAAAGATCAGTGAGATGTTAACTGATGAAGGGCCAAACAAAGAATGATGATTGGCGCCAATTTTGGAACTTCCTTGACACTGCCTTGCGCAGTGGGGGCAAAGTATGGAGGTCCTTTAGGACATGATTTCTTTTGGTTTTAGATGCAAATTTTGGGATTGAGGGGCAAAATTTGTGTTTGGCCCTAGACTTTTAAGAGTTAGCACCAGCTAAGTCTGGGTCATTGGTACAGTATAAAAATATATGTTTGTACAAAGCGGGGTATCTGGAGAGATTTAGTTAGCAGTGATGTTTGTTTGTTTATTGGGATTCAAGGACACTTTCAACAGCCAGGTTTAGATCATATCTGTCAGTTTTAAGGGTGGAAGAAGACAGAGTACCCAGAGAGAACCATTTAATATGTTTGTCCAAATACTGGTCTGTCACCCTCAGCCTCTGTCAATCATGTTCTCCAACGAGTCTTTCTTTCTTGACCAAATCACAGGGCTTTGGTAAAACCTACGATTGTCTCTGCCTATGCAGTTGTTTCTAAGCAAGCCTTGGTTGCCTATACAATTGGCCAAGACTAGTGCAGAACCAATTGTATGTTTAGGCCACGAAGCGATGTTCGATTATTTGACAGACGATTACGATTGTCGATCATTTGTAAATTTTCAATGAGGTGTACTTATTTTGGTGGAAAACGCAAACGTATCTACACTGTTCATACAGATATTCGAGAATCAAATTCAAGCACTATTTAAGAACTTTTGAAGGACTGTGTTAACGATATTTTCAAGGACTATTATTGTGTGCCACAGTGCATACTGTTTCGATGGCCTGTCACATAAAGACAATTTTGTATCGTATTTAATATGACACAAAATTAGGAAATGTCAAAAGTAAATTTTTAAACAAACTATTTCACCAACTGCACAATTCTTTTCACAACCTACCTTATAAAATGGTCAATCCAAATAGTCTCCGCATAATCACAGCTCATTTCAACCAATAATCCATCTATGCATAAATATATTAATTATGCTCGAAAACAAGAGGCCCATGGGGCCTGAAGCGCTCATCTTGCACAGAACACAATTTAAACAGAGTCCAAGAATGAGTCTACATTAAGCAAGCCATCTCCATAGGCTGCACTGTCAATCCTTGAGTCCCTCAGGAGTGACAAAAATAATCCGGGCATCATGCCTTTTCTTCAGTTGATCATAAAGTAAAATGTAGAGCTCCCATATGAAGCCCCTTGATACAACCTATGTGGATTAATCTTAGTTACACACCTCTGGAGGGTACTGAATACAAAATTTTTAATTCTTCAGCAACTTGGCCAATTCCGGCTCCCATAGAGAGCCCAAATATTAACCCAGGCTCTTGATTTGAACACAGATGAATCTGACTTCCCTAGAGATGTTGTGTACCGAATATGAAAGCATTCTGACTGTTGGATCTGAAGAAGAGAAATTGTAAAGAAATTTCTTCAAATTGCACTACGTTCAAATCTGTCTACCATAGCGAGCCCAAATATTAACCTATGGATCCGATTTGAACAAACTTGAACCTGCCCCCCCCCCCCCCCCCCCCCCCCCCCCTAGAGATGTTGTATACCAAATGTGAAAGCATTCTGACAAGTGGATCTGAAGAAGATTTGTGAAGAAATTCCCTCATATTGTACTAAGTTAAATTTCATGCTCCCATATGGAGCCACAAATATTAACCTAGGCACTCGAATTGAACAGCCTGGAATCTTCCGTAGGAAGCCCAAGTATTAACCTAGGGACTTGGTTTGAACAAACAATCTTGAATCTGACCCTCATAACAAAGATGTATACCAAACATTAAAAGATTCTGACTGGTGGTTCTGAAGAAGAAGATTTTTAAAGAATATACCTCATATTACCCCATGTTAAAACTTTGGGCTCCCCCCCCCCCCCCCCCCCCCCCCCCCCCCCCCCCCATGAATGCTGTATACCAAATATCAAAAGATTCTGATGATTGGTTCTGGAGAAAAGATTTTTTTAAATTTTTGCAAATATGCTGACTCAGCATTTTTTCGATGCCCATTACAGAACACCCTAACATAACCGATGGCATTTTTTTTACCATTCAGTTCTACTGGTCCTAAGGATACTTCATACCAAATAACAGCTCTCTGTTCCATGTGGTTTGGGAAATATGGGTGTTTGAAAATATTTAGATTTTTAGCTCCCAGGGTTCCAATGGGGATCCGGGATTTTTTTTTTTTTGCATGGGTCAAGTACTTATGACCCAATAATACCACAAACCAAATTTGGTTCATATTGGACCATCGGTTCAGAAAATAGAAATTTTGGGCGGGGCCAAAAATTATACCCCTCCTATTACAAAGCCAAATATTACTTCACGGACTTCGTTTGAACAAACTTGATTCTACACCTCATATGGAAGCTCCAAAGCAAATATCAAGTCATTGTACACACTGGTTCTTGAGAAGAAGATTTTTAAAATATTTTGGACCACTTCCCCCCACTCCCTCCCTATGGGGCTGGGCATGTTGAGTTGAACAAAAATAAAATGCCCGTTTGGGACCATCACTAACACAAACTTTCACTTGAATTGGCCCAGTGGCTTTGGAGGAGAAGACCAAAACATAGTGTTGACAGACGACGGACAGAGAGTGATGAGATTAGCTCAGTTTGACTTTGTCAAGATGAGCTGAAAACACTCAACTGGTTTTTGAGTCAAGTTGAGAGGCTTGTGTTTTTTTCCACAGCCTGCTTCCACTACACGTAATTAATCATTTGTGGTTTGTCATCAAATATACAATCATTTCCAATAACTATCCCAAGTCCCAAAAACAATCATTTTGATTTTTTAGCATATATCTCTTGAAGTTGTCCACTTCAAGTACGGCATTATGCAACAAAATCAAAAGGTGTTGTGGGACAGAAAAAGTTTCTAAGTCAAAAAGTGAAAACAGAAAAATTTTCTAAGTCCAAAAAGTGAAAAAAGGCCATAACTATGGGAAAGATTATTGGACAGAACCCATTCCTTGTGTATATCCATTCACCCATGCGGGTCTATCAACATACCAAAAGAGATCCAAATCTGACCAATGGCTTTGAAATTACAATGTAAAATGTTTGTATGGACAGGCAGGTGGACAGGTGGTTGGATGGATGGATGGATGGATGGATGGATGGATGGATGGATGGATGGATGGATGGATGGATGGATGGATGGATAGATGGATGGATGGAGGGAGGGCTTCACAAATACCCCAAATCCTGCTTTGGAGGTCGGGGGGTATAATAACATGTAAAATGCACACAAAAATGTTTTGGAGGCAATAGGAACTTCCCAATTATGAAATCGTTGTTGCCATTATCATTCAATCCCTGCTAATCAGCCGATTATACTGACCAATTCCAGTTATTGGATCATCACTATCCAAGGCTTGCTGCAAACAACCACCAAGATGAAACGAAAGATGGATGACAATGAAACAGTATGGAGTGTTATACAAGTACTTACTGTTGGTTGTTAAGTCCAATTTCTGAAGTATTTCTAGCAACTGTGTTCATATCCTTTTAAGTTAGACCAGCTTGATGGATTGGAAATTTTGTGGTTTGGAATTGGGAAAAGTCACGCACTGATCTTTTGGGGAATGGGGCCATATTCAGCCCCTGTCATCACCCAAATCCTTGGATGAGGTTTATAAATTCCATAAAAGTAGAATGAATCTAAGGTCCTTTTCACCGTCTGAATGGGTTAACAATATGTAAACAATACACATGGTTCAAATTTTAATCAAGGAAAGAATGTATTATTCCAACATTCTTCAATCACAAAGGATGCTGTGACCTTAATCCAAGTGTTGATATATTAAGATAAATATTAGGTAAGTGGCAAGAAGGTGATGCATTTAGTTCTTTACTATGTTTTCAGAGAAGCCAATTGGAATTCGAATAAACTGTAGCAAAAATATTTTTTGGAATAACATACAATCTAATAAAAATAGGCCGATGAAATCGTCAGATGTGCACCCATACGCACAACTAGTAGAAAGCTGTATGACGGAGGGCCACCACAGATGCCGACATTATGTACACCATACAAGGTATGGGTACATATAGAAATGGATTGGAGGTGGCTAATTTGATGGATAAAGGGTTAATATCTCCAGAGAAAATTATCAGATTTACATAAAAACTATACAGCACAGCACATCAGTAACCTGAATAAATATATAAAGTAACATGACAATCGGATTGATATTTTTTAAGTTATCTCACCAAAAGGATTGGAGGAATTTTCAATTTGAAGGATAAAGGGGGTTAATATCTCCGGATCAAGATATCAGATTTACACCAAAAACTACACAGCTCAGCACATCAGTAACCTGAACACAATTATAAAGTAACTTGACAATGCAAGCAATATTTTTCCAAGTTATCAAATGCCAAAGGGATTGGAGGAATTTTCAATTTGAAGGATAAAGGGTTAATATCTCAGGATCAAAATAACAGATTTACACCAAAAACTATACAGCCTGGCACATCAGTAACCTGAACACAAATATAAAGTAACTTGACGATACAAGCAATATTTTTCAAGTTATCGAATACTAAAGGGATTGGAGGAATTTTCAATTGGAAGGATAAAGGGTTAATATCTCAGGATTAAATTATCAGATTTACACCAAACACTATACAGCTCGGCACATCAGTAACCTGAACACAAATATAAAGTAACTTGACAAGACAAGCAATATTTTTCAAGTTATCGAATGCCAAAGGGATTGGAGGAATTTTCAGTTTGAAGGATAAAGGATTAATAATGTCTCTAAATCAAAATAACAGATTTACACCCAAAACTATACAGCTCAGCACATCAGTAACCTGAACACAAATATAAAGTAACTAGACAATCTAAGCAATATTTTTCAAGTTATCGAATGCCAAAGGCATTGGAGGAATTTCCAATTTGAAGGATAAAGGGTTAATATCTCAGGATCAAATTATCCGATTTACACCAAAAACTATACAGCTCGGCACATCAGTAACCTGAACACAAATATAAAGTAACTTGACAATACAAGCAATATTTTTCAAGTTATCGAATGCCAAAGGGATTGGAGGAATTTTGAATTTGAAGGATAAAGGGTTAATATCTCAGGATTAAATTATCAGATTTACACCAAAAACTATACAGCTCGGCACATCAGTAACTTGAACACAAATATAAAGTAACTTGACAATCCAAGCAATATTTTTAAAGTTATCGAATGCCAAAGGGATTGGAGAAATTTTCAATTTGAAGGATAAAGGGTTAATATCTCAGGATCAAAATAACAGATTTACACCAAAAACTATACAGCTCGGCACATCAGTAACCTGAACACAAATATAAAGTAACTTGACAATCCAAGCAATATTTTTCAAGTTATCGAATGCAAAAGGGATTGGAGGAATTTTCAATTTGAAGGATAAAGGGTTAATATCTCAGGATCAGATTATCCGATTTACACCAAAAACTATACAGCTCGGCACATCAGTAACCTGAACACAAATATAAAGTAACTTGACAATCCAAGCAATATTTTTCAAGTTATCGAATGCCAAAAAAATGGATATGGACGCTGGATGGACAGACGAACGGATGGACAAAGGATGGACGAATGACAGATGGTCACCCCGGATGCCGACATTATGTGTACCATACATAGTATGGGTACACATAAAAAGGAAGGTCACAGCTACAAGTTATATACTTAACCATGAGTTGTTCAAATTGAACCATGCTATAATATATCTCTATTGAGTCAGTGTTAAAACTGAATGTGAATGATGAGATTTGGATTTGTTGTGTTGAGGGTAGCTGAAACTATCATTTAGAAACATAAAATCTTGGAATTCTAAGACAATGAAAGTCAGTAGTTCCAAAGTCGAATGCTGGATGAGCATCAAAATTGACTTTACATTCATTTTTTATGGCTTAGGACAAAAATCCAATCTGAATTAGCAGTGCTGAGTGAAGTGAATGTTATCCTGGAAATTCTCAGATAAATACTTTCACACAATCATGGATGGCCATCCTCCATCCCCTCAATTCACCCACCCCTCAATCTCACCAATAGAGAAGCCCACTCAAAGGACACTAATGTCCCTACTTTACCATAAAACTTTATGAAGGCAAAGTAAGACAAAAACAAACTCAGTAAGGTGAAACTTGAGTTGTTGCTAAGAAACTGTAACAAACTACTTTTCACAAAGTCATGGGGAATAAATCAGGAACAAAATTGTTAAAATGACTGAATGCACACTGACCTGGATTTTGTCATCGTAAACAACATTTTATTCAAGCTTTAAAAAAATTGGTAAAGGTAAACTCAACTTACTGTCCAAAAACCATCAAATATATTACTTTTCACTAACTCAAGGAGAATAACTCCAAATTTCTGAATGCATAAAGTTATTAACCAGAAATATAAAATATATTATTTTTCTTATAACTCAAAGAGACTAACTATGCAATACCAAATGCGAATACAGGCAAATGAGCGTCTGATCTGTGTTTCGTCATTCTATACAAGTTAAAGTTTCAAAAACAATTCTGAATGCATACTGAAGTTATCATTTGATTTGACAATTTCCATTTGATTATTTCTGTGACTAAGCTCTTTGACCCCTCCTCCACCAATCCTTGACAACATGTTAATGAATCTCAATGGGTCCTGTTTTGCAATATCATGACAACTCCATAAACTAATGAACAACAGAAATTAACAAGAATGGCCATTGATCATTTCCAAAGTTTAATCTCGGCTTGCAATTTCTAAGTTTAACTCTTTGAACATGTGAGGTCACTTTAACGACACAGACACATGGTATGTCAATCTTTCATTAAGTAGGATGCCTAAGTTAAGGGTGAGGTAGACCAATCAATATTTTCAACGTACAGCCCCAAGGCTGCAGGTTGAAAAAATTGATTGGTCAACTCCAAAATAATGGAAACGGACTTCTAATTGCTAATTTGAACTGACCTGGAAGATACCACCAGTGTTCAAAGGGTTAACACATTTCACCTTCTATTAGCTCTTTCCAATGCCAGGGTTAGGTTTTCAATCATCACTAAATAACTAATAATCATTAATGTTCAAATGATAACTTCAGGACTTTATTATAAGTGCAATGGTCAAGTAAATGTGTTAATCCAAAAATTTATAACAGCCATTATCTGGTCGAGTGCAAAATTTTTTCTCATCCTCAAGATTTGTTTACACATTTTTGTCTTCAGGGGTTGCCTATAGGTACTCTCCCATCAATTGTAACAATGCAAATCGATGGAGATAGAGCAATTTTACTTACAAGATAATATGAAGGACATCCACAGAATATGAAGCCTTTAACTGTAGGTACCTGCAGTCCTGAATAAAGCCCAAATGTGGGCTTCTAGCACTCTACCAGTTAATGACATTCTGAAGTAGTTAGTTGTTAGCATCCAAGCATCTGGCATCAGAAATGCAAGACAACATTACACACAATCCATGACTTATCTAAATCTGGTCACAAACTCCATCTCTGTGGGTCAAATGGTTCAACCCTTTCAACATTGCTGCCCCCAATAGTATTGTCTTGTACAAAACTGACTGCAGCACGGGGTACAAATCTATTTCATATTTGTTGGGAGACACAATAACTTAATTTCGTTACATGTTGTTTCGACTTTATTGGGGTTTAATGACACTTTCAACAGCCAGGGTGACATCATGTCGAACGGGTGTAGAAAGCCCGCAAACCCTCAGAGAACCATTGAGCAATAGTTGACTCCCCAACATACTAACCTGGCACAAGCAGATTTTGCAGTAGTTGAAGGAAAGTGCACTATTGACTTGCAATAAGTCTTAGTGCACAGTGCCACCTTGCTCAAACATGGGTAATCTGGATTAATCATTAAGAGACTGAGAACTTTTATATATTTTTGCTACACTTTTGACAATTTACATCCTGTAGCTTTGCAGTTGCTTTCAGGAAAGTCTTGCCTTGCTATATTGACAGCTAATACTTGCCTAAAACAAATGCCATAGTACTAAGTATGTAACTTATGAGTTAATGCAGAGACTGCATATTAGAGCACCTGTTCTGATGCAGCAAAAGTGATCGAAGAAGAAATTAGGCCCTTAACCCTTTGAACTCGTAAGACCGATTTTTTGTCCAAGGCATAATTTTATCCCATTTTTGTCCTATTATAAGAGGTCTATACACAAGACATTGATGATAAAATAATAACCCCAGTCTGCAGCCAGATGGCTGCAGACTGCAGTTATTATTTTGTCCTCCTTATATGTTGATATCAGACAGACCCATCTCAATGTAAGTGTACTCAAAGGCGATACCATTCCAGGAAATGAGGGTTCAAAGGGTTATGGGCTAAGTGTCTTGTAAAGGGGCACAATGCACACACACCAAATTTTGTCACATAATCTGACTCTTTTCTGACCTTTAAAACTTATCTTTTATAAGTGTTAAAGCACGATGGTTCAATAATATTTTAGAAGTAGCTCCAGCCATACACAGTTGTATTCTAGTGCAAAATTTAACCCAGATTGCCAGTTAACATGTGGCAAGTTATGGATAAAAAAAAATATGACTTGATTTTTTAACCATTTTTTCAATAGAATTCCATTTCTGAATGCTTCAATATAACCAAGTCATTAGGAACTAATTCTCTGGAGTGGTTTTTTAAATGGTAATCCCAAGCCTTAATGGAAGAGCTGGTTCGATCCATTTAGGCATTCTTTACTGAGTTTTAAGTCAAGTGATAAATACAGGGTTCACTGTCTCAAGAATGTAAAAATTCAAGACCTTAGCAAGCCATTCTCATGAATCTTTCAGATAAGTTTCAAGACTTTTCCCTGCATCAGAGCTGCAACCGGAATCAACAGATCACTGTGAGAGCAAATTTGGGTTTCTTTATGAATTATGAATGTAAAAAAGGTCAGACTGAACAGATACATGGAGAAGGGGATAGTGACTTCCAGTTATCACTGCATCATTTATCCAATTAAAAGTCAAGGACTTTCAAGGACTTTGCTCAAATTTCAAATACTTTCAAGGCCTTGAAAATGAATTTTCAATTTCGAGGATTACCATGAATTCAAGAACTTTCTCAAGATTTTCAAAGATCATAATGAACCCTGTTAATAAAATCTTTCTGTTATCCTCAGTTTAGAGTGAACTTTATGAAACTCGCCCAGTAAAATTTAACCCTTAAAGCCCTTAACATGCATGCCATCATTAGGCGGTTCAACAGACAATAGGCAAATTATCTAGGCAGTGGTCTTGGCTACCTGTTAAGGTAGACAAGACATAACTAGAAATCACTGCTCAACCTCTGGTCATATAAAGGCTGTGAGCTGGTGGGAATTCAGAACATTTGTCTAGGCCCTAAAGGGTTAACTACAAAAAGGTGATTTGGTGTAGGTCTTCAATCTACAGCCCAATAGGGCAATCAGATTAAACCTTGCAAGCTTTAGGCAAATGTTCCTGCCCAGACCTGGATTTCTATTGCCAATGAAGTAAGTATAATTTGGGCACATTTAATCAAATTTTCTCCTTGTAAATTGAATGGATTTTTGCACCAATGAAGTCTTGAGCTAAAATTAGATGAATTTCTCAACAAATCCAGTGATGGCTGCTTCAGAGCAGCCATAGTTACATATAAAGATAAATATCTTGAAGATACTGATCCCCTTTATAAAGTTAGTGATTATAATGGACTACCAACATTTCCTTTACTCAAAAATCAAAAAAAATTATCAACAAGGTTGAAAGGGTTAAAAATTATATAACTTCAAATATAAAGTTAATTAAAAATGATGACTTACTTCAAATATGTTGTCTAATTTCAGCAGCATTTCCATTCCTGTATCATTTTGTATTATATATGGTGCTATAGTTTCTCCAGGTTTCTCAGTTGGTTCCACCAGCCGGTAAGCATCTCCAAATGCCTAGAAGAGAACACATCAGGATATACATATACATTATTACCACTATATGGGTTTCAGAGATAGTGTATCGAAGTAGAGACCACCTCGTCTCTGAGCATATATACTGATGAATTTGATATATGACTCATTGCTCTACTAGTACTATAATCGCTAAAATTTATAGTGGTGTTTCACCTCTGTGTTTCTTTGTTTATTTTTCATGTTTAATGCAGGGTAGGCTTATATAAAAATATCATCATAGCAAAAAATGATTTTGTCTAATTTATTTCATTCAGCTGATGATTTATTTGTCACTTTTTTATAAAAAAAACTGACCTTGACATCTGTAAAATAGCTTGATGCTGACTGAGTGCATAAGAGTGACTGAGATTGAGATAAGAAACATTCTCTTTCAGAATCACTTCACTGTAACAGTTTATGCTCAGTGATTTTACAACTGTGTACAGACAAGGCTTGGTTGCTTATATTGTTTAAAAAGGCAACCAAGACTTGTTTAGAAACAACTGCCAGTGTACTTAAATGTTTACCCAAGACATCATGGTGAGACACTAGTTCCAAGGTAGTAAAGTTTGTTGATTGTCAAAAGTTGGCTTTTAAGAATTAAATCAGAGATATATTAAATTTTGAAAAAATATACTGATATTCTTTCTAATGTCTAAAATGGCTTTTGTTTGCAAAATGAAACATACCATTTCTATAATTGTATATACTTCAAACAAGGTGAGAAGTAAAAAAAAATTTAATTTGACAACACTTTTTGAAATAAATAAATAAATAAATAAATACTTTTCACTTTCAACAAAAAGTATTTGAACAGGTGAAAGGCAAAAGTAAAGACAAAGTGGGACAGATGAACAATTAAAGAATGGGATTGCAATGCCTGCCATTCTTACCTTTCCAAGATTGTTAAACACATCCAGGCAAGTTTTTGTTACGACAAGCTGAAGAGAATCCTGAGATTTAATACATATAGACATTTTTGGAGGTGGAAGGACAATATTTTCTGTTTCTGTATCATCTTCTGGCAACGGTGGAAGATCATCATTCTGTGTCACCTAAAATCCAAAATAAAAATTATGTAAAATCTTGTGTCCTCACATGTGGACAATACATTATGCAAATTACTTTTAAAAAATGTCTGCTATATTTAACCTAAAATATTAAAATTTATTTTTTACTCCCATATAATCACAGCAATGAAAAGATTTAACCTCCCACAAATTGAAATGCATATGAAACACTTTGCATGATGACATAAGCAAATTTTTTTTGTGTTAAACATGTTAAATAGTGAGTCAGCAAAACTACTGAGTTGGTAAAAGAGATGGTTAATCTTTAAGAAACAAATCGGCTACAACCACCCTCATAATCACCTAATTCAGCAGTTTAAAAAAAAATATTTTTCATAAAATTTCAACAAAACTATATCATGTGCTGCCTCATTGGAATGAGCTCAGTGAGCTCATTCCAATGAAGGTTCACATGACATGGTTTTCTTGACACTTTTTGAAATGTTTAAAAAAACATTAATTAAAATAATAAATTTGATATCATGTTTATTTTGTAAAGGATTAATAGGTAAGAAAGAAATATGACATGACTGTTATAACATCTTTCAAGCCCACCCCCAGCCCCCAACCCAATAAATTAAGTAGACCACCTGTCACAGACTGCAGTGGGGTATAAAGCCTTTTCTAGTTTCTGACAATAATTATTAGAGATGCCTGTCACAGTAATCAGTGCTTCGTGTGAGACGGGCACGAGTGCGAACGCGTCCGTTCGCGCTCGTATTTTAAATTTGTTGGGTGCCATTATTCGCACTCTTAACAGACACAGTGTCACTGAAATTCTGGTTTGAAAATCAGGCGAGTAATTTGTGCGTGCCTCAATTTTTTAATAATCTCTCGAATCCAATCAATAGTTTACCCACGAAAACAATTTCGTTATAGTAATACACATGTGGCATCATTCCGGCATCATTCTGGCATGCGCAGTTGTGACTGTTACTATATACTGACTGTGATTTTCCAAAACATGCGCACGTTGTGGAAAATCCCCGGCTAAATTTCATAACAGGCACTCTGCACATGTGATGTGTACAGTGCAATTGGTTCCTAGAGGGGTCTGGCCAATTGAACGACATTATTTATTGACAATTTGTTCCAGAAAGTGTGACCATCTCAGTTTTGTTAACTTGCACATGAAGAGTCAGAAAGTGTGATGTTGGTCATATGTTCATCTACTTCTATTTCCTCAGCTGCCCTCGTGGGTATCAAATTTTTTTATACCAAACCAACAGCGAAACTTACCCATATATAAATTGTTATTAAACTCCCACGCACCTGTTTTCCCTGATGAGTCTTTTTCAAACAACAAATTACAATAAGCCATTGCCATTCTGACATTTTTTGAATGGGAACGAGAAGATACGGAATTACAGACAACTTGCACCAAAGACAACTCAGACCAAGACCAGTCGGCCCACTTTTGAAGACAACTTGGCCCACTTTAACCTGGTCTTGAACTGGTCCGACTTGTCTTGGTCCGAGTTGTCCTGATACTGAAGGTACGACCCCAGGAGGATTCAGCCCGGGAAGATTCGGCCTCAGACTTCGAAATTACGGAATTTACGCGAGTTAAAAAAAATACTTAGTATGAGTAACACAGGATATCATAAAATAATATGATGCTTCGACCTGATATCATTTTTAGATAATCTGTGATACAAAATATTTTAAGATCAGATAATGACATTGTTCCCCTGGGGAACCCCAGGAAGTGAGGCAGTGCTTGTTTACTATGGTCAGCAAGTTCTGTTGTACTGGTAAAATAGGACCCAGTCACCATTGACCAATGCTTGGGGTGGAAGTCCTCTAAAATGGGCAACATGGGTATAAACAATTGACTACCCTTGACTTTATCTCCATGTTGTGGTCACGATTAGCCATTGTGCATAAACAGGTGACCTTAAACACCAATAAATAAATAAATAATGGCATTGTTGGAATAAAAAACAACACACACTGTAGAGATCATTAACTTTTATTTATTTACTGCCAGTGCTATATTAAAATATAGTTTCATTTGAAAATACTATCTGTGAAATACTGATTCAGATTATTTGTATACACAGAATAAATGTGTGTCGATCCCCATGATTTTGATTTCCCCCTCATACTCACACCTGACTCTCTTTCAATGACTGATGTGTAGTGTGTGTGGGGGAGGGGAGGGAGGGGTGGTGGGTAACTTCACTGGGAAGAAAGTGTTGCAAAAAGTTCTGGTAAAATGGGTTTCCTGGACAATTGGCAGACTGGTGATTTATGGCTCGTCTGATGTCAAATGATGTCTGCAGTGTGCGCTCTCCTGCTGTTTTCCATATGGCAATCCTCTTTAATTCTTTTTTTCCAAGCTTATGTACATGTATAGATATCAATACTCCAAATAATTAAAACTGCAGTTCACGAGTGTGAATAGCACCCGTCTCATATTCTGCGAGAGCTAAAAGTCGCACCCGCCAAATTTGCTCATACGAAGCACTGAGTAATATAGTAATGTTAGGTATTGCAAATTTCTCTTATACTTGAAAAATTAATTTTAAAAAATATGCAATCACTTTAATTTGCACAGGCAACTGGCAATTGCCTCCATCAGTTTAAGTTTCATATCTCAAGACTATTGGCCTAAAAAATTCTCCAACAAAACTGTAAAGCTACTTTAATGGCGACAACTATTTGTAAAACACAGAAAATCATCCAGTATTTTATAATTTTCATACAAAATTCTATTACACAGAGTGTTAACTAGATTATATATTGCTGAATTTATTTATTTATTGTGGTTTAACAACACTTTTGACAACCAACAGTCATCTCATGTCGCACTGTTTTATGAGTGCAGAGAACCATCAAGCAGTGGCGAGTAATGTCCGACTCCAAAAATGTACCATCTGCGCACAAGCAGGTTAAGCACTGGTTGAAGGCAAGTACACCATCAATGTCACAGCATCAATACCAATCGGGATTAAGTGCTTTGCCCAAGATTCCTGGCAGAGATTGAACCATGGTCCTTTTGGTTTGAAGTCGAATGCTGTAACCACTGATCCATCATGCTCCCTATCTTTCTGAAGAGAGCACTAATAAATTAAATTTTTATACTGGAAGGACTGAGGCCAAGAGGTCTGCACAAAAATTTGTTGTCAGTAAAATTGTCCAAAAGCTCATATTTTTTTAAAAATTCAATTAAGAGATTTATTTAACCCTAAAGTACACACACAGCCATAAACGGCCCCTTTTATATTGCTAAGAAAACATTGACCCAAATGTATTCATCCTTGATAATTCTACTGGTCGGGTGCATTTACCTTGAGTGTTTTTACATCATTGTTGGCTGCCTGTACAGGCACCCAGTAAAAATGTAGAAACACTGTTAAGTCATCTGCAGCTGTGTACTTGTATATACAGTAGCTATTAACATAAAATTAATCTGAGGACTTAAGGGTAATTATAAATGCAATTAACAGGTTTAATTTGTTTTAAATCTATGGTAAATAGTTTGGTCTGTGAAAGTTATATGCAATTAACAGCATTATTTTATAAAATGATCAAAAATTAAGTGGGCTGTAATATGTTTACCTCTAAACCTAATTCCCATTTTCTTCGTTTACCATTATCCAATACTGGTTCTAGCAGAGGTTCCCATACTGCTAGCTTCTCATTGTAATATGCAATCTCCACAGATAATGTACTGTCCACTACAAGCTGTAAATAAACAAGACGGTACTCATTATACATAATATTTATATTTATCATATGACTCGTTCGTTTTGTTCACTTTAAAACATTTGATATTTTGTTTTCATGTTAATCAGTGATAAATAAAGCCTTCCGTTAATTTCATTGATCAATTTCAAAACTAGACAATTTGATTGGCTGAACAAAATACAACTTGGCCACATTTTCAAAATTTGCATAATTAGAATTGGAAGTTTTCATTGGTCAATTTCAAAACTGGACAATCTAATTGGTTAAACAAAATACAACTGGGTCACATTGCATAATTTCAGTAGGGAGAATTTACGTTATCTGTCCTATTTAGGGTGGGTTATATTGTATTAGTCTTTTACCAAACGTAACGGCAAAAACTGTCTTGTGCAATACAAGAAAAATGCCATTCATTTTTTTAATATTTTCACTTTTTGCTTCCAAAACATAGGATATGACCCCTTATTGGAACTAGTGTGTCACACTCGTTCCAATGAGGGGTCATAACCTATGTTTTGGAAGCAAAAAATAAAAAAATTTAATTATTCGAGGATGTTTTTTCCAAGTGCCGTCTGCAAGTTAGGTGATGGGTTAAAAAGTCATACTAAGTGGCTAATTTGTACGTGTGTGTGTGTCATATGACAAATAGAATATGAAATGAGTGTTTTTCTAATATAATATTTATGAAACTCATCTGAATTTTCCGTTTGGGTGAACCAGAGGCTCGCCCAAATGGAAAATTCTTAGTCTCGTTTCATAAATATTATATGAGAAAAACACTCATTCCATATCCTCTATGTATGTTATGCCAAATGCAGTAATCAACAACAAAATGGAGGTTTCTGGTAGCATTTATGATGTTATTAGAATTTTAATTTAGGAGTTCACCCTTTACCAAATGAATAAACCTCAACTGCCCACATAATTTATAAATAGAGCAGTTGAAAAAAATATTATTTTTCCAAAACATATAACAAAACCATATCACAGGACCCCTCATTAGAATGAGCTCATTGAGCTCGCACCAATAAAGGGGTCACATAGTATGGTTTTGGAAAATTTCCCAAAAAATAATATTTAACTCTTTTCCCAATGTAACGGCCAAAACGGCCAGTTCAGTTCGTCTGCTTTTCATGTTAGGTAAAGGGTTAAAATAACAAACATCAGGATCAGGTAAAGACTTGAAAAACAAGACCAATACCGGTGTAGCAGGATACCTCCCCCCTAGGGGGGAAGATATCCTAGGTTATCTTCCCCCACCACCCTCGATATTCCCCCCCCCCCTCAAAAATTTTATATGAAAAGAACGGAACAAAACGATAAGGATAAGAACATTTATTTATGGAATTTTCATTGAAATTAACACAAAAAAGTGGTTCAACTCTTTAATATGTACATGACCAGTGAATAAAAAATAGGCAATCTAGAAGCAACTATTTCACAAATATCAACAGGTTTTTTTTACACCATGGGGCCAACCATAACAAAGTCCAAACAATGGCTGCAAAAGGTTCTATGAATGTCTGTTGGAAGTTTGACATGGGTGGGGGAAGATTTCCAGGCCTGGTTATCTCCCCCCCCCCACCCCACCCATGTCAAAAAATATAGAACAAATTAAAAAACAGTTTCAACTTGGCTTATACCATTGAATAATGACCAGTGAATTGAAAATCGGCAATCTTAGAACCTTTCCAGCAATTTTGGGGACTTTTCCAAACACGTGGATGGGGTTGGGGTGGGGGAGGTGACCAACCTGCATATCTTCCGCCTCACTCATCCAAAAAACATTGCTACTGTCTAAAAAATATCAATAGATTTTTTTACACCGTGGGGCCAGCCATAACAAAGTCCAAACAATGACTGCAAAAGGTTCTATGAATGTCTATTGGGAGGGAAGATATCCAGGGGGGGAAGATATTGTGGCACACCGGGTCTGGACCTGCATCTCTGCATGCAATTGATTAAGTATCGGCAAAGAGGAAGTGGCTGTACGGCAGATCTGAAAATTGCATACACGATACAACTCAACATTATCAAGCTCCAGGTGAAATATTGAATGAATCCGTCGCATAGAAGCCGAGAAAAGTGTGACGAAAAATTTCAATGTTCAGTGAGTACAGTCAAATTTCAAAGTATCGGCAAACAGGAAGTGGCTGCACGGCAGATCTGAAAATTAGATACACGATACAACTCATCATTATGAAGCAGAAGACCAAATATAAAATCATTCCCTTTCATAGAAGCCAAGAAAACTTTGATGGAAGAAGTGTTTTGGACGGACTGACGGATGGACGGACGGACGGACGGACGGAGTCTAGTGGTTACTAGACCTGCTCTGCCGCTGACGACGCAGGTAACAATAAAAATTCTGACTGTGTATTAAGCTCACCCTCCCCCTCCCCCACCCCCACCCCAAACACCTCAAAAGGTTAATTGTTACAAGTTTTACAATAAAATACTCTTATTCTTTGCACAACATTCATAGTCAGCTGGAAGCAAAAATGCTATAAATATGGTTGTTCTATTACAATTTATTATTGGAGAGAGCTTATTGGGAAAAAAATGAAACTCGACAGATAGTTAACAAATCACAATAAATAACCTTCCATTTTAAGGGTTAATGATAATCACAATTTTTACTCTTCCCCAGTTTTATTCAGACATTTTTTTGTCCAACGCTTTCTGTGTATATAACTCTGGATACATTTAAATGATACAGGCCTATCATTTTGAAAATACAGGAGAGTAATGACTACCCTCTTTTAACTCTTAACCTCCTGAGTATTTTTAAAAATACATTCATCAAATCTAGTCATGGCTGCTGTGAAGTAGTTATGACTAGATTTGATGACATTCTTTTTGAACTTCAACTCAAGAAATAGTTGGTTAAAACCTTGATTTAATTTACAGAGGGTAAATTTAATTAAAAATTCCCCAATTTTACTGATTCTGTCCAGGGCAGGAATATTCAACAATAGCAGGCAAAGTTTTAACTGGTAGAGTGCTAAATTATTTTACAAGGGCAATTTGAAAAATGTGTTATTTTATTCACATATTCTATTGCACATAAGCAAGGAATGCCATAGTTCTGCAAAATTTTCTTGACAGAAAACTGATTTCTTACAATTTATTGGAGAGTGCCTGTTGGCACTCTCTAATAAATTGTAACAAAATAATTTCATATAAGCTTTCTTTGTTCTACTACTGAGCAAATATCAAGCTGATGCACGTGATGTAAAGCCACTTAAGTGGCTTTCAGCACTTTTCAATAGAGCCATGAGAGAGGTTACTAGCACCCAACAAGTTAAAAAGTACAAGTGGATGACTGCTTCCATAGTATAAGTCATTTTGCTGTGATGGGAAACCACATACCAAATATACAGAACCACACTTATGTTTGAATGGGTTAACGATTACTGGACGAGAACGAGTGGCACAGGGATACTGGGAGAGCCGGTAGGCTCGAGTGGTTATCCCAGCACCACATGCTTGAGTCCAGTAATCGTTAGCCCATTCAAACATAAGTGTGGTTCTGTATTTATTACACACCCAACCATGAAAAAGAGTTCACTGTAATTAATCGCTAATTTAATTAAATAGTCGACAATTTGAACGGTTGAAATAATTTTAGAGAGAAGTGGGCAATTTTGTCAGAGAACCAGTCTTAAGTCTTTGACCTTGCCACCTGTGGAATCGCTGTTGATTCATTTTATTCGCAAAAAAATGTCGATCTGAATGCTCAAAACACAAAAGATTGAGTTCAGCATATCAGACGTCACAAATTATGAGGTCTCAAATGTGTTTTCAAAAGTGTGTGTGCAAGCATCATTATATCTGGAGGAAAGTGGAAAATGTACGAGGATTTTAATTTGAATATGGTGCGAACTGGTCACTCTGTTTAAATTTCGTGCTTTTCAAACTGAAATTAAAAATATAAGTTTGAACTCGGCTTGACGATACATGCACTTCTGCCACTGGGCAATCGCATGTGGACATCGGTCATTTCTGTTCTGCACTGTAACAAAAGTACACACTGGTCGAGAAAAGACATTTTGTGCAATAATTAACCTTTCGGGGCATTCATTTGATTGTTTGGAGGAACTAGGCCTGAGGCAGTTTGAGATTCCATTCTGACTCTTGAGTCTGAGTGAACTCTGCAGTCTTGGTAAGTTTGCACTTTATTTTTCAACATTATAAAGTTTCTGACTTGAAATTTAGCCTTCTTTTTATTTTACCTCAAGTCTTGATAACCTTTGTTTGAAATGGACTGCACTTACAAATAAAAGCTTTAGATTGTCCACATAATACTACAGATATACAAAGGGAGAAATATATTGCATGATAACTGCAAGAAAATGTCATGTCTTGTTTCCGCAAGTAAGTTAGTTTGTACACCTTTTTTACACCCCCCCCCCCACCCCACCCATCTATAACCTGACAGCATTTTAGCGAAAGCCCACAAAATGAGTATCCAACAGCCTTAGTCAGAGGCTGAAAGAGAAATAAGGGGAGGGAGGGGGGGAGGGGGTTGTTCTCACAAGTAAGCTCCAACTTATTTTGGTTGATAATGTTTTCAAAGATTGATTAAATTAATGTTTACATTATTTTGTAGTAGTACTATACTTCACCAGTTTGTTATCTGAAGGGTTTTGTCAATATTTTTTTCTTGGTATCTGGTTCAAAACAAAATAATTTTTTACATGTCTGCTTCAACATCTTGTCAATCTTAAATTTGGAATTTGGTATTCTGAATTTGCATTTAGTAAGTAGTTTTAAAGAGGACTGATAGAATGTGGCTAAAATGATAGGCTTTGGAGAACATTTTCTTGGGGATGGGGGCTGACCAATCAAACTGCCCTGAACTTTTGTTTCAAAATCAAAATGCAGGCCCTCGCCTCGAATTTGCATATGAAAATGCTCTTCCGAGTGCCCTGATATTTGCTAAAATTATAAAAATACTCCCCCCCCCCCCTGAACAAGCTGTTTTGAAAATAGGAGTCCATTTCAATAAAAACTGCAAAATTAACTGCTTATTGGTGAAGGGGGTGAGAGTGCCTCAACCCCTTCCCCATCTCATAAACCATGTAGCAAAGTCACATAGGTGGCATTCAATTTCAGTTTTGTTGCTGAGTATTAAAGCAAAATAATATCCTTTTATAAAACAGAAATACTAGCCAAAGTCCTTAATTAGTCATTTAAAAATACACATCGATCTGTGTCTGGAAAATATTGTCATATTGTCTATGTTTTAAATATTCTAATAATTATTTTTGAATTTCATGGAAGTCATCTCATAAAACTGACAATATATTGCATTCATCAGACAACATGTATATACCACCCCTCCCCTCTTCATGGTCTCATTCCCACCCTACTCAAGACTTTTCAGAATTTCTGTAGTGGATAGCTGGTAACAATTTTCAATTTCCCCAGTAAGTCATATTTTAGCAATACTATATCCCCTTAAAAAGCCCTTCCCCCTGCCCCCACAAAAAAAATAAGATAAAATAAACCTGTTGCCCCAATACCCACTAGCATGTAAAAAAACATTGGTTCCACAAATGTAAACTACCAAGTTTTTCTTATAAAACCAGGCATTTCATTCTTCTGAATTTATTTTCTTTATTCAGCTAGTGTGGGGTGGGGGTGGGGGAGGGGGGGGTAGTAATTGGAGATAGTTAATTAGTAACTGCATGTACTAACTGTCAAACATATCCAGGCGCTGTCAGCGTGTCACCGTCTGTTTTTCCGCTTCATGGTAACCAGTATTCAAGATTCATTTAGTCTTGTTTCCTGAGAACTACTTCAACTTTACATGCTCTTCAACGTATGTTTGCGTTGGCAAACGTGCTGCTTCATTGCCGAAGTGTGAATCGAACAGGATTACAGTTACACAGTAGGCCTCATGTCAACTCGTCGGCAGCACGCAGCGGTGAGGGCAACATTGTAACAAAGTTTTATAGGAACTGTACTAGTGGCTGGCTGCAATATCGAACCCAATTGGACTTTTTTGCCCTAAAATTAATTAAGTTTTCCTTGATTTTCAATAACGAAAGCACAGGTTGAGTTTCACTGTTTAATTTCTTGGCAGAGATCATGTGTCTTTCATGACTTTCAACAGTTTTTAGCTTAGTTGTGCATCAAACATTTTGCAATGAGAATCGGTAATTCCGACAGATAAATATAACTGATGGTTCTCATTGGTTATATTCCACTGAATGCTGCAAACTATAAGAACCAGTCTAACGAGAGAACTTGTGCACGCGAAGAGTACTTTTTATCTGATTGCACTAGAGCTTTCTGGTTAAATTTACCGCATGCCCCTAAAATCCATGTAATATCGTGACAAATACAGTTATGGGTGTGTAATAAAGGCTTTTCTTCAATACAGCCCAATGGAAGCAGTCAACCATCAAATGTCTTAATCAGGCTTTTACAAACTTTATGGTCCCAAAACAAAATTTAAATTACTTTAGCAGTGGTTTGTAGTCATGTCTTGGCTGCCTCTAGCGGCTAGAAAGGAGAGAAATCACTGTTATGCTGTAAGACTCACAAGGTGTGGTGTAAAAAAAAATATAGATTTTTAGGGTTTATCAAGATTGTTTAGGTCATTACGTGTACAATCCACATAAAAAAATTATCCCAATATCGACTGAGTGTGTTATGTATGATTATATAACAGCAGATATTTACTCACTAATCAGTGTTGATTGGGAAAACACCTCACAATTACATAATAAGTTCTCTTCACTAAATCCTTTTTCTGTGCCTGAAATATTTTTGGGGCGAATTTTCTCTATCAACAAAATCCTTTAAATGTGAAAATCGGTCCAATAATTCACGTTTTGTGTTCTAATAAATCTTGAAAAAAAAAGTGAATTTTGACGATCCCGTGAAGCAGTGTGGCTCTTCCATCTATTGGATTTACATGACATAAAATAGTCTGAACTCGCTTAATCGAGGTTATTGTTGTTGATAAAAACATTCTGATTCTCAACCGAAACGGACATTAGCTAATATTATTGGACTACCTGATCAAGACATCGTGATAAGCACTAAATATCTAATGCTTCAACTAATGAAGTCTCGTATTTGTAGCTAATATAATTGGACTCGAGACTGCGCGAGCACTAAATTTCAGAAGATTTTAAAAATGTTTCCCTGTGAATATTTTTATATTTGGGGGATGTCATGTGATTATGCATAGCAAGTGTTTCGTTTCTTTTAACATTTTCTTCGGGATTAACAACAAACAAAGGATTTAACATGCCACTGAACAAAAGTAACAAATTGAGCTTAATTGTATACTGGTATGTCATATCTTCAACACCTCTTCTAAGGCTAATTTACTTATTAATCTGTCAAAGGGCCGAAGCATTTGACGCATCTTTTGAAAAGAAACCCATGTTGGCTGGGGAGAATTATTAAAGCCAAAACATCAACATACAGACGACAGCGTCTTGCCAAAATGTTATCAGTCTACCCAGTTTCCAGCCATGAAAATAAACATACTATTTCCAAAAAAAACCGTACCAAATGCTAGGAAGATAAACCCGGTGATGCAATCGTCTCCACTGGCCTACAGGACCAGGTGGCACTTGCAAGATAAATTCTTTAATAACAACTAAAAATTTGAATTTTTTTGTCTCAAAACAGAGCTTGGGACCCCTCAATGGGACGACTCAATATCCACTAGCTTGTTCCAATGAAGGGTCACAAGCTATGTTTTTGAAACAAAAACTTAAACATAATAAAATTTGAATACAGATTTTTGTATAGCCTGAGTGCTGGCCAAATTCGGCCATTGGCGTTGGATGTAGGGCTAAAGTGAATTTCCATATTTTGTCTGTCACAGAGTTTACGGCCCCTCATTGGAATGCCCCCACCCCCTCCCCCGTCAATGAGGGCCACAAGCTGTAAAAATGGGAAATATATAAAATTTTAAGGGAGAATTTTTCCAGGCGCGGCGGATCAGATTTAAAAGTGGAGAGACCATACTATCGATCGCTGACTCACGGGAGGCGTGAATACGCCAGGGTTACGGGGCAGGGGCAGAGAGAGAGAGAGTGTGTGTGTGTGTGTGTTTGTGTGTGTGTGTGTTATGGACGTGGGAAGCAAATGTGGGAAAAATCTACGTTTAAGGGGCAAATGCCTACCCCACCCCCCAGCCCCCAGTGATGCCACCAATTTTTCATGTCTTTTTTTAGATATTGGCAGTTGACAAAAAAATCCCATTGTGGGTGTCTTAGTATCAATCCACTTCCTATACTTCACTATAAATTTGTTCACCGTAGGCCATGATTCGTCCGTCCCTTGCTTCTAAAATTTCATGATTCCGAAGACTGAACTTAATTTGAAAACCCACCCGAGTTGTTACGAAAATGACCGGAAGGAGTAGATGGATTTATTTATTTATTCTGTTCCATTCTCAATTTTGTTCGTCAAAAATAATTACTGAGGTAAACGTGAAGCAGCTTATCTGCAATGATATTAAATCAAATGCCGGGTTCGTAATGATGCCGAGTCTGAAAAACAGCGGCCGCACTTCGTAAAGACAGGATGTATCGCCGAGACTGTCACATTATTGTTCTAAAAAACATAACAACACACAGAATACGTTTTATTTTAAAATACTCCCTCTATTTGGTAATTTTATTTAAAAATGTCTCGACGAACTGTTTCGAGAATGAAGGTGGACAAGATCATGTTCGATGGCGACAAACTTACCTTTAATTATACAGGTGGGAATCCAAATGACATATCGGCAAAACATTTTATTTTAATACGAAAACAAGTTCAATATCTCGAAAAATACTGGGCAAATTGTTTAAAATCGGACATTATTTCGGGGTACAATGATCTGGAAAAGACAGATATAGTATTTTTATGTCATTATTTTATGAAATGCAGGTTTTAGAAATTCGCTGACTGAAGACTAATATTGCCAATCAGGTTCAGACTCTGGAAGAAATTTCTCGTCGAACACTAATTGATTATGTAATGCTTCTCTCCTAACCGCACTTGGATACCCCACATTTCTACACAAAAAGTGGGGTACGCGAAATGCGGTTTTATATGGAGTGTACACGTAATGGTGGGCATTTGTTGCTCTCCTTAGTTTTTTTTTATCAGTTGGGTTACAGAGGGACAGAGTGATCGCTCGTCTCAAAACAAAGGGTCTAAATAGGTAACGGAAAAATGGAAGAAGTTTAAGCAATGACCTAGACTGTTCTGCAATACTCTGATTTTGTGTACACACTAAAACAATTAAAAATGGAATTTATTATTACATTTTCCTGATATAAGTCAAATTCTAATAACAAAGGCTACTCATCATGTTTTGACAACAAAGATATCACTACAAAACAAACTCGCAATGCATTAGCAGATTGTAACAAGAGCACAGTGTAGCGGGACAATATACGCCCGTTTTGTATTTTTGAAGGGTTGGGGTAAGGATGGGGTGAGAGTGAAAATTGTTTGGACCAACCCCATATTCGAACTTGACCTGTATTTTGTTGTGATTAAACAACATACCAAGTTTGGAACCACTCGGAAAACAAATAATAAAAGTTATCATCCAGAAACCAAATATTTTATGCATTCTATGTCCAACAGTTAGGCCATACTAAAGTTATAATCCGGAAAACACAAAATGCACAAATTCAAGAGGAATAACTCTGGAAAGGTACATGCGATTTTGGCCGAAAGTGAACCTGAGCTGTGCTTAGTGGTCATAAACAAAATCTGAGAATTTGAAACAAATTTAGTCAAGTCAAACTGAAGTTACCATCCGGAAACCACATAATTCACAAATTTGCAATCATTCAAGGGGAATAACTATGGAACGGTACATGTGATTATGGCCAAAGGTGAACATGAGCTGTGCTTTTTGGTCAAAAACAAAATCTGAGAATTTGAAAAACATCGGTCAAGGCAAACTAAAGTTATCATCCGGAAACCACAAAATCCAAAATGTGTCCATGGGCGGACAGACAGACAGATGGGTGGAGAGACCATTCACATAATACGTCCTGTTTTTCAAATGAGTGTATAAAATCAACATCTGAAAAATTTGGTGTCAATCCGTCAAGGTGTTCGGCTTTAAATGAACGGAAACCAATTTTTTTTTAAAAATTGTGGTTTCAAAGGGCCATAACTCTGCAGCGGATGGACTGAGAAACACCAATATCAAACTTGACCTGTATTTTATTGCTAAAAACAACTTCTGAAAGTTTGATGTCGATCCGTCAAGGCATTCGACTTTAAATGAACAGAAACCAATTTTTTTAGAAAAATTGTGTTTTCAAAGGGACATATCTCTGCAGCAGATGAACTGAGAAACACCAATATCGAAGTTGACCTGTATTTTAATGCTAAAAACAACTTCTGAAAGTTTGATGTCGATCCGTCAAGGCGTTCGACTTTAAATGAACAGAAACCAAATTGTTTAAGGGCAGACAGACGGACAGATGGACAGACAGACGGAGAGACAGACAGATGGACAGACAGACAGACTGATAACATAATACGACCGTTTTTTAAACGGGCATATAATAATGATAAAAAGGGCAAAATATTTCAGTTTCTCAACAGATGAACATAGATACATGTTAATTTTTTCTTTTCTTTACTGGAGTTTAACAGCCCTTTTTTATGGGTGGATGAAGCCGGAGTGCACCACGGTGCAGTGACAAGCAACTGTAAGACTCCCCCAACATGCTAACTCCACACAAGTAGGGTTAGCATTAATTGAAGAAAAGTACACCAACGACGTGCAGTACAGTGCCACTCTTCCTCTATGGGAGAACTCGGGATTAAGTGCCTTGGCCAAGGACACAATGAAGTTGCCCCTGATGGGGACTGAACCATGGACATTTCGGTTTGAAGTACAATGCTGTAACCACTGATCCACTGAGCTCCCAATGCATGTTAGTGTTTTAACAATAGTGATAATGGGTACTAACCTTTGAACTCCAGTCTTTGACCTCTCCTTGGAAACTAGATTCTAATAATATCAATGGCAGTGTTCTCTTTCCCACTCCACCTTCTAGTTTAAGGCATATTATAGGTATTTTAACAATCAGCTATTATGAAAGATGACAAAACAGTAAATTACCAAATGCTGCATGATATATGAGGAAATTATATGTAGTGTACAACGTCAAAAAAGTAATAAAATCAAGAACCAAGAATAAAACAACTTCAATGTAAAGTAACAACAACAACAACAACAAAATACGTACAGCCATTGTCTTAAGTTTTATTTCCTGTAATTTTCCATTTTTCCTGATAAAATAAACCAAAACTAGTTGTTCTTTTCTAATTTAAGATACACAACATTGAGAATAATATTTTTATTCCTGGCTGCAGATGCTTGCAATCCTTACATTCTCAATTCTATAGAGTCATTAAAAAAATTCATACCTCTGAATAGGTTGAGGGGTGCTATTTCTATATTCCTATTTAGGACCCTCAGATCATTACTTTTTCCTCCAACTTCCCTTCAGAGAAGTGGGGGCAGAAGGTAGTGACCTGTCATGATTGAACGATAAGGATTATTGACTGTCATCTGCTTGCCGATTAGATGAGTGCACAAATGGCAGATTGTGAGTGCCGATGTCAGACAGTCACAACCAAAAGGTGCAGTATGATCAAGAATGTATAGAATAAGGTTAATTTTACAGTAGTCATGCTGATTGGTTTTCATTGACCTCAAGAAAATGTCACTCTGTGTAGAAAAATAAAAATATGATATCAGCAGAAACAAGTTAACAGCAAGGCATTTTTGATCAATGATCAAAGACTTGTCTCTGCTGATGTCATACCGTATTTCATAGGGTCATCATACAACATGTGGCACACATGTATTAAGCAGCTACCAATGGAAAGATCAGACCAATCAATGAGATTTGACCAGTGATGATTCCAGCCAATCATTGTGGCAACTTATTAAGCTTGTTACTGCTTGTATGAGATCGAGAATGAAACAAATACAAACAATTTTGATCCTGTGGTATTCCATGTAACCATCAGCATGAACCAATGTTCAAACACTTCTACCAATGGTCAATTGATGACTTAAAATGGGCCTATCAGAAGCGATTGCCGAATATCGGTTTATCACTAGAGACCTGAGGGTCCTAGTTAAGATTACTATTTCTAGAACCAATCATGAGTTATGGTAAGTGGCTGTACACCCTAGCGGTAGACAATTTTGTTTTAATACTTTACCCAACATAGAGAATATCAAAATTTATTATTTCAATTACTATTTTTTTTAACATGTTTCAAAAAATTTCAACAGAACCATAACATGTGACCCCCTCATTTAAACGAGCTCGATGAACTCGTTCCAATGAGGGGTCACATGATATGGTTTTGTTTAAATATTTTAAAAAATTAAATTTTTTTCAGCTGCTCAATTTGCAAATTCTTGAAGTCAATTAATTGTGGTTATTTTTTAAGGTTATATGCATTACCCTATTAATGTTGGGTGATTTCCAGAACACAGCAGGTCACATTCAAGTTCAAATCGGACATACAGAGCTAGTAGTTAAATAAGGCACAAGAAGTGTGAAGAAAATGAACATTTCTGTAAATTCATCTCTTACCATTGCATACTGAAGAGGTGGGAAACTGTACCAGCGTGAGAATGGCTGGATGGCTTGACATTTCAGCATACTGATTCAGCATATTGACTCTTCATTCTATGAATCAGGAGCCATGAATAATGACAATTAAAGAGGAGGCATTTTAGTGGCAAAGTGTCCATTTATCACACAAGTGTACAGAAGTGAGATTCTAAATGGTGGTGCTCATTTTCACACTCCAAGTGACTAAGGGAAGCATGCGATAGGTGTCAATAGTGCAGACTCTAAGCCCTGATTGTGTTGATGAGTTTATCTATTTAACTGGCTGAGGGCTAAATTATTTTTGGTAGACTGAATTTGTTATTCAGAATTTGTTTTATTACAAATTATTGGTGAGTACTGGCACTCTCCAATAATTTGTCATAAAACAAATATGTAAAAAGAAAATATTATTTGCGCTTGACTGAATATGAAAAAATGAACAAGGAAAATTATAAATTCATAGTAATTTGTATATTTTTATACTTACCAATGACCCAGACTTAGCTGGTGCTAACTCAAAATTATCCAGGGACAAACACAAATTTTGCCCCCCAATCCCCAAAATTTGCATGTAAAACCGAAAATTTCATGTCCAATGTGGTTCTCCATACATTTGACATCTGCACATGCACAGTGTCCAGGAAGCTCCGAAATTGCTGCCAAATATCATTCCTTCTACAGTGCCTTCTAAATGTTATAATCAGCGGGGCGGTATGAGTGCCCACTCATGGGCGGGTCGTCCCCATCTGGGCCACTGGTAAGTATAAAAATATACAAATTACTATGAATTTATAATATTTTTACACTATAACCAATGGCCCAGACTTAGCTGAATAGTAAATAGGTTGGATGGCCTAGGACATAATGGGAAATCCAATTACTCAATCACTTCTTAAAGAATATCTCCTACAGGAGAATAGGAGAGAACGGAATTACCTATGTCTTTCATATTTATTTAAATAAGAAAGACATAACACCAACAATGTAATTGAGCATAACTCAATCTATAATTCTACATTTTAATGCCAGCATAACCCATTATGCTAATTCCATGAAGGGAAGCCAATATATAAAGATAGTCCAGAGAATGAGACTCTTTATACTCATTTAAAAATGTCCAAGGATTGTATATTAATGCTCGTTTGACACGTGACAAAAACAAATGCTTCACACCGAGCTACTCTTTAAAAATATTACATAAATGACATAATAACTGCTTCCACTGAGCTACACATTAAAACCATCCCAGTACTGACTCAGAACAACTGACACCGGAGGAGGTCTTCCCTTGCTTTTCACTATAAAGCCAAATAATATTAAGGGAAAACTGCCCCCCCCCCCCCCTTCCCCTTGTTCTGAGTCACATACCGCAGACTGAAGAGGGCAGCAGAAAGGCATCGCTGCTGGAATGGAAAGCCTAAGTAATATAGCTGTAATCCTTTAGTGGACAACATTCTGAGCAACAGATAAAGGACCTAAACACCTAAGGTCACCACAGATGGACTTTATATTTCTAAGGTAAAACTTAGTGAATGTAGAAGGCTGTGTCCAGTGCACAGCTTTCATGAGACCAGTAATCGCTATACTGTTAGAATAGGCCCAAGAAATGGACAGCACTTTAACTTCATGCGCTGATATCTTACTTACAGAACGCTGATCTAAAGATAGATTTTCAAAGGCAATACGTATTGCCATCTGAATCCATCTAGCAATAGACTGAACAGATATATTTTTCTGTTGGGAATTAATGATAAAAAGAAGCGTTTTCTTCCTTTCCTAATAAACTCTGATCGGCATTTATATATGCACATAGCCCTGACTGGACACAGCAAAGGTCTTGTCCATAGACGGCAGAGCCTTTATGATAATAGGCTCAGGCCACACATTAGGAACTTGATTCTTAGCAAAAATCACACTTGTGTAGTTAAAGTGGTGGTATTTCCAACACTAAGGTAGTAAGATTCGTCAACTGATAACGCATGGAGTTCACTAACTCTTCCAGCAGAAGCAAAGACTAAGAGAAATGCTGTTTTATAGGTCAAGAATTTGAACTTTGCAATGTCTAACGGCTCAAACAGCACTTCTTTGAGCTTCTACAGAACTCAAGCTAAATTCCACTTCGGAATTAATCTGAGAGTTCTAGGTCTATTTATAAAGAAATTTCTAACTAGTTGGGATAAAGAAGTATTAGATCCAATATCCAAGTTATCATGATGGGTATAAGTGTCTGATAGCATAGACCTATAGCCCTTAATTGTGACAGGCTGCAAGTTTAATACGTCAAACAAGTAGACCAGAAAATTTGCAATATCTGGTATGGATGGATCATAAACGTCTATCGACTGATCCTTACACCAACGGAAGAAAACCCTCCACTTTGCTATGTAATTCAGCGAAGAGGAGGTCTTCCTATAGTTAGAAATTGCGTCAACTGTTCGTCCTGTAAAACGCTTGCCATGCAAGAAGGACCGCACAACGGAACACGTGAAGGTTGAGACCTTGCGGGTTGTGATGCAGTGTGTGTGACTTCCCCTGATAAAGAAGGTTCTCCTGGTGAGGAAGCTTCCGGGGAATGTCCCTAACAGACACCTGGGAAGAGTGATCCATGGTTTCTGTGACGACAGAGATGTTACTAACAGAATCTTGCAATGAGATTGCTTGATCTTTAACAAGATCTGTTGAAGTAATGGAGTTGGAGGATACGCGTATCCTATTATTCCGTCCCATTGAATTGAGAGAGCGTCTACGCATACGCTCAAGGATCTGGGCACGGTAACACGGAAGTCTGCAAGTGATTGTTGAGGTGTGTTGCAAATAAAACTATCACAGGTCGATCCCACTGGTAGCAAATCTGTCTGAACACTCGCTTGTTGAGAGTCCATTCTGAAGGCAACATGCAACCTTTCCGAGAGTTCGAGTCTGCTAGTACATTCAGACGACCCATTATATGACGGATAGATAGATGAACTTAATGTTCCAAGACAGATAGAAGAATTCTTTCTGTTAGATCGTATAACGGAATCGAATAAGTGCCTCCCTGGTTCCTTATATACGCTACTACTGTTGAGTTGTTCAACAATATTTGAACATGAGCGTTCTCTATAATGTGAATCCATTGTTGTAGCGCTAGCCATATTGACATCATTTCCTTGATGATTATTTGCTTTCCTAAGAACACTGGGTCCCAAAGACCCTGGCACATCGAGTCTGCCGGATTCAGTGCCCCAACCTGTCTGACTCTCATCCGTCATAATCGTGAAAGCCGGATCCGGCAGTTGCAGTGGAACTCCATGAGTTAATCACCGAATATCTGCCAAAATCTGAACCATTTACTTTACTTGGTCCGTTAAAACAATATTTGTCTCGAGCGAATGCGTCTTCACACTCTAGTTCTGAGTAAAGAATATCTGGAGAGGATGTGTGCATAGGTGACCGATCGGAATCAGGTCCACGGCCGCTCCGTACTACCCCACCAGTCGCATAAATTCCCTCGCTGTTAATGCATTTGAGTGTAGACAAAAAAGAGCATAACAACTGACTAATTTCGCTCTGGGTAATGGCAGATGAACCGGATTGTTGTGAGTCTCGAAGCTCATCCCCAAGTGAATGAACAGAGCTAGATCCAACTTCTCATTTACGATGAAACCGAGACGTCAGAGTAATAATAGCAGACTCTGAACATCGTTCTGAAGAGTATTTTTGTTGCCGTACCTCTGAAGAATGTCGTCCAAGTAAGCCGACGTTACCACAGACGAATGAGCTAAGAAATAAGACATTACCGAGTTCATTATTCAAGTGAACGCCCAGGGAGCTAGATTCAAGAACGAAACACATTGCTCGGAACTGATATACTGTCTCCTGAACGGCGAACTGAATGAACTTTCTAAATGCCAGATGAACCATGACATGAAATTACACATCTTTTAGATCTATACTTAACGCAGAGTCGTTCACTCGTATGCTCGCCCTAACTGACCAAATGGTCTCCATATAGAACTTTGGAGCTATGATAAGCTTGTTTACCCAGCTCAAGTCTATTACCGGTGGGAATGAGCCATCTGGCTTTAATACGAGGAACTGGTGACTGCAGAAACCTAGTGACTCTTGGTTCTCTACGACCTCTATTGCATCCTTTTCTAAGAGAGACTTTACTTACAAAAGGAGAGACTCTCTTTTTGTAGGATTTGGCGGAAGTTGGATCCATTGCGGACTTGATGTTAGCAGTGGTTTGGTTAGGAACGACAGCTTTAGGCCTTCCGAGACAACACTTCTCACCCACTGATCTTCCGTTATAGTTATCCAGTTTCTCTTGAATCGTCATAACCTTCTGCCAACTGGGACGCAACAGAGGTCCTGACCATCACCTGTAGGACCTGCAAGGCCTGCAGGAGGACAAACCATGTCCTCCTGTGATGAGCCTCGATCTGCCGGCTTGGGGGCGTCTGACCGGTTGCCTCGGCCAGACCCACATCCCTGACCTGAGTTGCTAAATTGACGATTCTGTGAGTAATTATAAGAGGATATTCTATATCCTCAGAGTTTCCCCTGGACGATTTTTGTCCTGAACCTCCTGCCTTACTCTTCTCTGCTGGTGCAGGTTTATTTGACGTCGACTTCAGAAGCAGAGTATTAGATGCTTTCTTTGTAGCTTGGTCATAGATGAAAGAAAGCTTATCGTCAAATATATCATGTCCTGATACAAGAGCAACTCTAAGAGAGTTTTTCACCCTGTCATCTATTAAAGATGACGATGCAAGGGTTCCATCACGTCTAACTCCAAATTTGCCACTGTAAGGGCGGAGTTATACATGGTAAACATTATAGCCCTGAAAAGAACTCGTAAAGAGGTACGAACGTCCTCCAATTCCTTCCCATTGAGACGTTGCGCCATAGCTCTTGTAAGGTGATCTGCGTAAGACATAGCGTCTAAATTCGCTCTACTAGATGAAATTGCTGTCTCAATTGTATCCGAGTGAATCGAGAATGATGGAGGTAAGGCCATATCTCGGTCCACAGCCTGCTCATCCAAATGCAGAGGAACTCTCTGTACACCTTCCCCTACTGTTTTAAATGGACGCGGTCCAATAAACGGTATACGGACGGAAGATGAAGATAAAAAGCTGCCTTTTTTCTTTCCACTTGAAAGATTAAATATAGCGCCGTTAAGGAGAGCAAAAGTCTGTGACACTTGTTTTGACTGCACCAGAAAGGAAAAGACATCCTCCCTTGACCGGATATAGACTGCATTTAACAACTGGCAGCTTCTTATGAGCAGTCACAGCAGTCTGATTCTTTGGAACAAAATCTGGAAAGTATTGATGGATAAAACCCATCGCTACCATATGTTGTTCCGAAAGGGAAGGGTCACTTTCCTCCATCTCCCTTTTATCATCCGATGGAATCTGATTATCTTCAAGGTCTTCTGCATCTGAGCATGCAGATGACTGGACGGACGCAGCGCCATCGGGCAGCTCGTGTTCCGAGGCTACCATAGGTTTCTCCTGACTTTGTTGGGATGCTGCAATAAGCTGCACAATCTGTTACTGAGGCCTGAGGAGCAGCAGTCTTTTGTTGCTTGGCCATTGGCTGCTCCTGGGACCGTGTGTTTGTCATCCCAATTGACACAAGTTGCACAGGAATTAGTGCGAGTACACTGACTACAACTAACACAATAATCATGTGAAACTGAAGAAGACTTCCTTGATTTACAATTTGTGCAAAAAGCTTTCATTTTTAAAAAAAAAAAAGGTTTACACTAGTTCTAACATGATTATTTCATAGGAAAATTAGATGTATAAACTAGAGGTACTGTGAGCAAACTCACAAAGTGATACCGCCCCCCCCCCCCCCCCCCCCACGCCTGAAATGTATAAGTTAGATTATCTCCCCTTGGGAATGTCAGAACGGAATTATATTGTGTCATGCACATCTTCATATGGAGTTCTTCCATTGTGTAAAGTTTCATGAAAATTCTTCAAACGGTTTAGGAGGAGTTGTGCTTACAAGGATGGACAGACGGTATAAGTTAGATTATCTCCCCTTGGAAATGTCAGAATGGAATTATATTGCTTCATGCACATCTTCATATGGAGTTCTTCCATTGTGTAAAGTTTCATGAAAATTCTTCAAACGGTTTAGGAGGAGTTGTGCTTATAAGGATGGACAGACGGTATAAGTTAGATTATCTCCTCTTGGAAATGTCAGAACGGAATTATATTGCTTCATGCACATCTGCATATGGAGTTCTTCCATTGTGTAAAGTTTCATGAAAATTCTTCAAACGGTTAAGGAGGAGTTGCGCTTACAAGGATGGACAGACGGATGGACAGGGTGATTCCTATATACCCCCCAAACTTTGTTTGTGGGGGTATAATAAGGAAGCATTGTCAATGTAAACAATGACACATGACAACCGGAAACAAGACTCCTGGCACTAAAAAATATGGCCTGAAGTCAGTTAGAGATCTAAAACTATCCGGTGCAAAGCAAGTTCTTCATATGAAGAAAATACGATAAATCAGATGGATGATGCATGACTAAAAATGCCTAAACACCCCTAGGGTGAGGACGTAACCATGGGGATAAACAGAATAAACATTCTGTGAAAAATATTAATGGGAGTTTAACAGGAGGGCTTCAAGGAAGGATAGGGAAGGGACACTTAACAAACTGTGACAATATCATTAGGAAGAATGATATCAGGCCATGCCCCCAAAATGGGGAACAAGAAATAATTTCGTCAAAAAATTATAAAGTTAGAGCCCTGAACACTGAAACCACTGTTTCTTTCTTCCATCATCCTATTCTGTCCTTTGATCCACTATAATCATCATTGATCTGTGTCTGGCATCATTAAAACTGAGATTTAAAAGCACAAAAGTCAGTTTGTTGTTACCTGACAGAGGGCCAAACAAGGAATAATATTTGGCGGCAATTTCAGTGCTTCCTGGACAAAGTGCATGCTCAGATGTCAAATGTATGGAGGACCACATAGGACATTAAATTTTTGGTTTTAGATGCAAATTTGGGGGATTGGGGGGCAAAATTTGTGTTTGGCCCTGGATAATTTTGAGTTAGCACCAGCTAAGTCTCGGCCATTGGTTATTGTGTAAAAATATTTTAGCTTTTGTTCTGGTAGCCCCATTTTTCGGAAAGCCCTGATTATGGCTTGTAGCACTCAACCAGTTGAGCATAAAAAAATTATATTGTTCTGTTTCAAACAAAAAACTACGTAAGTTAAAAAATTTATAGTAATTTATATATTTTTTATACTTACCAATGACCCAGACATAGCTGGTGCTAATTCTCAAAATCTAGGGCCAAACACAAATTTTGCCCCCCAATTCCCAAAATTTGCATCTTAAACCGAAAATAACATGTCCTAAATGGTCCTCCATACTTTTCCTCCACTGCGCATGCGCAGTGTCAAGGAGGTCTCGAAATTGGCGCCAATTATCATTCTTACAAGCAGTGCCTGGTCAGCGCTATGTACTCAGCGGGAGGTACGAGTTCCCAACTCCTGGGAGGGCCATCCCGGTATGGGTCATTGGTAAGTATAAAAAATATATAAATTACTATAAATTTTTTAACATTTTTATAGTGTACCAATGACCCAGACATAGCTGAATAGAAAAAAGGCTGGAGGGCCTAGGACATAAAGGAAAATCCAATAAGCTCAACTATATATAATAGAGTTATCCCCTCGAGGAGAAAAGGAGGATTAGGCTTTACATGTATCTTTCTTATTTATGACAAATTAGAAAGACACACCTTTCATAATTGAGCACAATAACATCCATGTTCTCTATTAACATCCAGTATAACCCTTTATACTAATTATTTTTAAAGTAAGCCAATAAATAAAGTAAGTCCAGAGAATTGAGACTCTTTATACTCATTAAAAGTGTCCGAGGATTGTATATTAACGCCCGTGTGACAGTGACATATACAAATGCTTCACACTGAGCTACACTTTAAAAATATGACATGAATGAATTTAAACAGCAGCTTTACACTATAAAACCATCCCGGTACCGACTCAGAATTACTGACTCCGGAGGAGGTATCCCCTTGCTTTTCACTATAAAGCAGGTGACCTAAGAGAACACCCTCCCCCGCCCCTTTTCTCCTTGCCCTGGGTCAAATAGCCCAGAGCGAAGAGGGCAGCAGGACAGAGTCACTGCCGGAACAGAAAGCCTGCATAACTATAGTTGCAACTGTTTAGTGGACGACATTCTGAGCAACAGATAACGGACCTAAACAATGCAGGTCTCTAGAAATGGACTCAATATTTCTGAGATAAAAATTTGTGAATGTGGATGGCTGCGACCAATATGCAGCCTTCATTAAATCTGTAATAGCAACACTATTTGCGTAAGCCCAAGATGTAGAAAGAGCTCTTACTTCATGAGCCGAAATCTTAAGCACAGACTGCTGAGTTGAAGATAGATTATCATAAGCAGTACGGATAGTTAATTGAATCCATCTAGCAATAGCATGGACCATAATGTCCTTTCTATTAGGCATCAGAGACAGAAAGAAGCGTTTTCGTCCCTTTCTGATAAACTGAGATCTTCGTTTATAAATACGTAAAGCTCTAACCAGACAGAGTAAAGGCCTATGCCAGTCTGAAGACGGAAGGGCCTTAATAACAATAGGTTCCGGATATTTATTAGGAGCCTGATTCTTAGCCAAATATCCAACATTAGTAGTAAAGGTAATAGTGTTCCCGACACTACGATAGTGAGAATCGTCCACAGATCGTGCATGAAGCTCACTGACTCTTCTAGCAGAAGAGAAAGCTAAGAGAAATGCTGTCTTATAAGATAAGAATTTGAAGTCCACTGTCTCAAGAGGCTCAAATGGCTTTTCTTTCAGTTTAAGAAGAACCCAAGCTAAATTCCATTTAGGAATTAATCTAAGGGTTCTAGGTCTATTTATCGAGAAGTTTCTAACTAATTTAGATAAAGAGACATTAGATCCAATTTGTAAACTATCATGGTGTGCATAGGTATCAGATAACATAGACCTATAACCTTTAATAGTAACAGGCTGCAGTTTGATCTCATCAAACAAGTATACTAGAAAGTTTGCAATGTCTGAAATGGAGGGATCAAAAATGTCAACAGAATGATCCCTACACCAACGACAAAAGACCTTCCACTTAGCCGCATAGTTTAGCGAAGAGGAGGTCCTCCTACAGTTAGAAATTGCGTCCACTGCTCATCCTGTGAAAAGCTTGCCGTGCAAGAAGGACCGCACAACGGAAGTACGTGAAGGTTGAGACCTTGCGGGTTGTGATGTAGTTGACGCGATTTCCCCTGCGAAAGAAGATTCTCTCGTGGAGGAAGCTTCTGCGGTATGTCCCACAGCAGACACCTGAGTAGATTTATCCACTGTCTCTGTGGAGACAGAGATGCTACCAACAGAATTTTGCATTGAGATTGTTTTATCTTTAGCAATATCTGCTGAATCAACGGCGCTGGAGGATACGCATATCCTATCATTCCTATCGTCTACTGCATATGCTCGAGGATCCGGACATGGTGACACATACGTCTGCATCTAATTGTTGAGCTGTGTTGCAAATAAGTCTATCATTGGCCGTTCCCATTGGTAGCAAATCTGATTGAATACCGGTTTGTTGAGAGTCCATTCTGACAGCAAAAAACGACCCTTCCGTGAAAGGGAGTCTGCTAATACATTCAGACGACCCGGAATATGACGGACTGAAAGTAGAACTTTGTGTTCTAGTACAAACAGAAGGATTCTTTCCGTTAAATTGAATAACGGAATGGAATGAGTGCCTCCCTGGTTCCGAATATACGCTACTACTGTCGTATTGTCGGACAGGATTTGGACATGTGCTTTCTGAATAATGTTCATCCAATGACATAGTGCAAGCCAAATTGACATCATTTCTTTTATGTTAATGTGCTTGCCTAGAAACTGTGGATCCCAAAGACCCTGGCACTTCGAATCCGTTGGGATCAATGTTGCACCCCAATCTGTTTGACTGGCATCCATCATAATAGTAAAACTGGGATCCGGCAACTGCCGTGGAACTCCCTGAGTCAACCACTGAATGTTTGCCTAAGTCTGAATCTCTTGTTTCACTTGATTTGACAAGAGAACGTCTATATCGAGCGAATGAATCTTTACTCTCCAATTCTGAGTCAAGAAAATTTGGAGAGGACGAGTGCGTAACCGCCCCATCAGAATGAGATCCGCAGCGGCTCCGCACAGACCTATCAGTCTCATGAATTCTCTCGCTGTGACTTTGTCTGAGTGAAGACAATAGCGAGCGTAACAACTGATTAATTTTGCTCTGGTTAACGGCAGATGAACGAGATTGTTGTGCGTCTCGAAGCTCATTCCCAAGTGGGTGAATGACTAGGACGGCACCAGATCCGACTTCTCCTCGTTTATTATAAAACCGAGACGTCGGAGTAATAAAAGCAGATTCTGCACATCGTTCTGAAGTGTTAACTCGTTGCCGTACCTCTGAAGAATGTAGTCCCGGTAGGCCGACGTTACCGCAGACGAATGAGCTCGGAAATGCATCATTACCGAGTTCATTATTCGAGTGAAAGCCCAGGGCGCTAGGATCAAACCAAAGCACATCGCTCGGAACTGATATACAACTCCTAGGACTGTGAAGCATAGATACTTTCTGAATGTCGGATGTACCATGACGTGAAAGTACGCATCCTTGAGATCAATGCTTGTAGCATAGTCGTTCCTCCGAATACTCGCTCTGACTGATCGAATTGTCTCCATATAGAACTTCGGAGCGACGATCAGCTTGTTTATCCAGCTCAGATCTATGACTGGACGGAATGAGCCGTCTGGTTTCGGAACCAGAAACAGATGGCTGTAGAAACCCGGTGATTCCTGGTCTTCTACGACCTCTACCGCGTTCTTCTCCAGAAGAGACTGTACTTCTGATAGAAGAGCGTCTCTTTTCTGCAGATCTGATGGTAGCTGAGTCCATTTTGGACTTTGAGTTAATGGAGGCTTTCGTTTGAAGGATATTCTTAGTCCTTCCGAAATTACCCCTCGAACCCAGGGGTCGTCCGTAATTGACGCCCAATTGTTTATAAAACTCGACAATCTTCCGCCTACCGGAACACAATAGAGGTTCATACCATCACCTCCTGGACCTGCGAGGCTTGCGGAAGGAGAAACTACGTCCTCCACGACCCGCACCTCGCCCCGTCGACCTAGGGACGTCTGACCATTATCTCGGCCAGTATAACGTCCCCTACGTGAGTCGCTGCCTTGACGGTCTCTAGAATAAGACCTAGAGGACGCATAGGAACCTCTATAGGAACTTCCCTTGGGCGTACTTGTCCCAGAAATGCCTGTCTTACTCTTTTCTGCTGCATCCGACTTTTTAGAAGCGGATTTGAATAGCAGAGAATCCGAAGCTTTCTTACTTATCTGATCATAGATTGCTGAAAGCTTGCCGTCGAAGAGAAGCTCTCCGGAGACCGAAGTGACTCTGAGAGAGTTTTTCACCTTACCATCCACGCGTGTGGATGTAGCTAGGGCCGCGTCACGTCTAACCAACTCCAGGTTTGCCACTGAAAGGGCGGAGTTATACGTGGAATAAGCTATGGCCCTCGAAAGAACTCTTAAGGAGGATTGTATATCCTGGAATTCTTTCCCTTGAAGACGTAATGATAACGCTTTAGTAAGGTGATCTGCGTATGATAAAGTGTCTAAGTTAACTCTATTAGACATAATTGTCGTTTCCAACGTCGTGGTTGGAATTGACATAGACGACGGTATAGACAATTCTAGGTCTTCAGCCTGGTCGTCTAGATGCAGAGGAACTCTCGGTATGCCCTGTCCTGCCGTTTCGAATTTATTCCTTGAATTGATGAAAGGCAGATGTAGAGCATTTGCGGACAAGAAACCATACTTTCTCGTTTTGGTAGCAAGCTTATATATAGCGTCATTCAATAGTTCAAATGTTCTTGTGACATTATTGGACTGTAATGGAAACTCAGGGACGATGTCCCTAAACCGATCAAAAAATTCTGTGTCCAGTGACGCTATCAGTCTCTTATCCAGCATCGCAGCATTCTGGTCCGACGGAACTCTGGAAGATAATGCCGGATAAAATCTATGGCAGCTTTATGTTGTTCCAAAAGGGAAAACTCCAGATCCTCTGAATCCCTTTCGCCATCCTGTTGGACCATATGAAGATCTCGGTCGTCCGTACCTGATGCTTCAGTGGAGCGTACCGACTCAGCGTCGTCGGATAATTCCTGATCCGACAGAGATTCTGTCGTCTGCTGGGATTCTGCGATAAGTTGTGCTATTTGTGATAGCACGTCCGTCACTGAGGCCTGTGAAGCAGCTGTCTTACGTTGCTTTGCCGCGGGAAGCTCCCTGGACGTTGACTTCTGCATACTTCTTTTATGCGAACGTCCGGAGTCTACATGCCTCGTGTTCCTGGCTACTGGATGTCGTGACCTGGTCGCTGTGGAATCCCTGATCGGCGAAGCTGGCTGGATATCCGTGGTCACGTAGCCAAGGTGCGGTCGTGTGCACTGTCGTGAGGATGAGGAAGCCATATTGACAGTCTCTCCGGACTGTTTATATAATGGAGCGTCCCGAGTGGCAGACGTATGCTCCGAATGCGAAACGTTTTGTACCACAACATCTGGTCCCAGATGTTGTTGTACGAGAGAGGGACCTCTCTCGCTCGCAGCCAGGATGGACCTGGACGAGCTAGGAACCGGACTAATAGGCTTCCTCCATTCTATCCTCTGATCCGTCGTCACTGGGTGTGCACTTTGTGTTATTATAGTGCTCGCATCACCCAAATCTCCTTCCTGGACCGCAACGGACGAACCCGGTCGCTACACCGGGCGAGCTAGCGGACGCCAATGCCGTCGATCCTACTAGGGACCTCTCAGGCAATTGACGTATTTCCATGAGCACTTTTGCCGCTAGCTCTTCATTTAACTGTGACGACAGAGGCACACTTTTGGAAGACATCACGGAAACATCACCCTGTTCTTGTTCCTCTGAAAAAGAGATTGAAAAACTAGAGTGACCCTGTGGAGAAAGGACGGCATGGCCTTTTCCCCGCTAACAACATACCGTGACACACGTTTCCAATGTTTGTCATCCCTATTGACACACACTGAGCAGGAGTTAGTGCGAGTACACTGACTACAATTAATACAATGATTATGAAAGTCAGAGGAAGATTTCCTCTTATTACAATTTGAACAATATCCTTTCATTGTGAAAAGAACACAAACAGTCCTAGTACTTGCACCAACCCCTGAAAACAAAGATACATAATAACATGATCCATTAACATATAGAAAAAAATAAATGAAATCAAAAAAATTTTTTGAAAAAATATTTTTTCAGAAAAGCCCAAGTTTCTGAAAGTAACGTTGAGCCCCAACGGATCCCAAAAAAAGCCTAAGTGTGGACAAATTTTTTTTAAATATTTCAAAAAATTAATGCAACACTTACGTATAATAATAATGTATCTTGTTATGATTAAACTAATACAAAGACAAGAAATCACTCTCAACAGAAACCGTTGTCAATGTAAACAAGAAGTGTATAAAAAACGGAAACATGACTCCAAGCACTGATAAACATGGCCCGAAATCAGTTACCAATTACAACACTATCTGATGCAAAACAGAGACTTCCAGGGAAGAAACTGCAGAACATCAGATGGTATGTGCAGAACACAACGCCTAGACACCCATGGGTGAGGACGTAAACATGGGGAAAAAACAGAATTCATTCTGTTACCAAGCTAAAACTCCCAAGAAATTTTAGTAATAATATTACAGAAAATATGCCAAAAGCATGGGAGAATAGCAAGGGGGGACTAAAGGAAAGGGAGAGAGGAAACACTGAACAAGCAGTGTAACTTTATAGCAAGAATGACAACAACAGGCCCATGCCTTGAAATTAGGCAACATAACATAATTTCATAAAAAAAATTTTAAGTTACAGCCCTGATTATTTCCTGCCACTAATTTTTCCTCTCCTTCTATTTCCTCTTTAGATCCACCATTTCTCTAATATTTATGTGTCTGGCATCATTTAAACTGAGATTTACAAGCACAAATATCAGTCAGATGTGAACTGATGAAGGGCCAAACAAAGAATGATAATTGGCGCCAATTTTGAGACCTCCTTGACATTGCGCATGCGCAGTGGAGGAAAAGTATGGAGGACCATTTAGGACATGTTATTTTTGGTTTTAGATGCAAATTTTGGGGATTGGGGGGCAAAATTCGTGTTTGGCCCTAGATTTTGAGAATTAGCACCAGCTATGTCTGGGTCATTGGTACAGTATAAAAATATGTCTTTTTACCAGTCTACTCATCTTTTTGTTGTTATAAATTAAAATTTGGGTATGAGTATAAATTTTCCGTAGTTTTCATTATCTGTGATTGAAAAACATAAGTTCATTAATCCCCAGAAGACTGATGTCAAAATAGCAAAATTTCAGGAGAAAATTTTCCCCATATTGCACCTACAAATTTAACCAGTTCAATCTTGTTTGACAGAGGCCACTGTGCTTATTTGGTGGAGCTCACTTTGGCATAAAAAAGTTCTGTATACACTAAATATGAAAAACAGTGCAGTAGATCATGACAACAATGGATTAATAAGCTGGAAACAGCTGACATTCTAGTGATGTTACTTTTCAAATTATTGATTTTGCTGATGTCATATGGTGTATGTTGCGAGAAATGCTATCCCCAAGTGGTGTGGACGTGCAATGGGAAGCTGTGTATATAGACGCAAGCAGGATGCCATGTTTGTTTACAAATTCAAACAATAATTAGTCTGGTGATCACTCAAAATTTAAATGAAGATTGTCAAATGGGATGGGTTAGAGAGATTGTCTCACCTGTGACATGCATATTAGCAGGGGGTGGGATGGCGAGAGAAAAGCTTATCACTATGTCAGAGAACTATCAGCTTATAGTACTCTTACCAATGAGATAACAATATTGGGGGTAAAGATGTGACATCTTCCTTGTACAGGATTTATACCTCTAATATGAATAACTACATGCAGATGGGATGTTACAAAACAGTCCATATCAAAAGTGTTGAGTCTTAAACAATTAACATTTCTTAATCTTTTTGAATGTGGGAAACATATTGACACACAACAATGGCTGTTTCAATGACTGCTTTAATGACATAAGCATTTTTCAATACTACTGTTGAATGAAAAATGTTACTGAATTTGATCTGTCTGTGTATTGGGAACAGGGCTGTTATTTATAATACCAATCCAAAGATTCAAGGAACCATTTATCAACTGCATGAAGAAAGTGAACAGAGAAAGAGAAATTCCAAGTCGCTTTGGTGAGATTTACTACTAAATTTGGTCACTATGCTGCATTTTGAGTGCAGTCTCTCTTTAAGTATTTAATATCCTGGATTCGGACCAGAACCATGATGTGAATCGTGGGCATGAGCCTATTCAACAAGTATTGAACTACTGGATAAGCAGGTTCATCCCTAAGGTAAAAGTTTCACTGGACCACATGAACCAGTGACATTCTTGGTCTGCAGTCCTCTACTGTAGGGTTAAAAAATTTTATCCCATAAATGGCTGTTTATTTGAACAAAAAAAGCCTTGGATAAATTTTTGCTTTACCTAGTAGGGTGATAAATTTTCCCCGTAGGAAAATTTATCACTCTAGTAGGGAGTTGGAAACGGACTATACTATGTTGACCCCTGGCATTCCATTTGAAAGGTCGGGATATCTTGACCTGATTTACGCGTATCAGAAATCTGTGGAAACGAAGCGACTATCATCACTTAATCGTAATTAAATAAGTTGTACCAGTAAAAATGATTATATGCCACATGTAAGACGTCCATTGCGAGCAAACAATAAAGAATACTCATAATTAATTAACAAAAGTATTCAAAAATAAAACTTGATTTTGAAATATCTAATGCCACTAGTGACTGGTGTAGTGTTAATTTGGGGATGTACATATGCTCGATGGGGCGGTACCTCGCATCGATAAACAATTATTCTGTTTCAGGAGAGAAAGAACGTGAACGATGTTCTTTAATTATGAGTAACCTTACCTCTCCTCCCAGCACAGCAATGCGTAACATGAAGTACACTCTGCACAATTCCAATACAACTGAATTCACAGATTGTCAAAATAATTTTAATACATCTGTATCACATGCTGTTGAACCCACGGCTTCCACACACGAAAATTCGGTAACCGCAATAACTATTTCCTCATTAAAACGAAATGGTGGCACAAGTGTTAACATTAACAACTTTCATTTGCAGTATACTGACCTCTCGAATCCAAGCATATTATTGAATAGTTTATTTCACGGACGTACAAACATTAACACTTTAAACATCAACATACAAAAATGAACTGACAAGTGACATTCGTGACCTGCTTTGAAAGTGGCCCAATTGCTCTCCCCACTCAATGCTACATGAATGTATTGTAATGTAACATAATTAACAGTTCAATTGTTGTTTTCTTTAAAAGGTTTGAAAGAATTACACAATACCAGTACAAAAGAATATAGATTGCTCACTTAATTAATAAAGGATTTTTGCAAGTTTAGCTGATGTTTGTTAGGGAATTATTTTTACACAGAAATGTATCGCTGCGCCTTATTTATTTTTTACAATGTTCTCTTGTCGATCAAAATGAACCAATGTACTCCTCACTTCAAGCTATGTCTTGTAGCGAATAACCACACGATTTTGTCGCAACTTCTTTGTAAAAGATTTATGGGATAAACAAAATAAATGTATAGTGTATTCAAGTAAAAAATTTATTCTACTCGTAGGATGAAGAATCAAATCGACTCGCCAGGGACTCATCGGTTTCATTCTTAATCCTACTCGTAGAATAAATTTTTTACTTGAAAACACTATATGTTTATTCTATATACCTACAAAACACTGGTTGGATTGTGTGAGATGAGGGCAGTACAGATAGGTTAATGATGATGAAAACACCTACAGAGTGGAGTTTCCTCATACAGTGGGTTTGGCTTTAACTGACACACCTTCTGATTTCTTATAGAAGCCTCTAAAAATTCTGCACAGTTTCATTGATTTTGAGGTATCTGGGTAGAAATTTCACTCTGTGAGCATTTCCAAATTTGACCACAATACATGTATCATTTCTGAGTTTGCATCAGGTTACTGGGCAACAGCAAGCAAAATAGAAATTTTCCATGCATACAAGATGATGTTTAGTTTAACTTAACGCAATGGGTCGAACTGTATAGGAACAAAATTTCCTGACAAACAATATGTCTGACTTCTCATACACATGTATGAAATTTCTGAAAAATTTGCCCGCATGAAAAAACACACACTTCTTTTTCTTTTCTTTCAAGCATTTTTGGTGAATAAAAAGCTGAAACACACTTTTATTGTTTTATGTCATTTGAACACAGTTTCCTTTAAATCTATTTAACTCTTAAATCCATTTAACTCAGTAAGTACGTGCAATCAGAATATCAATTCATCCCAGAGTCAGGCAATTCCAATGAGGGGTCATAAGCTTAAAAAATAATAAAATCTGAATGGCGAAATTTGTTAATGCCACTGACCAGTTTGGGCAGTTGCATTCAGTAAAAGATTAAGAGACTGTATAACAAAACAAACAAGAGCACTGCTGGGCAGTGCATAAAACACCCTTAGTGAGCTGTTCAAATTGTACATTTTTTTATATTTTTATAGTGATGGATGGATAGATGGAATGCCATAAGGAAATATGTCCCATTTTTCCAATGGGCATAGTTGTATTGAATATAAAGGAAGTTATCATCCAGAAACTTGAAATATATTAAATTCTGAAATATATTAAATTCTGGGCCTGAGGTGTTCACCTGACAAAAGTTGTTTAAAGAAGGATTTAATTAGCATCAAAAGGTAGTTAACACTGCAGAGGAAGTAAGTTATTTAATTATTTATAACTCTGTTGTCCATGCCAGATGATTTTTTCTAGTACTGGGATACTACCACAAATATAATCCTCAGATTTACAGTAATGCAAAACTAGGGAGTCCAAATATCAAACTAGGAACTTGACTTGAACAAACGTGAGTTTCAGCACTTCCCTTCCACCACCAGGATGCTGTATACCAAATGTGAAAGCATTCTGACTGGTGGATCTGAAGGATAAGATTTTAATTAAAGAAATTTCCTCATATTGCACTCAGTTGAAATTTGGGCGACCATAAGGGGGCCCAAATATTAACACAGGGACTTGATTTGAAAAACTTGAATCTCAGCCCTCTAGAGATGTTGTATACTGAATACAAAAGCATTCTGTCTGGCTGAACTGGACAAGATGATTTTTAAAGAAATTCCCTCAAACTCCACTAAGTTAAAATTCAGGTGCCCATAAAAAGCTCAAATATGAACTCAGAGACTCGATCTGAACAAACTTGAAATTGACTCTCCCACCCCCCTGGTTCTGGAGAAGAAGACCTTTAAAGAAATTCCCTCATATTTCACTAAGTTAAAATTAGGACTCACATAGGAAGCCCAAATATGAACCCAGGGACTTGATTTGAACAAATTTGAATGTGACTCCCCTAGAGATGTTGTATACCAAATATGAAAGCATTCTGAATGGTGGATCTGAAGAAGATTTTTAAAGAAATTTTCTCATATTGCACTAAGTTCAATTTTCAGGCTACCATAGTTCACGGACGACGCATGTTCATGGCGACGGACAGTGAGTGATCACTATAGCTCATCCTGACTGAAAGTCAGGTGAGCTAATAAAGTGTAATTACTCCAAAATAGTATTTCGAATAAACGTCAAAGTCAAACCTGACCCATATTTTAATTTAAACTGTCAGCTCCTCAACATTCTAACTCTGTTCAAGCTCCGCTCAAGCAAGGTTATAGCGGTTGAAGACATGTGCACCAACGATGTGCAGTGTGCCTTAGTACACGGCATCACAGTGCCTTCATGTAGGCAACAGGGATAAAGTGCCTTGCCCAAGGACATATTGTGGGTCGTCCTGGATTTTCATGAATTGGCAGTATTGCAAATTCAAGATCACATCAGATGGTTGATTAGTAGTGTGCCTCACAGAGTTAATATGTACAAATCATATATATTTCTTCCATTACAAAAGAGTGGAACTATAACTTCTTCTGCACCTTCTGAATACAGTAAGGTATAATTTGTTATTATACCACCATAAATTATAACAAAACAGAAACAAGTGAACAAATTTTGATGACCCAAAAACAATTTAGCTTTCTGCCCATTAATGGAATTGTTGAAATGATTCCCGACACTGACACATCTTTTGCTGTGGTACTTTCCTTTCATTTTGCACCATTAATACATCATCTATTAACGGGTGTGTTTACTGAAAAATGTTCAAATTTGGTAGTGGACATCTTTTGTCCAAGTAAATAATACTCATTATTACCTGTTCTCCTCTCGGTATTACATCACTGTCTCCTGCTAAGGAAGCTTGATCTTTTGCATCAGCACCATCCACTGAAATATTAAAATATTTCCATTATTTCTGAACCACATCATATGCATCGCAACTGAACACTATTTCTGAACCACCTCACATTCATCACAGCAGAAAACTAACTTAATTTTGGAATGTTCAAACTTTTTTCAACCCCTTCTACTTTTTAAGTGTTTTAATGTGCAGAATAATCAAAACAATTTCAAACATGTGGTTCTGGGAGGTCTGAGATTTGATGTAACCCATAAGTCTCCAGACAGACAAACTGCCCCTTTTATAGAGAAAAGAAGAAGTTGTCCCAAGAGTATTCTTCTTTAACCCTTTGAACCCCTGCAGCCACTTTTCCAGCCAGGAACATGATACGTCATAACATCATTATAAAGGATGTCTGTTCAATCAATATTGTTGGGTTGACCAATCAGTACCAGTATTGAAAATACTGATTGGTCTACTCCAAATAATGAATATGGACTCTTCTAATTGCAACCATTGAACTGGCATGGAAGATACCACTAGAGTTCAAAGGGTTAAGAACTTTAATGGTAGGATTCATTTATATTGACAGTGTTTTTACATCAATGTTGGCTGCCTGTACAGGCAGCCAACAATGATGTAGAAACACTGTTAAGTCATCTGAGGTTGTGTTCATGCATATATGGTAGTTATTATAGTTGAATTAAACCTGTGATCTGAGGGTTAATCTAGGGACTTTTGGGGGCCAAAATAAGGCTCCATTCCCAATGGGGTACATGCGATAAAATTTCCAGTTTTGGACACAAAGTACTATTATCCTCCAACTTTTACAGCATAATCAGGTTTCAGAGCCATTGTGCTCTTCTGATAGTTAATTCTAATAAAGTGATACTCAATTTAACCTGTATTCTCTCTTGAAAAGAGCTTCCAGGTGAATTTATGTTTAGATGATCAAATGAATAATTTTCCCAAGACCAAGAAAAAGGCCCCTTTCACAATCTACTTGGATCAAACAATGGGGTTAATCTCATATCAGCCAGAAGAATCATTCAAATAAAAAACTCAGTAAATCATTGAATCTTGACTGTATCACAACTGTAACACAAGTATAGTGGAACTCTGTTAATTGAATAGTCGCTTTGGCAATGAAAATTATTCAATTAACAGGAGTATTCAATTAGCAGGGATTGTGTCACTTTTCTGTATTCTAGAGATAAACTTAGCTTTTGTTCTATTATATCTTGTTTGTCAAAGCTCCTTGAGCTCTGTCAAACAAGATATAATAGATTAAATGCCTGTATTGGTTGTACTGAGGCCAAATAGGATTATTAACAAAGGAAAACTGGGGAGAGTCAGGGCAATTTCTCGGCAGGTTACAAGATTTTTTATTCAGGAGTTTACTCTATAACCTATATTCAATTAACAGGTCAAATCTGTACTAGAGGTATGGTAAATGGTTTTGTGTTTGGAGATATCCAATTAAGTGAGTTCCAATGTATTGTCAACATTTGCCAAAGATTTACAAGAATGCTGCCCACTTTAGAAGATTCCCATCCCTAGTATTGGCCACCATGTCCTACCATAACAGTAAAAATACACAGCTGCGTCAAGAGCGCATGATATGCCTGTTATTAATTACAAGAGGGAAGGACACAATATGATTATACATGTCCCATAACTCTGGAATGACAAATCAGACCGTGACACAAATGGAAAGGGAGATTCCCTCTATCAACATACACTTGCAACTAAAGAATCGTGAAAATTGCTCTAAGTATTTTCAAGTTACTGTTCGACATGTGGAAAATTGCTTTTATTTTGACGAATAAAGTCCCATAACTCTGGAGTGACATATCGGACAGTGACACAAATAGAAAGGGAGAGTCCTTCCATCAACATATACTTGCCACCAAAAAATCATGAAAATTGCTCAAAGTCCATGTGGAAATTTGCCTATATTTTGCCGAATAAAGTCCCATAACTCTGGAATGACAAATCAGACAGCGACACAAATCGAAAGGAAGATTCCTTCTATCAACATATACTTGCAATCAAAAAATAATGAAAATTGCTCTAAGCATTTTCAAGTTATTGTTCGACATGTGGAAAATTGCTTATATTTTGATGAATAAAGTCCCGTAACTCTCGAATGACATATCGGATGGTGACACAAATAGAAAGGGAGATTCCTTCCATCAACGTAAATTTGCCACCAAAAAATCAGGAAAATTGCTCAAAGCATTTTCAAATTATTGTCTGACATGTGGAAAATTGCCTATATTTTGATGAATAAAGTCCCATAACTCTGGAATGACAAATCGGACAGCAACACAAATCGAAAGGGAGCTTCCTTCCATCAACATATACTTTCCATCAAAAAATCACAAAAATTGCTTGAAGTGTTTTCGAGTTATTGTAGAACGTGTGGATGGATGGACAGACAGACGGACGGAGGGCGATATACCATAATACATCCGTTTTTTCAAAACGGGCGTACAATAAAACTTGCCTATCACTTTAAACAAGCACAGCTGAACATAACTATAATCATAATATATTTTGCAAAAAGTTTGTGCTGTGTGTTTGCACCCTCATTTTTCTAGACTGTTGATTGAAGAACCATCAAACTTGCCATATCTACTCACCTCAGTTGAGTGTCACTTGGAAGGGGTTCATATGGGAAGGCCAAAGGGGTTTGAATGGGTTGAAAATTAGGTAAACCCCCCCCCCCCCCCCCTATATTCTGTTTGTTGTATAACTTCTCTTACACAACTGATCGAATCACCACCAAACTTGTCAGATGTACTCATCCCAGACCAGAGAGGGTCACTGGAGGTTAAGTATTATCATACATGAGAGCCAAAGGAGTGGATTAGAATCATGATACTTATATGTTAATTTCATTCAGTCAGGTTCATACAGTTTGATTATCTCCCTTGTTTTGCAATGGACTCCTTTTCCATCTTTGAATTGGTGCGGGGGGGGGGGGGGGGGGGAGGGGGGGGTAAGGGGGATGGAAATGACTTGAATTAGTCAATATTAAGAACAATACCCAAGTTGAACTTGACCATAATAAGAATAAGAATAAATTACTCTTAGATTTGAAAACACATACCTATTCATGTCATAAAATATGCAAGTCAGTGTTGAAGATGCTCTCCAAACCTTGGAATGCACCAGAAAGCAGTGACATCATGTGACGTGACATGCCGATTGATTTCCATTAATGCTTAATACCCAGCATGTAATGCAGATTCAATATCTATGTAAACTTAGATTTATTTATTGACTGGTATTTAAAGGCACATTCAGCATCTATGGCTATATCATGGAGTAAGCTTCTGATAATGTTTTCTTAACAACCAAGAAAAAGGCAATAATATTTGTTAAAATCTTGGTACAAATTATAAAACACTATCAATAAATTTTACCTATTGTAATGGACATATACAGCCAGTGCTATTAACAGAACTCACCATTCAAATTTTATTATTTTTTTTTTCAATTCTGGCATCCAAAGCAGCTTATGAGCTCGGTGAATAAAATAGTTACAATATAGCTGTCAAATGCTACATTTTTGAAACAAAATGGAAATTTTTTAACTCTTGTTTAAATTTTTTGGCAAGTGTCGTCTGCTATTTTTATTTTCATAACTGATCAAAAAGTGCACACAGACATTTGTCATGAATGGTCATAACAACATTTTAGGAGTGTTGGTAATCTGCAATACAGTAAAAAATTGTTTTTGTCAATAACAGTTGCTTTTAGCTGAGTAAAAAGCAGAAAAAAAAGATTTAAATGTAAATTCACTACTAGTATATAAGCTTTCAATACTTTTCACATAGCAATAAAAGTTGCTTCCAGTTCTGATATAAAAAATTAGCAATTAATAGTGCTACAAAAGTGCAGAAAAAGGCAAGTAAATGGTGAAAAAAATGTAAAAAACTTCCAAACAGACATGAGATGAGAACAGTGGAATGGGAAAAAAAATGAATGAATAAACCAAAGTCTTAAGTGAGCTTAAACTGCTCACCTGGAACACGTTGTCTGCAAAGAATAAGGGTATTACTGTTGAGGGATCAGAAAGATGGAGGCAAATAGGAAGTGTCACCTTGTACATATGTGCATTCTGCAATGACTGTCATCAAAAAGGTTGCTCTGAAAAATGTCTAATTTTCACCCTCCACTCCAAGCACAAACCCTATGCTAGACTTAGATTATGTTGAAAATTGACAGAAGGGTTTCCCTCTGAAAAGACTACCAAGGTTGGTTAAATTTTGGGGTTGAAATAAAATTCAATTGAAATAAAATTTGTTTCCTTACCAAGTATTATATTGCACTTCAGGAAGCTGAAATATGAACCCATGGACTTGATTTGAACATACTTGAATTGGAGTATACCAGATATGAAAAGTTTCTAGCAAATAGATCTGAAGAAAGTTTTTTAAGGCATTTTCCTCATATTGCACTGATTTCAAACTTGGTTTCCTTTTAGGAGCCCAAATATGAACCCAGGTGTAAACTTGACTCTGGGCCCATAAGAAAGCTGGATATCAACTACCAAGAGATTCTAACAGGTGTATCTGAAATTGATGAAAAAGAATATTCCTTATATTACTTGGGGTTGAAATTTAGGCTCCCATTCAGCCTGGATATGAACTCATAGACTAAATTTGATCAGACTTGAATGTAACATCCCTACAGATGTTGGAAATGACCTAAGGGTGCTGTATACCAAATATGAGACAATTCTGACTGATGAATAACATATGTTTAAAGAATTTTGCTAATGCTGCACTTAATTAAAATTCAGTCTCCCATAAGGAGCCAAATGGTAGATCTTAAGAAGATTTTTAAGAAACATTCCTCAATCTGAACTAAATTAAAATTTGGGCTCCCATAGGGAGCCCAAATATGAACCTAGGGGCTTGGTTAAATATATTTCAATCTGCCCCACCTTAAAGTGCTGAATACCAAGTATGAAATGTTTCTGTCTAGTTGATATGAAGAAGGAGATATTCAAAGAATTTTTCTCATATTGCTCCAAGTAAAAATTAAGGTTCCCCAAAACACCAAAATATGAACACATGGACTTGATTTGAACAAATTTAAATCTGGTTCCTATAAAGAAGATGTATACCAAATAGCAAAAGATTCTGTGTCGTGTATTTGCAGAAGTTTTTAAAATAATATTCCTCAAATCGCACTAAGTTGAAATTCAGGCTTACGAGAAGAACCCCAATATGACCCAACACACTTTATTTGAACAAACTTAAATCTGAGCCCCCCAAGGATACTGTATATACCAAAAATAAAACCATTCTGACTGGTGGATCCAAAGAATGCTTTTAAAGAATATCTCATGTTTCCTAAGTTAAAACTGGGGCTCACATAGGAAACCCAAGTATGATGCAACAGACCTGATTTGAACAAACTTAAATCTGACCCCCATAAAGATGTTGTATACCAAAACTGAGACGAATCTGACTAGTGGATCTGAAGAAGATTTTTAAAGAATTTTCCTCATTCCAATAAGGAACCCAAATATGAATGCAGGGAATTATTAATTTGAACAAACTTGAATTTGACCCCCAAAAGAATGCTGTCTATGAAATGATTCTGACTGGTAGATCTGAAGAAGATTTTTAAAGAATTTTCCTCATATCACACAAAGTTAAAATTCAGGCTCCCAAAGGGAACCCCGAAAAGAATCCATGGGCTTCATTTTTACAAAAATGAATCAGATCACCCTAAGGATGTAGTATACCAAATATCAAAAGACTCTGATTTATTCCCCATTTTTAGAAGAGGATTTTTTTCTTTTTTCATTACAACCCCCCCCCCCCCCCCCCCCACCCCACCCCAATATGGCACTCTAGGATGCAACCAATTGAAATTTTTTGGACCCACTTGATTCTACTGGTCCTAGGGATGCTGTATACCAAATACCAATCTTTTGTTGACCTCAGTCTATGACCATGACCTTCACAGGTTGATCGTGAATTTTGTATGTAACAACCTGCCTAGTGGTGGTAGACATGCTGTGTAAATTTCACTGTGGTGTTTCCTTCCATTCAAACATTATGGCCATTACACAAAGAAGTTTATGTGCTCGCTGATTCCACCTTCAGACATCTCTCTGACATTGACCTTGGTGGGGCGCCTGTAATTTTATAAGTGTCACACCATCTAGTGATGATATTTATGCTGTGTATAATTCCTTTTACTAAAAAAATCAGGGGCACAAAAAACGGTTGTTGTGCTGATTCCATGTGTTGACCTCTATCTGTGACTTTGATCTTGGTAAGTCAGTCATGAATTTCGTATGTGACACACCATCTAGTAGTGACTGAGTAAATTTCATTGTGGTATCTCCTTCCACTAAAAAATTTCAGTCTGGACTCAAAAAGGTTGATGTGCATGCTGCTTGCATATGTTGATCTCCATCATTGACTTCGATGGGTCAGTTGTGACATTTGTATGCAGCACACTGTCTAGTGATGGTACATATTTTGTGTCAGTTTCATAATATCTCTTCCATTGAAAAGTTATGGCCTACACACAAAACAATTGATGGATGGACACCTGGACAATGCCATAACATATACCTGTTATCATGTTTGCATAGTAAAAATATTCAGGATATAAAAACGGTCATCAACTTTCCATTCCCATGACATTAGCAAGGTTTCTTCTTGCAATAGGGTAATATAAATCATCCTTAACTGGTAATATATTATATATTTAGTAAACTTGGGAGTCAAACTGTTGTTTTCAAAAAGCATAATTCATCATTCAAGTCACTTTATTCAATCATTATTTTTAAATTTTAAGTTGACCTCTAGGCTTATTGAACTATGTATGAAAAAGTCGTACAAGGCCCTAAGCCAATTCATGGAACAAAGCAGTTTTCTCCCAACAGGTTGTTAAAAAAGACAAGACTCAGACATGATGATTTTGATTGGAAAAAAGTCATTGGCCGATGGTAAGCCACAGTCCTCCTGTCTTCTATAACTACTTTATAAGAAAAAAACCGGATAAGTTTAAGGAATTATCTGGTAGCGATAGTTTTTTAAATTTAAATTGGACAATTAAAAGTACACTGCTTTAGCACAAAAAAAAAAAAATACTGAATTGCAAGGTAATATCGTGCCTGGCATTTTAACTAGTGGAAGAAATCAGAGTACTGGAAGAGAACCACCAAGCAGCAGAGAGCAACTGTCATACTCCCGAACTAATTAATTGGCACAAGCATAGTTAGCAGCAGTTGAAGGAAAGTACACCATTGCTCCCATGTGGATTATCAGGTATAAGTGTCTTGCCCAAGGACACAGCACAGATGGTGTACATCAGAATCAAGCTATCAACATTTCGGTTTGAAATCCAAAGCTCTAACCAAGGAGTCACCATGACCCCAGAAAATTCTAGTTAACTGAATTCACATGTTAACTGAATACAGGTTCATGGCAAAGTGGCTACTCAATTAACCAGGTTCTGCTGTATTAAATTTTTTTTGGAACAGATAACAATTCTCCAGCAATCAAATGCCAACTAAATAAACAAAAATGTATGAGAGAATAGGATACTGATATCTAATACTGATATCCAGCACTTATCAACAGAGCTCATGCTGATGAATACCATTGATATCTATCACCAATCGTTTTAATTTTTAAATTTAGACAAACTGTGAGACAATTTGTATGCCTCAATATTGTTTTGCATATCAGGTTCCATATTCAGTAAAGGCACAAGTTGATATCTTTCATGAAAATAAAGAGTATAGGCAAATTCTGAAAATAAATTACTATGATTCAGGACAGAAAATTTTATGTCAGTAAGATAGCAGGTCAAATGACATGATACAAAGTTTCATATTTGTTTGTGGAAAGGAGATTAACCCTCTCCATACTAATGTCAAAATATAAACATTTCAAGAGGGAAATTTTTCCACAATGGAACTGGAAATTTAACCAATTCAGTCTTCTTTGACAGAGCTCACTGAGCTCTGTCAAACAAGACAAAATGGTTAAACTTTAGTTGCATTGTGAGAGAAAATTTGTGATTGAAATTTCAGTATTTTGAGATCAGTGTGCAGAGTGTTAAAGTGTTATGTAGTAACACTTGAAATTGTTAAGGATAATAGCAATTACAGCAATGAATCTTTTGGGTTGATGTGTTTAAAATTGTTGATGTATCAAATACTAGATACAAGCGTAATGACAACTATGTTGCATATATGTTTAGCTTGATGAATAGAACCTATTATTTGCTTTCTAGCTATTGAGTATTAGTTCCGTGAAGTGAACTGTGATTAGTAATAGTTTTAACCATCTCCTTGTCAGTCCAGTTTTTACTTACATGCTTTGAATTGTGTTTTCTCAGCTGTAAAAAGATATACACAGTACAGAATACAGAATCAAAAGATTCAATGAAATGTATTTTTCGTACATAGTGTCACCTACTTAATTGTGTATCTCTTAATAGAATAATCATGTTAATTGAATATACCTTCCAAAAACAAGACCAATTACCATACCTTCTGCACAAATTTGACTTGTTAATGTACATATAGTTTAAAAGACAATTGAAAAAGAATATCTTGTAATATGTCATGAAATCATCATAACAATGAACAAATTCCCCTTGTTTATAAACCTATCTGGCCCCAGTGCATTAAATATGGGCATTTAATCTATTACATCTTCAGCTCCATGAGCTGTGCGAAACAAGATATAATGGAATAAATGCATAATTATCTCTAGAATACAGCAACATGACAAATCACTGTGTTATTTGAATACTCCTGTTAATAGAATAATTTTCATTGGCAAAGTGGCAATTTAATTAACAAGATTCCACTGATTATTACACAGAATGCAAAGAAAGCCATGTGTACAAAAGATGAACTGCTCTAAAAAGGAGGACATTAAATGACTAAAATTGGATAGAATTTTAATTCTCTGTAATAATATAATTCTTGTTTGTGTTTCAACTTTTTACAATTTTAGAGTCAAGCTCTATTCCAGAATTGGAAAAATATCTGGCAATCTATAGGTTTTGTACAATCCGGAGACCAAAGAACATCCATAACTTTCAAGGACATTTTAATGACTTTTAAAGCATTTTTCAGGACCTTTACCTAAAACTATTTTTATCATCTCCGAGGTCTGTTACTGGTAGAGTGCTGGAAGCCCATATTTCAGCATTATTCTGAAGTGCAGGTACAACTTGAAGGTTTCTTTTTCTGTGGATGTGTTTCATATTATCATATTTATCTCTAAAGTGAAATTATTTAGTCTATATGAAATTGCCTTGTAACAATTTATGAGAGAGTGCCGATAGGCACTCTCCCATAATAACAAGTCAAGTACATGTGAAAGAATTTTGAAAAACAAAAATGAAAAAAATTAAAGTAATTTATATATTTTTTATACTTACCAATGGCCCAGACTAGCTGGTGCCAACTCAAAAATATCTAGGGCAAAACACAAAGTTTGCCCCCCTCCCCCCCAATCCCAAAAATTTGCATGCAAAACCGAAAATTAGAAGTCCTATCTGGCCCTCCATACATTTCCCTCCGTGCATGCACAGACGCCAGGAAGTCACCAAAACTGGCGCCAACATCATTCTTTGTAAAAAAAGATTATAATAGAATAATTCAGCGGGGAGGTATGAGTGCCCAGTACTGCCCACTCATGGGAGGGCCATTCCCGTCTGGGCCATTGGTAAGTATAAAAAAATATATAAATTACTTTAAATTTTTTCATATTTTTATACTGTATACCAATGGCCCAGACTAGCTGAATCGTAAAAAGGTGGAGGGCCTAGAACTTCCAAAATAGTAGATCAACATAGATCAAATCCTTCAATCCATGATGAAGAAAATTAGAATAATTAGAATTTACATGTATGTCTCTTTATACCATAATAGAAGAGACATATCCTAATATGGACCCCAATTATGTAAATCCTAAATCCAAGCATGAAATCATGTTAATTAGGATGTAACAAATAAACAGTTTTTAAGACTAGTCTGGACTAAGCCCTAAAAATTAGAATGGCATATTGAGAATGAGAGAAAATTGCCCATAAACCTACGCCAAACAATAATACTACAGCTGATCGCCGAAGATAGTACGGACAAAACAGCTTCCTTAATAGTTACATACCCAATAAGCCAGAGAAGTGGACAAAATGACCCTCCCCCCCTTTTTTGAACATATCTTCAAAAGAAAGAGGGGAGAGCTCTGGAATCAATAAGCAGAACCCGGAAACGATATAAATAAATGTAGATCAGGCACTCAAAAATTAAGTCATGAATAATAAATTGTGCTTAAAGCCACTTCACAAGCCAAGACTGTAGCAATGATTTTGGTAAATACCATTATCCGCTACAAAATATGCACTGCAGACGGCGTATACAGGTACGACAAAATCAGTGAAATAATAATATAACATACACATACAAAAGCGAGATACGATGAACAATCTCTGCAGAGAAAACACGCTTCAAGATCATTCACAGGAGGCCTCTGTAATATTAAATCCGGTAAGAACACTCTCCAACATGTACTATTTGGTATCTACAACTATAAACACGTGAGAATATGCGATTTGAGAACCGACAAAATAGAGACCAGGATCTAGAAATGGAGGTAGGTATGATTAACTGGCTCCAACACAGACCGCCCCCGAAATATATAATAATTTCAAGGTCCACCAAAGCGATAGCGTAATCACATATTGCGCGAGTGCATAAAAATCCAGCCTGTAATCATCTAAGAACCACTAAATGGTTATGCAGTCACCTACGAACTCAAATGCAGCCATTATGATGATCAAATAAGTGCTTGTGTATTAGAAATCAGAAAATAAACACCGGAAACTAATGCAACTGAACTGCATATATGCCTATGAGAGTGCCATCCAACAAGACCCAAACGCAAACTTTGTATGTATTAAAATATATATATGCGACAGTGTAAGTGTGTGTGTGGGGGAGGGGGGGGGGAGGGGAGGGGGAATCTGAATACATGCTGAAACCTCCTCACCCACATTAATAATCATTGCTGGTCCAGACAGCAATAATATAGTGACCACAAAGCTCTCTCACGTCTTACATACTCCGTAATGCCACTGACAGTGGAGAATGACATGAAGAACAAAACTTTCCTTTAAGAAGAAAACCCTCTCGTGGGGAAAGCTTCTGGCGAATGTTCAATAACAGACACCATAACCTCAATGAAATCAATAGAAACAAATGAATTGAAGGATACACATATCCTATCATTCATTCCCATGAAAACGGCTGAGCGTCAAATGTATGCGCTCAAATGCCTATTACTGGCAACACAAATAATGGAAACTATTATTCCTGTGCGCCGCAAACTTAACTATCCTGAAGTGATCCTATATAAGATCATGTAATAGCCATACAGTTAGAATAAGCCCAAGATGTAGTCAGCGCTTTACTTCATGCGTTGAAATCTTAAGCAATGACTGCTGATTGGAAGATAAATTTACCTAGGCAGTACGAATAGCTAACTGACTTCATTTAACAATAGAATGAACCTAAACGTCCCTTCTATTGGAAATTAATGACAAAAGAAGTGTTTCTTCTCTTCTGATAAACTCTGATCTGCATCTATAAATACATGATCGGTAATAATATAATTCAATGATGTTGCGTAAACAATGAGACATCATTTCTGAATATGTGGTTTCCAAGAACCGAGGGTCCCAAGATCCCTGCATAGAGAGACTATCGGACTCAGGATTGTAACCCAATATATGAACTCACACCCGTCATAATTGAGAAAACCATTGAATATATGCCCAAACTTGACCTTATGTTAAAAGATTTTCTAAAACAAAACAGGTCTAGAGCGAAAAACGTCTACCACTCCAGTTAAGAATAACTGGAGGGGACGTGTGCGTAAGCGACCTATCAAAATAACATTCATAGCCGCTCCGCACAACCCCATCCAGCGCATAAAATTTTCCGTTGTTAATGCGTCAGATAACAGATAAAAGCGAGCCAAACAGCTGGCTAATTCGCTCTGTGAAACAACAGACGAACCAGCCTGTTGAAAATGAATTGTGGGATATATGACTCCTATCAATAATCCCATGAGACATTATCTAGTTCACAATACAAGTGATCTAAAGAACTATACTTGCTACATCGCCGAATGCTCGCTATTCGACTGAAAGATTATCATAAATAACCTAATTATCCAGTTCCAGTCAAAATCGGTTGGACTGAGCTCTATAAGAGCCTCGAGCCACCAGCTCAGGGGTGTCTGATCAGTAACTCAAACAGACATAAACCCCCTATCCAAGTGGCCGTATAGACAATCCTAAAGAAATATATAGGAGAGATACCTATACCTTCGCTATGAGTCCTTATAGATGATCTGAGTCTAGTATTGATGCTTTCTTGCAGCTTAATCCAACATTAATGAAAGCTTACCATCAAAGACTAGAGTCTGGAAAACTAAAGCGACCTGTAGCAAGTTTTCCACCTAGTCAAATGTTAAAGATGAAAATGCAAGGCTTTGTCACACAGAACAACTTCCACTTAACATTTGTTAAGACAGAGATATATATATAATAGGTCTGGAAAGAATTTTTAAAAGGTACAAACGACCACAAAATTCCTTTCCATATAGACGTTGCGTCACAGTACTTAAAATTGAAGTACATAAGACCATGAGTCTAAATTCGCTCTAATTAAGAAATTATCTTCTCAATTGTGTCCGAGAGAACAGCTAAATAATGAAGGTAAGGCTACAGCTAAGATCTTAGCCTGCTCATTCAACGCAGAGAAACTCTCAACACATCTTCCCCTGTCATTTTTTAAAAGTATGTGAACAAACACAAACGGTTAAAAATATAGAAGAAGATGATAAGAAACCGTATTACTTTTTCACGCAGGAAGTTAAATTTGGTGTCGTCTACACAATGGAAGACCAGTGACACCAGTGTAGACTTAACCGGAAAGAGATCTTATTATCCTGCTCTTTGTCCGGATGAAGTCAGCGTCTAACAACGTTAGCGGTATCTCATAATTACTCGCAGCATTATGATTCACTGGAACAAATTCAAGAAAAACGATAATGTATAGTATCCATAACATCCATGAGTTGTTCCAAAAGGGAAAATTATCCTCTTCTGTATCCCTTTCATCATTCATCTAAATCAGGTAGAATCACGGTCACCGGCATCTAAACAGGCAGATGACTGGACCAATCAAGCACTATTCAACAGCTCAAGTTTTGAGACTGATATTGAGTGCTTCTGCCTTTGCAGGAATACTGCGATTAGCTGTGCAATTTGCGACAGCAAGTCCTTTACGTAGGCATGAGGAGCAGCGGCCATGAATTGCTTGTCCACCAGCTGCTCCTGGAACAGTGAGTCCGAGATGGCTATTACTGCGGACGCCCCGATGAATGAAGCCTCATCTCCTTGGCTACTAGATGGTGCGACTTTCTTCACAAAAGATGGACCTTTTGACGATGCAGACTAGATATCCTAAGTCACTTAGCCAAGGTGCGGTCGGGAGTGCTTGGTAGACACTAAAGAAGCCAAACTGTAGCCGTCTCCGGCTAAGAATTGAACTAAGTGTACCGGACAATAGCTATGTACGTAAGCTCTGACTGACGCAAGTTCCTACTAACAACACCCGGCCCCAGATGTTGTTAAAAGAGAGAGAGGGTCTCCCTCTTGCTCGCTGTCCGGAGAGACCTAACCGAGCGTACCTCAAAACTTGCCTGCTTCTTCCTTCCATCAACGCAGGGTGAGCATGATTGGATTAAATAGTGCTCACTACACCCTTATTCTCTCTCGACTGCTACGGACATACCCGGCGTCACACCACTATTCTACGTGATAGATCTGCCGGCTGAGCTAGCTGGAGACAAGGGACGTAAACCTTAGTTCAAAAGCCTAGCCCTTGTCTAATATCATTGAGCACTTTTCCGCTAGCTTTGAATACAATGCACAAGCAACATATCCAGTGCCCCGGTCCTCATATTCAATCTTAACCGCTTCACCGGCGTCAAGGAACTGAAATCATTCATCGCGGTTTATAGCCCTGTGCAATTTAAGAGCACTTTGTCAGTTATGTAGAGGAAACCATAAGACTAGCCGACCTCGGCTGCCTATTAGACGGGACGTCCCGGACAGGAGGCATGGACGTATACTCCGACTGACGCAAGTTTCTACCAACAACATCTGTCCCCAGATGATGCTGTAAGAGAGAGAGGTCTCTCTCTTGCTCGCGGTCCTGGGTGACCTGGACGAGTGTACCTCAGAACTTGTCGGCTTCCTCCTCCCATCGTCACTGGGTGAGCATGGTTGCATATTATAGTGCTCGCTCCACCCTACATCATCTCCTAGCCCGGAGCGGATACACCTGGCGGCACAATTCTCAGAGGCCTGAGTAACCACTTCACCAGTCGAGCTAGCTGGCGACAACGGACTTTGTGCGGTCGTGTGTGCTTTTCGAATGTAGAGGAAGCTATAAGACTAGCTGACCCAGACAAGAAGGCATGGACGTAAGCTCCAACTGACACAAGTTCCTACCAACAACCTCTGACCCCAGATGTTGTTTTTAGAGAGAGGGGCCTCTCTCTTGCTTGTGATCACGGTAGACCTGGATGAGCGTACCTCAGAACTTGTCTGCTTCCTCCTTTCCATCGTCGCAGGGTGAGCATGTTCGTATTTTTATAGTGCTCGCGACACCCTTACTCCTCTTCTCGACCGCTACAGACATACCCAGTGTCACACCACTAGTCTACATGATAGATCTGCTGGTTGAGCTAGCTGGAGACAAGGGACGTAAACCTTAGTTCAAAAGCCTAGCCCTTGTCTAATATCATTGAGCACTTTTCCGCTAGCTCTAATAGTATAATGCAACGACGGAGGCACACTCCCTGATTGAGTCACGAAACCACACCATGTTCTTGTTCCTCTGTAAATAGAAACTAAATGAAAGTGTCAATGACACTGTAGCTCAACTTGACAAACTTGAACTTGGTAAGTTATAAATGAAATGGCAAAATTGAAGATCATTGGTACCAATGTCATTTTTTTTGCCAGTGGCAACATTTTTTGACAGAAATTGAAGAAAGTCGATAGCTCCCATCTAGAGGCCTCCCCCAAACAAGCATGCCAGGTTTCAAAGCAATCCGATCATAAATGTGCCCTGTAGGGTGTACAAAAGGGAAATATTGTGATCTGACTAGACTAAATTCTAAGAACGGTGGCCGTGGCAACATTTTTTGACAGAAATGGAAGAAAATCGATAGCTCCCATCTACAGGTCACCCTAAATAAGCATACCAGGTTTCAAAGCAATCAAATCATAAATGTGCCCTGTAGGGTGTGCCAAAGGGAAATATTGTGGTTTGACTAAACTAAGTTCTAAGAACGTTGGCCGCGGCAACTTTTTTTGACGGAAATTGAAGAAAATCGATAGCTCCCATCTAGAGGTCACCCCAAACAAGCATGCCAGGTTTCAAAGCAATCTGATCATAAATGTACCCTGTAGGGTGTGACAAAGGGAAATATTGAGTCTTCTGACTAAACTAAGTTCTAAGAACGTTGGCCGCGGCAACATTTTTTGACAGAAATTGAAGAAAATCAATAGCTCCCATCTAGAGGTCTCCCCAAACAAGCATACCAGGTTTCAAAGCAATCTGATCATAAATGTGCCCTGCAGGGTGTGCCAAAGTGAAATATTGAGGTCTGACTAAACTAAGTTCTACGAACGTTGGCCGTGGCAACATTTTTTACCGGAAATTGAAGAAAATCGATAGCTCCCATCTAGAGGTCACCCTAAATAAGCATACCAAGTTTCAAAGCAATCAAATCATAAATGTGCCCTGTAGGGTGTGCCAAAGGGAAATATTGTGGTTTGACTAAACTAAGTTCTAAGAACGTTGGCCGCGGCAACATTTTTTGACGGAAATTGAAGAAAATCGATAGCTCCCATCTAGAGGTCACCCCAAACAAGCATGCCAGGTTTCAAAGCAATCCGGTCATAAATGTACCCTGTAGGGTGTGCCAAAGGGAAATATTGAGTCTTCTGACTAAACTAAGTTCTAAGAACGTTGGCCGCGGCAACATTTTTTGACAGAAATTGAAGAAAATCGATAGCTCCCATCTAGAGGTCTCCCCAAACAAGCATACCAGGTTTCAAAGCAATCTGATCATAAATGTGCCCTGTAGGGTGTGCCAAAGGGAAATATTGAGGTCTGACTAAACTAAGTTCTATGAAAGTGGGCCGTGGCAACACTTTTTGCCGGAAATTGAAGAAAATTGATAGCTCCCATCTAGAGGTCACCCTAAATAAGCATACCAGGTTTCAAAGCAATCAAATCATAAAGTGCCCTGTAGGGTGTGCCAAAGGGAAATATTGTGGTTTGACTAAACTAAGTTCTAAGAACGTTGGGCGCGGCAACATTTTTTGACAGAAATTGAAGAAAATCGATAGCTCCCATCTAGAGGTCACCCCAAACAAGCATACCAAGTTTCAAAGTAATCTGATCATAAATGCGACCTGTGAGGTGTGCCAAAGGAAATTGTGGACGTACGTACTAACGTACGTACGTACGTACGTACGCCGACGGACGAGAAGTGATGGCAATAGCTCAGCTTGACTTTGTCAAGTTGAGCTAAAAACTATAGTGACATTTTGGCGAGAGGACCAGCAGTGTCCCCTCGCCGCGAAAGGACCTCACCTAACACAAACCATGACACCCATCATCAACATTGTCAAATATTATTACATAAATTCTAATATATGTCATTGTACCACCACCAAATCTACATAAATATAAGATAACATTAAAATACAATCGATGAAATAAATACATCCAAAAGAAAAATTCCTTCAAAAAATTTTGACAAATTTTTTCTTGTATAAGAGCCCAAGTTCCCAAAGGGAACGATGAGCCCAAAAAAGCCTAAGTGTGGACAAAATTATGAAAATATGCTATAAAATTAGCTACCACACTATCAGAATATTTAATGTTACTTACAACTGTCATTCCTAAAAATAATAGGAAACTACCTAGAGCACTGTCAATGTAAACAAAAACCGGAAACAAGACCCTAGGCAACACGGCCCGAAGTCAGTAACAGAAACAAGACTATCTGATGTAAAGCAAGATCATCAGAAGAAAAAACGATACATCGGATGAATGATGCATGACCAAAATGCCCAAACACCCAAAGGGTGAGGACATAACCCTGGAGATGTACAGAATAAACTTCTGTATAATACGTTAAACTCCCAATAAATTTTATAAAAAAAATTTAAATAAAACAAGCCAAAAAGTTTGGGAGCTTAACTGGGGGATCAAGGGAAGGTAGGGAAGGAATACTAAATAAACAGTGGATAGATAATAATCAATTAGTGATAACGTCAGGCCCATGTCCCGAAATTAGGGAACATGAACTAATTTTTATAAATATTATAAAATTACAGCCTTGAACGTTTCAAACCACCATTTCTTCCTTCCTTCATCCAGTTGTGTCCTTGGGTCCACCAATTTAACCATTGATTTGTGTCTGACATTATTATCAATTGAGATTTAAAAAGCACAAATGTCAGTTGTTGTTATCAGACAAGGGCCAAACAAAGAATAATGTTGGCCCCAGTTTTGGTGACTTCCTGGGGTCTGCGCATATGCGGAGGGTAAATGTATGGAGGGCCAGATAGGACTTCTAATTTTCGGTTTTGCATGCAAATTTTGGGGATTGGGGGAGCAAAATTTGTGTTTGGCCCTAGATATTTTTGAGTTGGCACCAGCTAGTCTGGACCATTGGTATACAGTATAAAAATATAATTCAGCACTTTACCAATTAACAAGTAAACAATTCTTGAGCAAATTGTGTCATGCAAGTCAAACACAAGAATCTCGTGTTCCAGTTCAAGATAGCCTTGTTCCATTCCATGAGTTGGTGACCAACTTAGTTCTAGTTTCCAGGCATGCTGAACCCAGGTTTCAGTAATCACAGTACATCTGTCGACTTGTGGTGGATGATATGTGACCAGTTTGGTTTATCCTTATCCTTTGACACAAGAGACCTGGATGGCGTGAGCTGGTCACATGAATCTTGAATTAACATGGTTGAGTTGTACTAACCTTACTAATTTTTAACTTTACCCAATCCACAGTCCCAGCTCTTCTCCCTTATTGCCCATTTTACTTTCATTTTCCGTCGCTTTCTTTGTTTACAATTAAATAAAAACTGATTAAGACATCTTTCCATGCTGATGAATGTCTGACAATAATTCTACAGCTTTAATTCTTTGGTTATTGTGAATCGACTCTCATATTTAAAAAAAAAGGAATCACAGCAACAGGTCATTTGACAAAGCATATGCAAGCACCAATGGTACTGAAGTTGCGTGATATTGTGTTTTCTCAACATTTTTAACAAAGTGAGATAATTTAAAATTTTAGTCACAGTGGAAGCTGGAATAGCTAAACAACAACAGTAACCTATGATAGACTTGTAAATTTATCAATCACAAAAGCACTCATTACCTAATAAATGCCAATGATGTAATGCCTTACCCTGCAGTGAAATACTCTACTGACAAGTAGAGGTGTGGTTATGGTTATTTTTGATCAGATACATTCTACTGAAAACAACCAATCCTTCATTCATTAATTTCTCAATTTATTTGCATCAAATCAAGACAACACAACATTCAATAAAAATTTCCAAACTTGAAAAAAAATTGCATTTTAGCTCAATAACCAACAAAATTCATCTTGGTCTTTCAACTGGCAACTTAAAATATGGATTCTAAAGTAAATTCATTTCTTATAGTTTGATGGACCTCTCAGAGTTCTGTCAATCAGAATTTAATGGATTACATTCTCAATACTTCTGAGGCTGAAGAGGGTTGCTAACTGATTTTGTATTTTACTTCATGATTTCATGACAAAGGGGATTCAAAAGTAAAACGTCCTTGAGCACAGGATATTATTTCTGCTGTGTACAAAAATCTTCATTAAAATATTTTTTCAATGTTTGCCTCCAAAACATACATTATGACTCTTTATGAGAATGAACACTATGGGTTTGTTTTGGAAGAAAAATTAGAATTTTTAGTTGTTTAAGAATTTCTTTGCAAGTGTTACCTTCCATTCAAGGATAAACAATGACCTGAGGTCCACTCTCAAATACACAAATGAAAATCCACTGTCAAGCAATGAATTCTGCCGATTACAATGAAAGAATTGTCTGAGTTCAGCATCTTATAAAAATGTATTCCACCACAAACATCTTCATGGTTTAACAGAGAATCAAGATTCATTATCAAACAAATTTTGAAAAAATGTTTGTTTGAGTTTGACCTATCCTCTCCCAAATTACTATTCTTGAAAACAACACTTCATCAAAAACAAAATTTTAAGCAAAAAGCTTAACAAAATTAAATATTTTAAAATTATATTCCAAGTAACTTCAGCAAATCCCTTCACAAAGAACAAGCTATTTAAAAATATTAAACTGTAACAAAAAAGTAAGTACTTACGAGTTTTCAAAAACCAAAAATCACAATCACATAACTTCTTGACACTCCATAAATCAGATGGAATTGCATCTTTTGCCTTGTCTTCATCAGTCTGTCAAATACAATAAATAATGTTAGTGGTTGGACAAAATTTAGCCCCAGGGTACTGGCTTTTCGATTACCCCAAATTCATGCTGTTTGACAAATCTCTAAATTACATGAATTACGTGGAGGAAACAAGGCTTTAAAAGTTAAAAATCTGTTTCTCAGGCCCTCCCACATGGGCCTTTTGGCTGCCACATACTCTCTTTTTATAACCAATGCAAACTTTAAAAATAAAAATTAAATGGTTTTTGTCTGATATTTTACCAAAGTTGATAAAATTGATGTATTGCAAAGCCTTCTGGCAATCAAGGGCAAAAATACACCACCAACCACATGCTATTTTGTAGATTATGAGGCCTAAAACATTAAACAAACCAAGAACATGAACTTTTGATGGCAAAGAAATAATTACAAAAATAAAAAATAAAATAAAAAAACACTTGCCCACATACAATTTTACAAAAAAATTTCAAGAGAAACAGATCTACTTTGAATGGCCTAATCACTAAAAAGCAAATCAACAAAACTGAATAACAAAAACATAGCTTATTCGAGGAATATTATTGCACCTATCTCTTCTATACATGTTAGATGAGGGGTTAATAAAGTTTTTTAGTTTGTTGATTATTTAAGGTAATGGGGCGTGGTGGCTCAGTTGGTAGAGGTGCAGGCTGCAAGCCGAGAGGTCCTCGGTTCGAATCCCACCTGCGGCAACCGCGTTGTGTCCTTGGGAAAGACACTTCACCCCCATTGCCCACGTGGGGGCACGGTGACGCTGTGTACTAAGGCGTACTGCATGTCGATGGTGCACTTGTCTTCAACAAATGCTAACCCTGATTATGTGGAGTTCGTATGTTGGGGAGCTGACAGTTGCTCGCCGTCGGTGGTTCTCTCCAGGTACTCCGACTTCCTCCACCTGTAAAACTGTCATGGTCATGGTTAGCCATTGTGCAGAAATATGTGACCTTAAACACCAATAAATAAATAAATAAATATTTAAGGTAATGTGTTAATAGAGGTAATTTTCTTCTCCATCCCTCCCTCTGGGCTATCTGATACTGTCTGACAAAACCTTATAAGAAAAGCAATAAAAACAAGCTATGAATTGAAAATAGAATGTTTTAATTTTTTGGAATTCACTTTAAAAAAATTTCTACAATCCAGTACAAGTATTTCCATTAGTTCCTTGAATTCTGCACCCTATGTAACATAACCATGCACATTTTTACAGCCTTAGTCAGTGTACAATTTTGTGTGATGTGGCAGTTACCAATTTTTTATAACCAGAAAAGGTGACTAACCCTGTGCATTGCACAAGGTTAGTCACACTTTCTGGTTATAAAAATGTTCATTATTAACTGAGTAACTAACCTTGTGAAAATCTCATTCACATCATCTCTTTACCCAACATAATGGGAAAATCGGCCAGTACTATTCTCAAAAAGAGTTCAAACTCACTTGATGAACATATGGATTGTGGCAAATTGTTTGTTTTTTTTTAGTGAATTCCAAAAATGAAAACATATTCTATTTTTCAATTAATAGCTTGTTTAAAACAGAACAAGATCAAACTAGAGGAGTGATTGTCCCAGATGGGCCTGCCCATACCCCTCCCCCCACCCCCCCTCCAGCCATCATTATTCTACAACGAAAAGTGGAACAACTCTGGTAAACAAGTGCACCGCAAGGCGGTGGATCAATATACAGCCACCTATGAAGAAATTGTGCTTGTGAAGAAATTTTTAGTTGAACAAAAGGTGAATATGCCCCCTCCTGCATGCCGCTGAGCAGAAGTTTAAAAATATGTCCACTTTTGCACATTCATGGGTCATAAGTACTGTATTACTCAAACTAGAAAAACTGTGAGTAAATGATACCACCCACTCCCACCAAGAAAAGTTTTACAACAGTAAAAGTGTGTTTAATATAGAGAGAACAAACACTAACACCAATGTTTGAAGGTTTCATTGAAATCCATTCACTAGTTTAAAAGAGGTCGTGGCAAATGTCAACACCCCCCCCCCCCACCCCCAGCCCCACCCACCCCCTGCAAGCTTGAATTGACAAAGCCAAATATGGGAAACCCTAAAAATGGAAATATCTGAAAACAAAACAGAAGGTGCACATCTTCAATATATGTAAAAGAACGTCTGAAAGTTTCAATGAAATCTGTTCAATGGTTTAAGAGGAGTTGCGCATAGCAGATCTGTACAGAATGTCAATTGAATTTGACAAAGTTCATTTTCAATATGGGAAACTGTAAAAAAAAAAAAAAGAAAAAAATATCTGAAAACAAAAGAGGAGGTGCACATCTTCAATGTATATAAAATAATGTCTGAGAGTTTCAATGAAATCCGTTCACTGGTTTAAGAGGAGTTGTGGATAGCAGATCTGTACAGAATGTCAATTAAATTTGACAAAGTTTATTTTTCATTTTTAAATATGGGAAACCCTAAATATGAAAATATCTGAAAAGAAAATAGGAGGTGCACATCTGCAATGTATGTAAAAGAATGTTTGAAAGTTTCAATGAAATTTTTTCAATGGTTTAAGAGGAGTTGTGGATAGCAGATCTGTACAGAATGTCAATTAAATTTGACAAAGTTCATTTTTCAATTTGGGAAAGTGTAAAAAAAACAAGAGCTGGACTTTCGTTCGGTGCATACCCCCACGTGGTGTACCGCCTAGTCTGGGCTTACCTATGATCAACAAATATTATTTATGAATATTCTCGTATGGACTGACGGACGGATGCACAGATGGACGGATGCAATCCAGTATACACCCCCCCTTCCATTTTCTTCAAAAGTTTTCAACAATTTCCAAAAATTTCTAAGTCAAAAGGTACAGTAAATTGTTTGGTGTTTGGAAGTTTTATGCAATGAGGCAGAAGCCTTTGTCATAGGCAAACTGCATGCCATATTTCAATGAAATCCGATAACCCCAATCCAGTATGTCCCCCCTCCCATTTTCTTCGAAAGTTTTCAACAATTTCTGTCAAAGGGTAAGGTAAATTGTTTGGTGTTTGGAAGTTTTATGCAATGAGGCAGAAGCCTTTGTCACAGGCAAACTGCATGCCATATTTCACTGAAATCCGATAACCCATACCTGAGATACAGACTGAACAGACAAATAATGTCTATTTCCTACAATTTCTAAGTCAAAAAAGATGGGATAACTCTAAAAAGGAGAATGTGACAAATATACAGAACCACACTTATGTTTGAATGGGTTAACGATTAATGGACGGGAGCGAGTGGCGCAGGGATACCGGGAGAGCTGGTAGGCTCGAGTGGTTATTCCAGCACCACACGCTCGAGTCCAGTAATCGTTAACCCATTCAAACATAAGTGTGGTTCTGTATTTATTACACACCCAACCATGAAAAAGAATTCACTGTAATTAATCGCTATTTTAATGAAATAGTCGACAATTTGAACGGTTGAAAGAATTTTCAAGAGAAACGGGCAATTTTGTCAGAGAACCAGTCTTAAGTCTTTGACCTTGCCATCTGTAGAATCGCTGTTGATTCATTTTATTCACAAAAAATGTCGATCCGAACACTCAAAACTCAAATGATTGCGTTCAGCATATCAGACGTCACAAATTATGAGGTCTCAAATGTGTTTCCAAAATTGTGTGTGCAGGCATCATTATATCTGGAGGATGGAAAATGTACAAGGATTTTAATTTGAATACGGTGCGAACTGACCGCTCTGTTTAAATTCTGTGCTTTTTAAACTGAAACTAAAAATACAAGTTTGAACTCGGCTTGACGATACATGCACAACTGCCACAAGGCTATCGCATGTGGACTGTACATCAGTCATTTCTGTTCTGAACTTTTGACATTTTGTGCAATAATTAACCTTCCAGGGCAGTCATTCGATCGTTTGGAGTAACTGAGCCTGAGGGCAGTGAGGCAGTTCGAGATTCCATTCTGACTCTGAGTGAACTCTGCAGTCTTGGTAAGTTTGCACTTTATTTTTCAACATTATAAAGTTTCTGACTTGAAATTTAGCCTTCTTTTTATTTTACCTCAAGTCTCGATAACCTTTGTTTGAAATGGGCTGCACTTACAAATAAAAGCTTTAGGTTGTCCACATAATACTATACATATATACAAAGGGAGAAATATATTGGATGATAACTGCAAGAAAATGTCATGTCTTGTCTCCACAAGTAATTTAGTTTGTACACCTTTTTTACAACCCTCCCCATAACCTTACAGCATTTTCTTGAAAGCTCACAAAATGAGTATCCAACAGTCTTAGTCAGAGGCAGAAAGAGAAATGGGGGGGGGGGGGGGGGAGGGGGGGGAGGGGGGGGTGTTCTCACCAGTAAGCTCTGACTTATTTTGGTTGATAATATTTTCAAAGATTGATTAATGTTTACATTATTTTGTACTAGTACTATACTTCACCAGTTTGTTATCTGAACGGTTCTGTCAATATTTTTTTCTTGGTATCTGGCTCAAAACAAACTAATTTTTTATGTGTCTGCTCCAATACCTTGTCAGTCTTAAATTTGGAATTCTGAATTTGCATTTAGTAAGTAGTTTTAAAGAGGACTGATAGAATGTGGCTAAAATGATAGGCTTTTGGAGAACTTTTTCTTGGGGGTGGGGTCTGTCCAATCAAACTGCCCAGAACTTTTGTTTCAAAATCAAAATGCAGGCCCTTGCCTCGAATTTGCCTATGAAAGTTAAAAAATTTATAGTAATTTATATATTTTTTATACTTACCAATGACCCAGACATAGCTGGTGCTAACTCTTAAAATATAGGGCCAAACACAAATTTTGCCCCCCAATCCCCAAAATTTGCATCTAAAACTAAAGAAAACATGTCCTGAAAGGCCCTCCACACTTCGCCCCTACTGCGCATGCGCAGTGTCAAGGACGTTCCGAAATTGGCGCCATTAATCATTCTAATAACCAGTGCCTGGTAAGCGCTATGTACTCAGCAGGGAGGCAAGAGTTCCCAACTCCTGGGAGGGCCATCCCCGTCTGGGTCATTGGTAAGTATAAAAAATATATAAATTACTATAAATTTTTTAACATTTTTATACTGTACCAATGACCCAGACATAGCTGAATAGTAAAAAGGCTGGAGGGCCAAGGACATAGAGCAAAATGGAATACGCTCAATAAAATAAAATAGAGTCATCCCCTGTAGGGAAAAGAAGTAATAGGCCTTACATGTATCTTTCTTATTTATGATAAATTAGAAAGATACAACACCTTCCAAAAATTGAGCTTCATACATCCATGTACTCTATTAATATCCAATAATCCTTATACTAATAATTTTTAAAGTAAGCCAATAATAAAGTAAGTCTAGAGAATAGAGACTCTTATACTCCTAAAAGTGTGTGAGAATTGCATAATCATGTCCGTTGACATATGCAATATTCAAAAGCTATACTTTAAAAACTAAGACTTGAATGAATTTTATAAACTTAAACTTCTCACTAAACAACCATCCCAATAACAGCTCAGAATTACTAACTCCGGAGGAGGTATCCCCTTGTTTTCATAGTAAAAACAGGTGACCCAAGGGAACACCCTCCCCCCCCCTTTTTCTTGCCCTGGGTCAAATAGCCCAGAGCGAAGAGGGCAGCCGAACGGAGACACTGCCGAAACAGACAGCCTATCTAGCTATAGTAGCAACTGTTAAGTGAATGACATTCTGAGCAGTAGATAATAGACCTAACAATAGAGGCCTCCAGAAATGGACTCGATATTTCTGAGATAAAATTCATGAATGTGGATGGCTGAGCGCAATGAGCAGCCTTCAAAAATCTATAATAGCAACACTATTAATGTAAGCCCAAGAAGTAGAAGAACTCTTACTTCATGAGCCGAAATCTTAAGCACAACTGCTAAGCCAATGATATACCGTAAGCAGTACGCTAGTTAATAGAATCCATTAACAATAAAATGGAGCGTAACGTCCTTCTACTAGACATCAAAGACAGAAGAAGCTTACGCCCTTGTAATAAACAGATATCTGTTTATAAATACATAAACTGTACCCGGAAAGAGTAAAGGCCTATGCCCATACGAAGACGGAAGGACCTTAAAATAATAGGTTCCGGATAATAGGAGCCTAACTCTTATGCAACAATCCAACCTAAATAGTAACGGAAGTATTGATTCCGAAACTATGAAAGTGAAAATCATCCATCGATAGTGCATGAAACTCACTGACTCTACAGTAAAAGAGAAACCAACAGAATTACTGTCTAAAAGGTCAGAATTTGAAAACTACTGTTTCCAGAGGCTCAAATGATAACTTAGCTAAATAAGAACCGAAGTTAAAATCCGTATAGGAATTTAATCTAAAGATTCTAAGTCTATTTATCAAAAAGTTACTAACTGACTTAGATAAAGAGACAAAAGACTCAATTGTAAACTATCGTAGAGTGCATAGGTATGAGGTAACATAAACCTATAACCTAAATAACAACAGGCTGCAGTAGATCTTGTGAAACAAGTATACTAAAAAATAGCAATGAGTAGTATGGAGGGATCAACAATATGAACATAATGATCCCTACACCACGACGGAAGAGCCTCCACTTTAGTCGCATAGAATAGCGAAGAAGAGGATCTCCTATAGTAAGAAATCGCGTCCAAAGCTCGTCCAGTACAGTGCTTACAATGCAATACGGACCACACAACGGAATCCATAAAGGTTGCGACCTTGCTGGTTGTGATAAAGATGACACGATTTACCCAGTGAAAAAAGATCCTCACATAGAGGAAGATTTCACGTTAAGATCCACAGTAGACAAGAGAGTAAATTACTCATGATCTCTGTGAAGATAGAGATGCTATCAACAGAAATGTATTGTGGTTGTTTATCTTAGCAATACCTGCTAAAACAACAGCGCCGGAGGATACGCGTATCCTATCATTCCGTCCTATAGATCAATAGAGCGTTAACAGTATTAGCTCAGAGATCTGGACAAGCCAACACATACGTCTGCAATTGATTAGCAAGCTGTGTCATAAATAAAACATCATTGGGCGCTCCCATAGATAGCAAATCTGATTGAATACTTGTTTGTTGAGAGTCCATTCTGACAGCAACAAGCGACCCGTAAGAGAACGGGAGTGTGATAAAACAATCAGACGACCCAGAATATGACGGACCAAAACTGAACTTGGTGTACTATAACCAACAGACGGATTCTTTCCATTAAATTGAATAACGGAAACGAAAGAGTGCCTCCCTGGTTCCGGAGATACGCCACTACTGTCGAATTAAAGGACAGGAATTTGGGCATGCGTTTCTGAATAATGTTCATGCAATGACATAAAGCAAGCCTAAAAAAAACATTATTCCGCGGAAGTTAAACTGATAGCTAACTGATAGCTAAAAGACTGCGGAACCCAAAGACCCTGGCACTTCGAATCCGTAGGGATCAGTATATATCCCAATCTGTTTGACTGGCAACCGTCATAACAGCCACACTCGGGTCCGGCAACTGCGGCGGCACTCTCTGAGTCAACCACCGAATGTTTGCCCCAGTCTGAATCTCTTGTAACACTAGATAGACAAGAGAATGTATAAATCGAGCAATTCATGGATTGCCGGAAAGTTGCCGTCGAAGAGAAGCTCCTCCGAGAACGAAGCGACTCTGAGAGAGTTCTTAACCTACTATCCACGCGTGGATGTAGCTAGGGCTGCGTCACGTCTAACCAACTCCAATCAGCCACTGAAGGGCGGAGTTATACATGAACAAACTACTGCCCTCAAAAGAAATTACATTGAGAATAATATCCCGTAAATCTTTTCTTGAAGACGTAATGATAACGCCTCAGTAAGGCGGATTACGTATAATAAAGCGTCTAAGTTAAGTCTACTATACATAATGTCGTTCCCAACATTGAAATTGGAAAAGACATAAATGGCGAAAAAGAATATATGCAGTCTTTAATCACACCGTCTAGACGCATATGAACTCTCGGTATGCCCTGCTCTGCCAAAATAAACTATTTGTAAAAAAGATAAAATGGCAGAAATGAGCCACGCGGACAAGAAACTAAACTATCATGCTTAGTAGCAGGCTTGTATATATATATAAATATATAGCGTCGAAAAATAAAACACATGTTGTAATGACAATATTGGACTGCGTCGGTAAGTCAGGGACAAAGTCCCTGTACCGATCGAAAAATCCGAGTCCAATGACGCTATAAGTCTCTTATCCAAGATCGCAGCAATGAAGTCCGAAAAATAATCACTGGAAGAAATGCCAGAAGATATGAAAGGCATCTTCCGATACTACTAAAGGGAAAACTCGAAATCTTTCGAATCCCTTTCGCCATCCTGTCGGACCCTATAAAGCGTTCGGTCGTCTGTAGCTTGATGCAACCGCGGACCGCACCGGGGACCCAGCGCCGTCAGATAATTCCTGATTCGACCGAGAAACTGTCAATTGCTGGGATGCTGCGAAACAACTGTGCTAACTCGGATAGCACGTCCGTCACTGAGGCCTGAGGAGAAGCGGTCTTACGATGCATTGCCGCAGGAAGCTCCGAGATCGTTACCCCGTGCATACTTCCAATATGCGAGCGAACGGAGTGTATAGGCCTCGTGTCCCTTGGCTACCGGATGGCGCGACCTATTCGCTGTGGAATCACTGAATGCCGAAACTGATCGGATACTCGAGGTCACGTAGCCAATGTGCGGTCGTGTGCCCTGCTGTGAGGATGAGGAAGCATTAAAGACAGTCTCTCGGACTATCAATATAACGGAGCGTCCCGAGCAACGGACATATGCTCCGAATGTAAAATATCTGAACCACAACATGCGGTCCCCTATGTTGTTGGCTTCCTCCGATCTGTCCTCAATCTGCCGTCACTGGGTGAGTACTAAAGTAATTAAAGTGCTCGCATCACCCAAATCTCCTTCCTAGACCGCAACGGACGAACCCGGCAGCCGAACCATTCGATGAATGTACGCTACACCGGGTGAGCTAGCGAATGTCACTCCGTAAGCGATAGACATATTCCATGAGCACTTATTGCCGCTAACTCTTCATTAACTATGACGACAGAGGCACACTTTTGAAAGACATCTCCATAACTCTTCGAACAAGAAACCAGAAATGCTTGGATAGCAAGCATAAAATAATAATATATATAGCGTCGTTCAATAATTCGAAAGTTTGTGTGACATTATTGGACTATGTCGGAACTGAGGGACGATGTCCCTGAACCGAACCAAAAATTTCTAAGTCCACCGACGCTATCAGTTACTTATCCGGCATCGCAGCATATGTTGTTCCGAAAGGGAAAGCTTGAAATCCTCCGAATCCCTTTCGGTATCCCGTCGGACCGGATGAAACTTTCGGACGTCCGTACCCGCTTCCGCGGAGCGTCCCGACCCAGCATCGTCGGATAAAATATATGCGACAGATTCAGTTGATGCTGGGATGCTGCGATAAACTGTGCTATTAAGGAAAGCACGTCCGTTCCCGAGGCCTGTGCAGTAGCGGACTTACGATGCATTGCCGCTGGAAGCTATGTGTACGTTGACTCCCGCACACTTCCTATGCGAACGTCCGGAGTCTGCAGGCCTCGAGTCCCCGGCTACCGACCCAGCGCTGTCGGATAATTCTCGATCCGACACCGTTTCTGTCGGCTGCTGGGATGCTGCGATAAGCTGTGCTATGTGCACAAGAATGTCCGGCGTCGAGACCTGCGGAGGCGCAGTCTATCGCTGCTTCGCCGAGGGCAGCTCCGCATCAGATGGCTCCCGCATACTTTTCCTATGCGAATGTCCGGAGTCCATCGGTCTCGAATCCCTGGCTGCCGGATAGTGTGACCTGGTCGCCGAAGAATCCTTGATCGGCGAAGCTGGTAATATATCGGCGGTCACGCAGCCAAGGTGCGGTCGTGTGCGCTGACGAGAAGAGGAAGCCTTAGCAGTCTCAGCGGACTGCCTATACAACGGAGCGTCCCGAGCGACGGACGTATGCTCCGCTAGCGACACATTTGTACCACAACATCTGGGGCCAGATGTTGTTGAACGAGAGAGGGGCCTCTCTCGCTTGCCGTCCGGATGGACCGGAACGAGCTATGAACCGGACTAAAAGGCTTCCTCCGTTCTCCCTCCGATCCGCCGTCACTGGGTGTGCATTAAGTTAATTTTATAGTGCTCGCATCACCCCAAAATTCCTTCTAGACCGCAACGGACGAACCCGGCTGCCGAACCATTTGGTGAATGGACGCTACACCGGGCGAGCTAGCGGACGTCAAAGGCCGTCGAACCTACTAGGGTCCTCTTAGGCAATTGGCGTATTACATGAGCACTTTTCCGCTAGCCCTTCATTAATTGTGACGACGGAGGCACAATGTTGGAAGACATCACAGATACATCACCCTAATCTTGATCGTCTGAAATAGAAATTGATAAAGTAGAGTGACCCTGCGGGGAAAGGACCGGAGTGTCCAAATCCCCAACAACATACCGTGACATACGCTTCCCATATTGTCATCGAAATCATACGATACAGAACAGGAGTTAATGCGAGTACACTGACCACATATAGAATGATAATAAGGTCAGAGGAAGACTTCCTCTTAAAACAATTGATCAATATCCTTTCAATGTGAAAAGAAAACAAGTCCTGGTACTCGCACTAACCCCTGGCAATCAAAATACATAATAATAATATGATCCATTAATATAGAAAAAATAATTGAAATCAAAATATTTTGAAAAAATATTTTTTCAGAACAGCCCAAGTTTCTGAAAAGTAACGTTGAGCCCCAATGGATCCCAAGCCTAAGTGTGGACAAAAATTTTAAAAATATTTTAAACAATTTATTCAACACTTACGAACAATAATAATGTATCTAGTTATGATTAAAATAACATAAAGATATTATTATTTAGAAATCCCCCCCTCACACAGAGGGCTGTTGTAAATGTAAACAATGAGTGTAAAAACACTAAAATAAGACTCCAGGCACCCAGGCCCGAAATCAGTTACCAAAAATACACCATCTGAAGCAAAACAGAGACTTCCAGGGAAGAAACTGCAGAACATCAGATGGTAGATGCAGAACACAACGCCTAACCACCCGTAGGTGAAGACGTAAACATGGGGAAAGAACAGAATTCATTCTGTTATTCAGCTAAAACTCCCAAGAAATTTTAGTAATAATAATTACAGAAACTATGCCAAAAGCATGGGAGAATAGCAAGGGGGAATTTTAAGGACAGGGAGAGAGGAAAACACTTGAAAAAACAGTGTAACTAAATAATCAGAATGACAACAAAATGGCTGCTGCCTTGAAAATAGGTAACTTAACATAATTTCATTAAAAAATTTTAAGTTACAGCCCTGATAATATTCTGTCACACATTCTTTTCCTCTCCTCCTTTTCTATCCTCCTTAGAATCACCATTTCACTAATATTTATGTGTCTGGCATCATTTAAACTGAGATTTAAAAGCACAAAGATCAGTCAGATGTTAACTGATGAAGGGCCAAACTTAGAATGATTAATGGCGCCAATTTCGGAACGTCCTTGACACTGCGCATGCGCAGTAGGGGCGAAGTGTGGAGGGCCTTTCAGGACATGTTTTCTTTAGTTTTAGATGCAAATTTTGGGGATTGGGGGGCAAAATTTGTGTTTGGCCCTATATTTTAAGAGTTAGCACCAGCTATGTCTGGGTCATTGGTACAGTATAAAAATATGCTCTTCCCACTGCCCTGAAATTTGCCAAAATTATAAAAATACCCCCTCCCTTTGAACACTCTGTTCTGAAAATACCAGTCCTTTTCAATGAAAACTGCAAAATTAACTGCATATTGGTGAAGGGAGTGAGAGTGCCTCAACCCCCTCCCCATCTCATACACCCATGTAACTAAGTCACATAGGTGGCATTCGATTTAAGTTTTGTTTCTGAGAATTAAAGCAAAATAAGAAATATCCTTGTATAAAACAGAAATACTAGCAAAAATCCTAAATTAGTCATTTAAAAATACACATCAATCAGTGTCTGGAAAATATGGTCATATTGTCTATGTTTTAAATATTCTAATAATTATTTTTGAATTTCAGGGAAGTCATCTCATAAAATTGACAATATATTGCATTCATCAGACCACATGTATTCACCAATACCCCCCCCCCCCCCCCCCCCCCCGCCCCCTCCCCCCTCTTCATGGTCTCATTCCCACCCTACTCAAGATTTTTCAGAATTTCTGTAGTGGGTAGCTGGTAACAATTTTTAATTTCCCCAGTACAAAATCCAGAAAGTCATATTTTACCAATACTATATCCCCCTTTATCCCCCTAAAAAAGCCCTTCCACCCTGCCCCCCACCCCCCAAAAAAAAAATTAAATAAAATAAAATAAACCTGTTGCTCCAACACCCACGAAGTGTGAATCGAATAAGATTACAGTTACACAGTAGGCCTCGTGTCGACTCGTTGGCAGCACGCAGCGGTGAGGGCAACATTGTAACAAAGTTTTACAGGAACTGTACTAGTGGCTGGCTGCAATATCGAACCCAATTGGACCTTTTTGCACCAAAATTAATTAAGTTTTCCTCGATTTTCAAATACCGAAAGCAAAGGTTGAGTTTCACTGTTCAATTTCTCGGCAGAGATCATGTGTCTTTCATGACTTTCAACAGTTATTATCATAGTTTTGCATCAAACATTTTGTATTAAATGAGAATCAGTAATTCTGACAGATAAATATAGCCAATGGTTCTCATTGGTTATATTCCACTGAACGCTGCAAACTATAAGAACCAGTCTAATGAGAGAACTTGTGCACACGAAGGGTACTTTTTATCGGATTGCACTAGATCTTTCTCGTTAAAATTACCGCATGCCCCTAAAATGTATGTGATCGTAACAAATACAGTCACGGGTGTGTAATAAATATTGTTGAATCCTTTTTTTAAAGCCTATACCATAAGCAGTGTTCATGGCAAATTTCATTGCAATAGAACATTCGATACCTGAGATACAGGCTGAACAGACAAAACTTGGCTCGGACGGACACAATTTCTAAGTGAACAAATAATAAAAAAAAAAAAAAATAATTAGTGTGGGCATACCTATGACCAACAAACATTATAAAAAATAATAATTTACTTAAGTTATGAATATTGTCAGATGGACTCACACACGGACGCACAGACGGATGGACAGATAGACGGATGGATGCATGTAATCCAGTATACCCCCATTTTCTTCGAAAGTGGGGGTATAAAAATATCTGAAAACAAAATAGGAGGTGCACATCTTCAATGTATGCGGATAGCAGACATGTACATCCCTAAAGTGTAACGGATGGACAGATGGATGAACAGACATCGAAATATGAAAACATCTGAAAGAAAAATAGGAGGTGCACATCTTCAATGTATGTAAAAGAAGGTCTGCAAGGGAGTTTGTTCAATGGTTTAAGAGGAGTAGCGGATAGCAGATCTATACCCCTCCCTACTAAAACCTGAATTGACAAAGACCATTTTTGAATATGGGGAACTGTAAATATGAAAATATCTGAAAAGAAAATAGGAGGTGCACATCTGCAATGTATGTAAAAGATTGTCTGAAAGTTTCAATGAAATCTGTTCAATGGTTTAAGAGGAATTGCGGATAGCAGATCTGTACAGGATGTCAATTGAATTTGACAAAGTTCATTTGTCAATATGGGAAACTGTGGAAATGAAAATATCTGAAAAGAAAATAGGAGGTGCACATCTTCAATATATGTAAAAGAATGTCTGAGAGTTTCAATGAAATCCATTCACTGGTTTAGGAGGAGTTGTGGATAGCAGATCTGTACAGAATGTCAGATTGAATTTGACAAAGTTCATTTTTCAATATGGGAAACTGTAAAAATAAAATTTCTGAAAAGAAAATAGGAGGTGCACATCTTCAATGTATGTAAAAGAATGTCTGAGAGTTTCAATGAAATCCGTTCACTAGTTTAGGAGAGGAGTTGCGGATAGCAGATGTGTACCCCCCTAAAGCATAACGGATGGATGAACGGATGGAAGTACGGATGCTCCAACATATCAGGTTTATGGGCTACCAAAAAAAACATTTTGTATGCCCAAAACCTTATTTTACCCAGAACCCCACTCCCTCCATCCTAGAACTTATATTTAACACTAACCCCACCCCTCCACCCAAAGATCATAAACTAACCCTACCCACCCTGACCCTAAAAGCCCACCCCAGACCCTAACCCCCACCCACCCCTGGGACCTAACCCCCAACCTTAAGCCCTACTCTGGGCTTAAGGCACCCCTGACCCAACCCCACCCTAGCCAAACCAATAGGATTAGGAGCTATTTTTTGGCTTAGGGGCTACTAAAACTAAAACCCCATCCCTGACTCCAACCCTAACCCCCTCCGGGACCTAACCCTCCCCAACCTTAAGCCCTACTCTGGGGCTACCCCTAACCCTAACCCCACCCCACCCCACTCCTAATCCTAACACTACCTTAATTTGGAGGTAGCCCCTAATAATAATATCCCCTAAACCTCCAATGTTGGCCCGGACGGAGCAAGTGATCACTATATACCTCCCACTTTTCAAGTGGGTGGTATAATAAAAAGCTGAAAATGGAATTTTGATTCTTTTCTAATTAGTGACAGTGTGAAAATTCAAATCATTACGTCAAAACTAGAGCGCACTGTCACAGTGCCAAAGTTGCGATGATTCATGCAATGCCAATGATGTTTTAAAACTCGTTGGTGACAAAAAAAACCTCTTTGTTGACAAGTCCATAAATGTGACAGAAATTATCCGAATCACATGCACTATTGAGAGGGTGTAGACATCATGAAGATACACTTGCATACCAAGTATGGTGTCATTCCATCAAGTATTTTAGGAGTTATGGTGTTTTTGAAACTCAGTGTTGACAGACTGACCGACAGACAGACCGACATTGCCACATATAGAGCTGCTTGTCGCAGCTAAAAATCGAGACAATGTTAATAGAAAGAAATTTATCAAATTTTATTGAAATAATCTGAGATCTAGTGTTAGAGTTATTGCATAAACAATGAAATTTTGAGCAAAATCCCACAAACCTCGATAATAAGTCACTTAATTGTCATTAATTAAAGGTGGTTATTGAATTTGTCCAAGACATTGTAAATATAAAGCAATATCACAGAACTAATTGAAATCCAATAACTATTGTTTAAGTTATTGCATAAACAAACTTCTGGAATGATAGATGGGCTGAATTAACAACTAGATGGGCAGAGGATGGGGCTCTTTGCTATATCCCTTCCCAGCATTGGGATACAAAACCCAAGGTATTGTGTGAAAACATTAAATAATATTTTTGCACAATCAAGGGCTATGGCTACCCATTTTACATGAAATAAAAAGCTTAAAACTGAACTGGGGCTTCGTTCTGTAATTATAATAATAAACATTCTAAATTTAAAATCATGATAATAAGAGACCCCAAAGTTACTGTTTGGAAACCAAAAAATAATGTTCTTACACAATCAAGGGCAATAACTGTGGACTTACTAAAGTTATCATATGGAAACCTGAAAATAACCTTTTGCAAATGAAGGGCCATATTATTTATTTGTTGGTGTCTAAGGACACATACTTATGCACAATGACTAATCATGACTGTGACAGATTTACAGGAGAAGGAAGCCAGAGTACCCAGAGAGAACCACCGAGCATCGACGAGCAACTGTCAGCTCAACATTCTAACTCTTATCAAGCTTCGTTCAAGCAGGGTTACAGTGGTTGAAGACATGTGCACCATCAACATGCAGTATGCCTTAGCACATGGCATTATCGTGACCCCATGTAGGCAACCGGGATAAAGTGTTTGCCCAAGGACACAATGCGGGTCGTCCCGGACAGGCATCAAACTCGGGATCTCTAGCACAGAAGTCCAACAGTCTTCCACTGAGCCACCACACTCCCATGAAGGTCCATAAGTATAGAATTAAATGCACTAGAAAATATGAAAATTGAGATAGACCATTCTGTAATTGTATGAAAAACTGTCAAAATTAAATTTGTTCTGTAAAGGAGAGGTAAAAATTTCATGTAGAATAAATAGCAAAGCTTTTCCACAATCAAGGGCCATAACAGAAAGTACTTGCTCAAATAGTTAGTTTTGCACAATCAAGGGCTATAACTTTGAAAAAAAGTTAAAAAATTTATAGTAATTTATATATTTTTTATACTTACCAATGACCCAGACATAGCTGGTGCTAACTCTTAAAATATAGGGCCAAACACAAATTTTGCCCCCCAATCCCCAAAATTTGCATCTAAAACTAAAGAAAACATGTCCTGAAAGGCCCTCCACACCTCGCCCCCACTGCGCATGCGCAGTGTCAAGGACGTTCCGAAATTGGCGCCATTTATCATTCTAATAACCAGTGCCTGGTAAGCGCTATGTACTCAGCGGGGAGGCAAGAGTTCCCAACTCCTGGGAGGGCCATCCCCGTCTGGGTCATTGGTAAGTATAAAAAATATATAAATTACTATAAATTTTTTAACATTTTTATACTGTACCAATGACCCAGACATAGCTGAATAGTAAAAAGGCTGGAGGGCCAAGGACATAGAGCAAAATGGAATACGCTCAATAAAATAAAATAGAGTCATCCCCTGTAGGGAAAAGAAGTAATAGGCCTTACATGTATCTTTCTTATTTATGATAAATTAGAAAGATACAACACCTTCCAAAAATTGAGCTTCATACATCCATGTACTCTATTAATATCCAATAATCCTTATACTAATAATTTTTAAAGTAAGCCAATAATAAAGTAAGTCTAGAGAATAGAGACTCTTATACTCCTAAAAGTGTGTGAGAATTGCATAATCATGTCCGTTGACATATGCAATATTCAAAAGCTATACTTTAAAAACTAAGACTTGAATGAATTTTATAAACTTAAACTTCTCACTAAACAACCATCCCAATAACAGCTCAGAATTACTAACTCCGGAGGAGGTATCCCCTTGTTTTCATAGTAAAAACAGGTGACCCAAGGGAACACCCTCCCCCCCCCCCCTTTTTCTTGCCCTGGGTCAAATAGCCCAGAGCGAAGAGGGCAGCCGAACGGAGACACTGCCGAAACAGACAGCCTACCTAGCTATAGTAGCAACTGTTAAGTGAATGACATTCTGAGCAGTAGATAATAGACCTAACAATAGAGGCCTCCAGAAATGGACTCGATATTTTTGAGATAAAATTCATGAATGGATGGCTGAGCGCAATGAGCAGCCTTCAAAAATCTATAATAGCAACACTATTAATGTAAGCCCAAGAAGTAGAAGAACTCTTACTTCAAGAGCCGAAATCTTAAGCACAACTGCTAAGCCAATGATATACCATAAGCAGTACGCTAGTTAATAGAATCGATTAACAATAAAATGGAGCGTAACGTCCTTCTACTAGACATCAAAGACCGAAGAAGCTTACGCCCTTGTAATAAACAGATATCTGTTTATAAATACATAAACTGTATCCGGAAAGAGTAAAGGCCTATGCCCATACGAAGACGGAAGGACCTTAAAATAATAGGTTCCGGATAATAGGAGCCTAACTCTTATGCAACAATCCAACCTAAATAGTAACGGAAGTATTGATTCCGAAACTATGAAAGTGAAAATCATCCATCGATAGTGCATGAAACTCACTGACTCTACAGTAAAAGAGAAACCAACAGAATTACTGTCTAAAAGGTCAGAATTTGAAAACTACTGTTTCCAGAGGCTCAAATGATTACTTAGCTAAATAAGAACCGAAGTTAAAATCCGTATAGGAATTTAATCTAAAGATTCTAAGTCTATTTATCAAAAAGTTACTAACTGACTTAGATAAAGAGACAAAAGACTCAATTGTAAACTATCGTAGAGTGCATAGGTATGAGGTAACATAAACCTATAACCTAAATAACAACAGGCTGCAGTAGATCTTGTGAAACAAGTATACTAAAAACTAGCAATGCGTAGTATGGAGGGATCAACCATATGAACATAATGATCCCTACACCACGACGGAAGAGCCTCCACTTTAGTCGCATAGAATAGCGAAGAAGAGGATCTCCTATAGTAAGAAATCGCGTCCAAAGCTCGTCCAGTACAGTGCTTACAATGCAATACGGACCACACAACGGAATACATGAAGGTTGCGACCTTGCTGGTTGTGATAAAGATGACACGATTTACCCAGAGAAAAAAGATCCTCACATAGAGGAAGATTTCACGTTAAGATCCACAGTAGACAAGAGAGTAAATTACTCATGATCTCTGTGAAGATAGAGATGCTATCAACAGAAATGTATTGTGGTTGTTTATCTTAGCAATACCTGCTAAAACAACAGCGCCGGAGGATACGCGTATCCTATCATTGCGTCCTATAGATCAATAGAGCGTTAACAGTATTAGCTCAGAGATCTGGACAAGCCAACACATACGTCTGCAATTGATTAGCAAGCTGTGTCATAATAAAACATTATTGGGCGCTCCCATAGATAGCAAATCTGATTAAATACTTGTTTGTTGAGAGTCCATTCTGACAGCAACAAGCGACCCGTAAGAGAACGGGAGTGCGATAAAACAATCAGACGACCCCGAATATGACGGACCAAAACTGAACTTGGTGTACAATAACCAACAGACGGATTCTTTCCATTAAATTGAATAACGGAAACGAAAGAGTGCCTCCCTGGTTCCGGAGATACGCCACTACTGACGAATTAAAGGACAGGAATTTGGGCATGCATTTCTGAATAATGTTCATGCAATGACATAAAGCAAGCCTAAAAAAACATTATTCCGCGGAAGTTAAACTGATAGCTAAAAGACTGCGGAACCCAAAGACCCTGGCACTTCGAATCCGTAGGGATCAGTATATATCCCAATCTGTTTGACTGGCAACCGTCATAACAGCCACACTAGGGTCCGGCAACTGCGGCGGCACTCTCTGAGTCAACCACCGAATGTTTGCCCCAGTCTGAATCTCTTGTAACACTAGATAGACAAGAGAATGTATAAACCAAGCAATTCATGGATTGCCGGAAAGTTGCCGTCGAAGAGAAGCTCCTCCGAGAACGAAGCGACTCTGAGAGAGTTCTTAACCTACTATCCACGCGTGGATGTAGCTAGGGCTGCATCACGTCTAACCAACTCCAATCAGCCACTGAAGGGCGGAGTTATACGTGAACAAAATACTGCCCTCAAAAGAAATTACATTGAGAATAATATCCCGTAAATCTTTTCTTGAAGACGTAATGATAACGCCTCAGTAAGGCGGATTACGTATAATAAAGCGTCTAAGTTAAGTCTACTATACATAATGTCGTTCCCAATATTGAAATTGGAAAAGACATAAACGGCGAAAAAGAATATATGCAGTCTTTAATCACACCGTCTAGACGCATATGAACTCTCGGTATGCCCTGCTCTGCCAAAATAAACTATATGTAAAAAAGATAAAATGGCAGAAATGAGCCACGCGGACAAGAAACTAAACTATCATGCTTAGAAGCAGGCTTGTATATATATATAATATATAGCGTCGAAAAATAAAACACATGTTGTAATGACAATATTGGACTGCGTCGGTAAGTCAGGGACAAAGTCCCTGTACCGATCGAAAAATCCGAGTCCAATGACGCTATAAGTCTCTTATCCAAGATCGCAGCAATGAAGTCCGAAAAATAATCACTGGAAGAAATGCCAGAAGATATGAAAGGCATCTTCCGATACTACTAAAGGGAAAACTCGAAATCTTTCGAATCCCTTTCGCCATCCTGTCGGACCCTATAAAGCGTTCGGTCGTCCGTAGCTTGATGCAACCGCGGACCGCACCGACCCAGCGCCGTCGGATAATTCCTGATTCGACCGAGAAACCGTCAATTGCTGGGATGCTGCGAAACAACTGTGCTAACTCGGATAGCACGTCCGTCACCGAGGCCTGAGGAGCAGCGGTCTTACGATGCATTGCCGCAGGAAGCTCCGAGATCGTTACCCCGTGCATACTTCCAATATGCGAGCGAACGGAGTGTATAGGCCTCGTGTCCCTTGGCTACCGGATGGCGCGACCTATTCGCTGTGGAATCACTGAATGCCGAAACTGATCGGATACTCGAGGTCACGTAGCCAATGTGCGGTCGTGTGCCCTGCTGTGAGGATGAGGAAGCATTAAAGACAGTCTCTCGGACTGTCAATATAACGGAGCGTCCCGAGCAACGGACATATGCTCCGAATGTAAAATATCTGAACCACAACATGCGGTCCCCTATGTTGTTGGCTTCCTCCGATCTGTCCTCAATCTGCCGTCACTGGGTGAGTACTAAAGTAATTAAAGTGCTCGCATCACCCAAATCTCCTTCCTAGACCGCAACGGACGAACCCGGCAGCCGAACCATTCGATGAATGTATGCTACACCGGGTGAGCTAGCGAATGTCATTCCGTAAGCGATAGACATATTCCATGAGCACTTATAGCCGCTAACTCTTCATTAACTATGACGACAGAGGCACACTTTTGAAGGACATCTCCATAACTCTTCGAACAAGAAACCAGAAATGCTTGGATAGCAAGCATAAAATAATAATATATATAGCGTCGTTCAATAATTCGAAAGTTTGTGTGACATTATTGGACTATGTCGGAACTGAGGGACGATGTCCCTGAACCGAACCAAAAATTTCTAAGTCCACCGACGCTATCAGTTTCTTATCCGGCATCGCAGCATATGTTGTTCCGAAAGGGAAAGCTTGAAATCCACCGAATCCCTTTCGGTATCCCGTCGGACCGGATGAAACTTTCGGACGTCCGTACCCGCTTCCGCGGAGCGTCCCGACCCAGCATCGTCGGATAAAATATATGCGACAGATTCAGTTGATGCTGGGATGCTGCGATAAACTGTGCTATTAAGGAAAGCACGTCCGTTCCCGAGGCCTGTGCAGTAGCGGACTTACGATGCATTGCCGCTGGAAGCTCCGTGTACGTTGACTCCCGCACACTTCCTATGCGAACGTCCGGAGTCTGCAGGCCTCGAGTCCCCGGCTACCGACCCAGCGCTGTCGGATAATTCTCGATCCGACACCGTTTCTGTCGGCTGCTGGGATGCTGCGATAAGCTGTGCTATGTGCACAAGAATGTCCGGCGTCGAGACCTGCGGAGGCGCAGTCTATCGGTGCTTCGCCGAGGGCAGCTCCGCATCAGATGGCTCCCGCATACTTCCTATGCGAACGTCCGGAGTCCATCGATCTCGAATCCCTGGCTGCCGGATGGTGTGACCTGGTCGCCGAAGAATCCTTGATCGGCGAAGCTGGTAATATATCGGCGGTCACGCAGCCAAGGTGCGGTCGTGTGCGCTGATGAGAAGAGGAAGCCTTAGCAGTCTCAGCGGACTGCCTATACAACGGAGCGTCCCGAGCGACGGACGTATGCTCCGCTAACGACACATTTGTACCACAACATCTGGGGCCAGATGTTGTTGAACGAGAGAGGGGCCTCTCTCGCTTGCCGTCCGGATGGACCGGAACGAGCTATGAACCGGACTAAAAGGCTTCCTCCGTTCTCCCTCCGATCCGCCGTCACTGGGTGTGCATTAAGTTAATTTTATAGTGCTCGCATCACCCCAAAATTCCTTCTAGACCGCAACGGACGAACCCGGCTGCCGAACCATTCGGTGAATGGACGCTACACCGGGCGAGCTAGCGGACGTCAAAGGCCGTCGAACCTACTAGGGTCCTCTTAGGCAATTGGCGTATTACATGAGCACTTTTCCGCTAGCCCTTCATTAATTGTGACGACGGAGGCACACTGTTGGAAGACATCACAGATACATCACCCTAATCTTGATCGTCTGAAATAGAAATTGATAAAGTAGAGTGACCCTGCGGGGAAAGGACCGGAGTGTCCAAATCCCCAACAACATACCGTGACATACGCTTCCCATATTGTCATCGAAATCATACGATACAGAACAGGAGTTAATGCGAGTACACTGACCACATATAGAATGATAATAAGGTCAGAGGAAGACTTCCTCCTAAAACAATTGATCAATATCCTTTCAATGAGAAAAGAAAACAAGTCCTGGTACTCGCACTAACCCCTGGCAATCAAATACATAATAATAATATGATCCATTAATATAGAAAAAATAATTGAAATCAAAATATTTTGAAAAAATATTTTTTCAGAACAGCCCAAGTTTCTGAAAAGTAACGTTGAGCCCCAATGGATCCCAAGCCTAAGTGTGGACAAAAATTATAAAAATATTTTAAACAATTTATTCAACACTTACGAACAATAATAATGTATCTAGTTATGATTAAAATAACATAAAGATATTATTATTTAGAAATCCCCCCCTCACACAGAGGGCTGTTGTAAATGTAAACAATGAGTGTAAAAACACTAAAATAAGACTCCAGGCACCCAGGCCCGAAATCAGTTACCAAAAATACACCATCTGATGCAAAACAGAGACTTCCAGGGAAGAAACTGCAGAACATCAGATGGTAGATGCAGAACACAACGCCTAACCACCCGTAGGTGAAGACGTAAACATGGGGAAAGAACAGAATTCATTCTGTTATTAAGCTAAAACTCCCAAGAAATTTTAGTAATAATAATTACAGAAACTATGCCAAAAGCATGGGAGAATAGCAAGGGGGAACTTAAAGGACAGGGAGAGAGGAAAAACACTTGAAAAAACAGTGTAACTAAATAATCAGAATGACAACAAAATGGCTGCTGCCTTGAAAATAGGTAACTTAACACAATTTCATTAAAAAATTTTAAGTTACAGCCCTGATAATATTCTGTCACACATTCTTTTCCTCTCCTCCTTCTCTATCCTCCTTAGAATCACCATTTCACTAATATTTATGTGTCTGGCATCATTTAAACTGAGATTTAAAAGCACAAAGATCAGTCAGATGTTAACTGATGAAGGGCCAAACTTAGAATGATAAATGGCGCCAATTTCGGAACGTCCTTGACACTGCGCATGCGCAGTGGGGGCGAGGTGTGGAGGGCCTTTCAGGACATGTTTTCTTTAGTTTTAGATGCAAATTTTGGGGATTGGGGGGCAAAATTTGTGTTTGGCCCTATATTTTAAGAGTTAGCACCAGCTATGTCTGGGTCATTGGTACAGTATAAAAATATTGAAAATTGAACTTGATCTTTCAACTAGGAAGTGCAGTTGTAAAATTACAAACATTCTGCAAAAGGGAACTAAAGTTATCATGCACAATGCATATGGACATATGCATGAATGGACAGATGTACAGAAAGATGGGCACAGGTAACACTTCATGCCCCCTTCACATAAATGTACGAGGGCATAAAAATATTTATTTTATTTAAATAATGTTGAAGTCTACCAAATTCATAACCTGAAAAAAAATCTATCAGTAATTTGTGCTCACCTTGTTAACTTATTCATAGCAAAATATAACACAAAAAATATGAAAAGAATAGAATCTTTATCCATATAATTTGAAAACAAAAAACTTAAAAAAAAACTCAGAAAGCCAAGTTATGAATACAGTATAAAATACATCAGTTTTAAAATGTGATATACAAACCTTTTGTGGAGTCATTCCACTAAGGATTGCAGAGAGAGTTCTGATGGTTCCAGGAGAAACATTTAGTACCAAGTCTGTCATCTGTAAATCCATATGATGATCCTTGCCAAATGGTGCCATGCTGTGAAAAGTTATTTCAAATGGATTGATAATCTGAAATGGACATAAATAAAATAAATATAACTGAGATTAAACAGAAAATATACTGAATGTAAAATGAAGTTCCCTGTCAATTCTTTATACTTTCCAAAAAAAATTATTTTTTCAGCTGATGGAGGGTGATATTATTCTGGGGAGGCAGTCCATCAAAACATTTTTCTTCAAAACTGATTGTAGAGTTTCTATAAGTCATCTCCAACAAATTGCAACAAAACCATTTCATATAAACAAATCAACCTTTTTTTCTAGATGAATATGAAGAATACGTAATGAAAATATAAACTTGATTGCAGAAGCAGAGTAAATAAAAGTTGATTTCCATCAAATTTTTAAATCATTATGGCTGCCTTTTAGAAGACCACACCAAGTTATATTAAATGAAAGTGTCAATGACACTGTAGCTCAACTTGTCTGTGTGTTGTGTTTGATGAAAAGGATAATGTTCAATGTTTATGAAAGGATTATGAAATAAGACAAGAATTCTGATAATTGGGAATATGTTAATTTCTGTTCCCTGTATGCTATGTTTTTAATAAAAAAAATATGAGGTGTACACTGTACTAAAGGGCAGAGGGATGGGTTAATATGACCTCATAGTTAATGTATGTGGCCCTCACAGTTAAAATATGTCAACGAAAGTTTCCAAGTTACAGTGAAATTATTCCAAAACGAGTCATCCTATCAAGTCACATTGAAATCCTTTCATAAATATGGCCTGTTGACTGTGCAAAAGATTTTCGGGCTTCAGGCCTGTGTAGCCATGACAGTTGACCAATTAATACTAAAAGGGGACGTCCTCATCTCGACATTATACTTAGTCATTCTACTACGTTACAATGAAATCCCTTCACAAGTACGACCTGTAGTCTGTACTAAAGTTTTTGGGGTTTTGGGCTCGGGAAGCCATCATGGTTGAATGATCGTGACCAAAAGGGACTTTGTCATCTGGGCATCATCTGGAGTGATCCTACGAAGTTACAATGAAATCCCTTCATAAATATGACCTGTAGACTGTGATCAAGGTTTTCTGGCTTCGGGCCCCCGAAGCCGTCACAGTTGACCAATCACAACCAAAAGCGGATGTCATCATTAAGGCATTATATAGAGTCAACCTAACAAGTTACAATGAAATCCTTACATAAATACGACCTATAGACAATGCTAAAGGTTTTTGGGTTTTGGGCTCGGGCAGCCATCAACGCTGAATGATTGTGACCAAAAGAGGGGGGGGGGGGGCGAGGGTGGGGGGGGGGGGGGGCTCTCATCTAGACATTATTTGGAGTCATCCTACCAATCTACAATGAAATCCCTTCTTAAATATGACTTGTAGACTGTGCTAAAGGTTTTCAGGCTTCGGGCCCCTGTTGCCGTCACAGTTGCCCAATCACATCCAAAAGGGGACATTCTCATCTAGTCATTATATGAAGTCAACCTACCAGGTTACAATGAAATCCCTTCATAAATATGACCTGTAGACTGAGCTAAAGGTTTTCGGGCTTCGGGCTCGGGCAGCCATCATGACTGAATGGTCACAACCAAAAGGGGACATTCTCATCTGGGTATCATCTGGAGTGATGCTACAAAGTTACAATGAAATCCTTTCATAAATATGACCTGTTGACTGTGTTCAAGGTTTTCAGGCTTCGGGCACCTGTAGCCGTCACAGTTGACCAATTATGACCAAAAGGGAATGTCATCATCTAGGCATTATATGGAGTCAACCTAACAAATTACAATGAAATTCTTCCATTAATACGACCTATAGACTATGCTAAGGGTTTTTTGGCTCGGGCAGCCACGAAGGCGGAATGATCGCAACCAAAATGGGACGTTCTCATCTAGACATTATTTGGAGTCATCCTGTCAAGCTACAATGAAATCCCTTCATAAATATGACCAGTAGACTGTGCTAAAGGTCTTCAGGCTTCGGGCCCCTGTAGCCGTCACAGTTGCCCAATCAGGTCCAAAAGGGGACACTCTTATCTAGACATTATATAAAGTCAACCTACCAGGTTACAATGAAATCCCTCCACAAATATGACCTGTAGACTGTGCTAAAGGTTTTGGACAGCCATCATGGTTGAATGATCGCAACCAAAAGGAAAATTCTCATCTGGGCATCATCTGGATTGGTTCTATGAAGTTACAATGAAATCTCTTCATAAATATGACCTGTAGACTGTGCTCAAAGTATTCGGGCTTTGGGCACCTGTAGCCATCTTTGTTGACCAATCATGACCAAAAGGGCAGTCGTCACGGTTGACAGATAATGACCAAAAGGGGATGTTCTCATCCAGGGCTCGATTTAACTGGATTAGCATAGCACTTTGCTCTCCAATTTCTGAATTTTGCTATTCAAGATTTATTAGTTTCAAGTGCTTTTGGATCAACTGCTAATCAATTTTCCAGGGTGAATAGTAAATTGCTATTCAAAATTTTCAGATTAAATCAAGCCCTGTTCTCATCTAGGCATTATACAGAGGCATCCTACCAAGTTACAATGAAATCCCTTCATAAATACGACCTGTAGACTGTGCTAATGGTTTTTGGGCTCGGCAGCCATACCAGTTGACCAATCGTGACCAAAAGGGGACGATCTCATCTAGACATGACCCCAAACCTGCATATGAAATTTTGTGACGATCAGACAAGAACTATGGGGTGTAGCCTGTGCTTAAGGAAAATGTGAACAGACTCACAGACCAACAGACTAACAGACTTCCGCACGCGTGATGGCAATAGCTTATCTTGACTTTGTCAAGTTAAGCTAAAAATGATAAATTTAAGTTGTATATTGTTTACACTTACCAATGGCCCAGACTTAGCGGGTGCAAACTCAATATTATGAAGGGCCAAACACAAATTTTGAACCCCTCAATCCCCAAAATGTGTAAAGAATACCGAAAATTAAAAGTCTTATCTGGCCCTCCATCCTTTTACTATCTGCGCAATGCGTGGTACTCTGGAAGAGACCGGCATTGGCGTCAACATCATTCAATGTTAACAAGTCTACTAAAATAATAACTCAGCAGGGAGGCCCGCCTGTGTCATTGGTCAGTATAAAAAAAATACAAATTACATTAAATGGCTCAGACTTAGCCGAATCGTAAAAAGGCAGAGGGCTTAAGAATTAAGAATTAGCAGACCAAATACAGTTCCTAAGCCTGCATTCCAAGGTGAAAAGGAGATTAAATTTAAAAGGAATAACATGTGTGTCTCTATGAAATAATAGAGAAGACATATCATAAATAAGGAGCTATATCCAAATAATTCCGTAGTCTTAGCATGAATGATTAGCCCTCTCACCATCCAAAATGTTCCATCTGAAAATATGGTCAACTCCATCCGACTGAATGGATGACTGGACGAATGCAGCACCATCCGACAGCTCACCATGGGAGCCTGTTAAACGGTAGTACCAGCGACTACTGGAATGCTGAAATACACAGAACAATCTGTGGCAGCTGGTCAGTGATCGAGGCTAGCAGAGCAATGATAATCCACTTGTTACCATAAGGTGCTCACAGGATGGAGATCCGACTCCAGATCCTCGACACATGTCATGTATAAAAAAGCCTCATTCGACTAGCTATCGACTCGAACATGCGAAGTCAGATAGCTAGTCTGGGGTTAACGTGCTTCATTATTGAAGCGGGATAAGATGCCATAGCTGCAACCAGATCTGGCTGCAGTGTGGAAGGAGCATCCCGAACCGCAAGCGTGAATGGGCATCCTGACCCACTAAAGTTTCTCGAATCAAAAACAGTCGACCCTGACTGCTGACGGAAAGGAGAGAGTTCTCCAGCTTGTGGTCTGCTTCAGACCTCACCGAGCATTCCATTGGAAACTTGTAGGCATTTATCCCTTAGCGTGCATATCCATGGAAGAAGACCCCGGCTGAAGTGCGGAAGAAGCATCCAAACTCGGATGGCCCTACTCACTGAAGTCTTCGCTCGGCTGCATAAACATCTATAGTTGGGCAGCTGGTGTGTGGTCGCATGTGCTTCGCTAAAGTGGAGGAAGCCATATCTGCAGCCGGACCTGGCTGCAGTGTAGAAGGAGCAGGCCAATCGGCCAGGGAGGACGTTAGCTCTGACTCAGTGCAAGGTTCTCAAAGCAATAGTCGACCCCGACCATTACTGGGTTAGAGAAGGCTCTCTTGCTCGCGGTCTGATGCATACCTCACCAAGCTTCCCGAAGAGAAACTTGCAGACTTTTTCCCCTTACTTTGCCATCGTCGCTGGGTGAGCTTTTGATTAAAACGTGCTCACTCTACCCAAATCTACACACTCCTCGACCACATTGGACATACCCGGTATTACAGTTCCCACTCTCGGGTAACCACCTGACCGGTCGAGCTAGCTGCTGGTATAAGAGACCTTATTCCTTATATTCAAGAGCACCTTCGCAGCTAGCTCTGTTTACTCCTCAGAGGGTGACGATGGCAGCACATTCTGGACGGGTGTCACAATACCATTGCCATGTTCCTGTTCCTCTGGAAAATAAACTGAGAAATCGAATAATCTTGCGGCGACAGCCCCGACATCGAAACTTCACCGCGAATACATAGCTCCTCACCCGCTTCCAACGTTAGTGTCCTAATAAGTCGACCCTGACCACACTATAGGACCAGAATCAGTAGGAGTGCAGTGACTACAGGCAAGGCAACAAGCATGTAAATCTGAAAATAATTTTGAAATAATTTAAAACAAATTTTTTTCTAAAACGCCTAAGTTCCCTAAGTGAATGACAAAAGCCCAAGGGCATCCTGACAGAACCAAGTGTGGACAACACCAAAATATTAAAGCTACACTACCGGAATATTAATAAATGTATCCTAATATAACTGTGATGAAATAAAACACTGAATATTACCTGTTAAGGATGTTGATAAAAGTAAACAATGTCAGGATAGAAGTCAGAAACTAGACAAAAGGCACACCAACGGCCCAAGTCAGTAAATAATTAACTGATACCTGATGCAAAGCTAGATCTTCATGTGAAGAAAAAACAATGCATCCGGTAGGAGATGCAAGACAAAAATGGCCTAACACCCCTAGAATGAGGACGTAATGGTGAGGATAAACAGAATAAACATTCTGTACAACACGTTAAACTCCCAAGAAATTTTAATAAAAAATTTCAGTAAAAAACAGCGAGAAAGCTTAGGAGTTTAACCGGAGGGTTCATGGAAGGATAGGGAAGGAGAGGGAAGAAACACATAATCAATAGTAGGTAAATCATTAGCAAAACTAATGACGTCAAAGTGTATATCCCAATATTGGGTAACATGAATTAATTTTCATATTATTTAAAAGTTACAGCCCTGAATGTTTCAAACACCGTTGTTCACTTCCATCATCCATTTCCTGCCACCATATACTTCATTGATTTGTGTCTGGCATCCACCCAATGAGAGATTTAAAGCACAGATGTCAGTTGAGATGTTTAATGACTTTGGGCCAAACAAAGAATAATGTTTGTGCCAATTCCGGTCTCTTCCTGAGTACTGCTCATGAGCAGATAGTAAAAGTATCGAGGGCCAGATAGGACTTTTAATTTTCGGTATTAAAAGCAAATTTGGGGGATTGGGGGGTTCTAAATTTGTGTTGGGCCCTTGATAATATTGAGCACTAGCTAGTCTGGGCCATTGGTAAGTATAAAAATATACAAATTACTTTAAATTTATAATTTTTCTGTGTAACTGTTGGCTCCCAACATGTTCACAAGCTTTTCAATAACTTAGTCTGTTGGCCTAGTGACCTTTTGGTGTTGTCAAATCAAACGTGGTTGCCTGCACTACCAGCTGAAATAAGTTGTTTGATAACCACAAAAATGTGAATACATTTTTCTCTGGGCCATTGGTTATTAGTATTAAAATATAAGTAGAGATATTGATATAGGCTCATACTGTGGAAGAGTTATTTTATTTTGTTAGTGAGAACTTCTTTGAGAATTGTTACAGGTTATTGGAGAAAGTCTACACATATAAGCACTTTCCAAAAAATTACCACACAATAAAACCATATCAACAAAATATTGTTTTGTTTTGAATGATTAAGTAACATGCTGTGGGATTTTAGAGTGCTCCACCCCATTTGGGATTAGAAAATGTTTTTATACATACTGCAACATGTCTGTCAGGTTTATGTGATTGAACCCAATTATATTTAGGCATGGAAATCCACTTTTCATTAAAAATGCGTGGACCTATTGTGGTATTTTTGTTTCAAAAACTTGAATAAATGCACAAACATGTGTACTGTATCATTTCCAACTGCATACTCACACTGACAATTCTCAAATAGCATGGTGCCAATGCAGCATTAAAAAAGACCACTACCAGGTGTGGGCTGTGTCCCCTGACAGCAAGTTCTTACATTGGACATATTTCCAGACAACAAATTTTTAAAGTCAAAAAATGGAAAAAGGGCAAAAACTCGACTGAACCCAACTTCAAACTCGACCTGCGTATTTATGAGACAAACCTATGTACAAAATTTGGTTTTGAGTCAATAACTCAAACTAAAGTTATCAGCCAGACGTCCAATTTTCAAAGTAAACAAAAAATAACTCAAACTGAAGTTATCATCCGGACACCAAATCTCCAAAGTTGAGAAATTGAGCAGAAAAGCGTCCAAAAAGGAGCATAACTGCAACAAAAATTATTGGATCCAGCCGATATTCAGAATTCACCTAACCATTGGAGTAAAGGACATATACACCAAATATGGTTTTGATTCGATGACCCAAACTTTAGTTATCACTCCAGACGGATGGATGCAGCTGATTACAATAGTCCTCCGACAAAATGTTTTGTTGGGGCAAAAATAAACTGTACATGTAATGACGGTGATGTGGTATCTTTGTGAGGGCACAGAGAAGGAGTGGCAACAGTCACTTTCACTAACTGATTCAAACTATGGTACGTAAACAGTCGGAAACTGATGGGAGAAACTCAGCATAAAATGAAACATCCAAGGATGTATTTTGAAATTCAAGTACTTTTCAAGAGCAAAACCCAGAATTCAATGGCTTTTCAATACATTTTTTTCATTTCAAGCCTCCAGCTTAAATTCAAGAACTTTCAAACTGGTAGAGTGCTGAATGATTTTTCAAAGATGATTTGTAATATGACCATTTTTTTAAAGACTCCATTGCTACCAATAAGGGGAGCTTGGTTTTATAAAATTTTATTCATAAATAACTGATTTGTTAAAATTAACTGGAGTCTCCAATAAATTGCAACAAAACAATTTTATATCAACATTTTTCGTTCTACTACTGAGCAAACATCAAGCTAATGCATACAGTGTACAGGTACTACAGCGACTTTCAACACTTTTCAATAGAGCCATCATGGTGGTTTCTAGAAATCTACCAGTTAATACTGTGCAAACCATGTTTACTAACAAATGAGATTCTATAGTGTTATGAGGAAGAAAAGGTACACAGAAACAATAGTCATGATTCAGTTGAAATACCCTGTCCCCCTTTCTTACCACCGTACAGTAATTGTACAAAAATTCAATTTGGTCAAGAGACATACCTGTGCATTTGTTGCATCACGTTTGTTAAATTTGCATGAAAGAAGTTGAATGTCTTTCACTGAGGCAGACATTTGTTGGAATTCGGGTGTTGTCATCATCTTGAAATCTATCTCAGTCTGAAATGAAATTTTAATACATAACTCTCTAGATCAGACTTCAAACAGTTAGGTTCCCTTGTAATTAAGCCATTATTGGAGTGGCCACAATGCAGCAGTTAAGCTCCATTCCATTCAAACATAACACATAAAATGATTACCAGAATCAAACCATGTTAACAACACACCCAAGCAAAGATTGCCCTGAGTGTGAAGCATTTGTCCTAATATCCAATCTACCTTATTTAATGGCAAATGAAAAAAATATTAAACCTGTTAAGACCTTAAAAAGTTCAAAATATTTTTCTCAGGCCCTCCTCCATGGTCATTTTTGCTGCAGATGCTCTCTTTTTATAACCAATGCAAACTTTAAAAATATATATACTGAAAAGATATTTTACCGAAATTAATAAAATTGATAAAGTTGTCCCTTGAGTGCAACAAGGATTTGCAATGCTTTAGCATTGCAAAGACTTCTCGCACTCAAGGGAAAAATACACCACCACCCATGCTATTCTGTAGATTATGAGGCCTAAAACATAAAACGAACCAAGATATGAATATTTACAAAAGTAAAAGATAAAATAAAAAAATGCCCGCCCACAAGCAATTTTACAAAAAACGGCCTGAGAAACAGAAAATCTACTTTGTGGGGCCTTACATAATGTAATGACATATCCAGACACTGGTAATCACAAAATACACTTTTCATATTTTATCATTTCTCAAAACACTGTTTATGACCTTCACTGGACATTCCAATGAGGGGGTCATAAGCTATGTTTTTTTAAGCAATAAAATCAATTTTGGGGGGAATAAAAATTTGTTGTATGTACAAACCTCTAGTCATGGCTGGCAATGTGTTAAATCAAACAAAGAACCTCCATGTTTTGCACATGAAGCATGATAAATCAGGATAGAAAGTTGTGGGGCTCCAGCTTTGGAAATCTTTTTTTTTAAATCTTGACAATGAAGTTATCATTGACTGGTAGGAGGCTATATTTATTTTGGTGGTCAGAATTATGTATTTATTTATTGGTGCTTAAAAGTCACATCAGCAGCAAAAGCTATATAATGGCAAAAACAAAACCTTCAGTTTTGAAAACTGTTGGTGTTCAATTTTTTTTTCACATAGTCTAGGATAGATTTGTTAAAATCATGTGTTATTTAATGGAGAACAAGACAAACTGTGACCACCCAGCCACTGATGTACCTGAACCCATGCCCTAAGTACCTATTTTCTGAAATAAAATATTAATATTTTTTGAAGTAGTACCTCAAAAACTATATAACTCTCAGGAAATTATGTTGACTTGGGCAGATATGCAAATGACATGGAAATATTATATAAAATTTAGAATTTAACTAGATATCACGGAGATGGAATCCATCTCTGCGGGCCCCGCAGCAACTAACCGATGTTAGGTATAAACTGATGTGAACCGCAATACTAAAATATTTCAAGCAATAGGTAAAATCTGATTAAAATCCCTTCCCGGACATGAACTTGTCAGAAAAAAAACCCAAATTCTGAATAATTTGACCTTGAGGTCAAACTTCAAGGTCAAAGCATGGCAACCTTGGTACGTGACACGTCGTCTTGAGATAATCTACCCACATACCAAATATCAAAACCCTATCTATTAAGGGAAAAAAGTTACAGCCCGGACACAAACTTGTCAGAAAAAAAAAAAAAAATCTGAATAATTTGACCTTGAGGTCAAACTTCAAGGTCAAAGCATGGCAACCTTGGTACGTGACACGTCGTCTTGAGATAATCTATCCACATACCAAATATCAAAACCCTATCTATTAAGGGAAAAAAGTTACAGCCCAGACACGAACTTGTGAGAAAAGAACCCCGAATTCTGAATAATTTGACCTTGAGGTCAAAGTTCAAGGTCAAAGCATGGCAATCTTGATACGCGACACATCGTCTTGAGATAATCTACCCACATACCAAATATCAAAACCCTATCTATTAAGGAAAAAAAGTTACAGCCCGGACACAAACTTGTCAGAAAAGAACCCCCAAAAATGGAATAATTTTACCTTGAGGTCAAAGTTCAAGGTCAAAGCATCGCAACCTTGGTACGCGTTACATCGTCTTGAGATAATATACCCACATGTCAAATATCTAAACCTTATCTATTAACAGAGAAAGATTACAGCCCAGGCGGATGCATGGACGCATGTGACTTTGATGTTTGTCATTTGGTCCTGGTGGTGCTACACTACTTTTGATTATTCATTACCCTTGTGTGAAGTTTTGTGAAAATCAATTAAATCATAACAGAGTTTTGACAAAGACACAATTTTCTGGTCAGACAAAATATTTCTGAGATGTGAGTTTTCATAATCATCTGACCTTGACCTTAGCCATTCAAACTTGATGATGCTGCAGCAAACACCTTCCATTTGTCTTTTATGCTACTTGAAAATATTGAGAAAATCCACCCAGCCATTACAGAGTTATGACAAAAGCACAATTTTCTGGATAGATAAATTTTTTGTAAGAGATTTTTCAAAATTGTGTGACAGTAACCTAAGTCATTCAGACATGGTTGTGGAGCAAACACACTTTGTCCTTAACCCTTGTGTAAAATTTGGGAAAATTATAGAATTATAACAGACATATTTTATGATTCAGATGGACAGAAAAGGTTTTTCAAAATGCTGTGACCTTGACCTTGTCATTTGGGCCTGTTTGGTGCTGCACAGCACATTTTCCCGATGTCTTTTATCCTTCTCTGATGTTATGTAAAAATCCACGCAGTCATTTTTGAGTTATGACGAAGTAATGAAGACACAATTTTTTGGGGGGTGGACAGAATTTGGACAGATGAACATAGATTTATTATGCTCACTTCAGAGACATAAAAGTGGTAACATTCAGCTCTGTCAGTCAAGAATGAATTGGTTAAATTAAATTCTAAGAAAACATCTGCCATTTGAAATTTTGTTGGCATCAGTGTGCAGAGGGTTAAGTATACGGCTTGTAAACCTCTATTCCATTTACATCCCTTGCATTTGTGGTATATTCCACCTATCTCTGCACACAGTGGCACCCACTTAACTGTATATCTCTTTATAGAATAACTCTGGTAATTGAATACAATTTCCAAACACAAAACTATTTACTATCACTGCAGCTAAAATTTGATCTCTTAACTGATGGAGTGCTGAAAGACCATATTTGGGCTTTACTCTGAAGTGCAGATACTGTATTATAAAGGCTTCATATTCAGTGGATATACTTTATATTATCTTTGAAATGAAATCATTTAGTCGTTTTGGAATTGCATTGTTACAATTTATGGGAGAGTGCCTATAGGCACTCTCCCATAAATTGTAACAAGGCAAGGACACTTGAACAAATCTTGGGAACCAAAAATGATTTAGCACTCTATCAGTTAACTGAATAGGGGTTACAGAGTAAACTACTGTTAACTGAATTAAAAATCTTGTAATATGTCAGAGTAAACTACTGTTAACTGAATAAACAATCTTGTAATATGTCGGGAAAATTACCCTAACAGTCACCAAGTTCCTCAGGTTTAGAGACCTATTTGGCCTCAGTACATGCAATCCAGGCTATTGTGTCTTATTTAGAAGGGCCCAATGAGCTCTGTCAAACAAGATATAGAATAAATGCTCAATTTACCTCAAGAAAATAGTAAAGGGACTACATCCCTCTAAATCAAGTACTCCAGTTTACTGAATAATTTTCACTGGCAAAGTGGCTATCCAATTAACAGGATTCTATTGAACAAACCTTGAGTCATGTATTATATGTTTTCATGCTTTGTTGGAAATAGCAATCTTTTTTCGACAGCCTTGTGTTTGGAACATAACAATTGTAGTATGATTATTTGTTTCACCTACATCAAGTTTAATTAGCAAAAGAGTGAGAGAGCAAGATGTGTAAGAACAAAATATATGTCCCCTCCCACCCCACCCCAGGAAGCATGATTAAGCCTTGGCTTTACACACCTGTTGGCAACCATGACAAAGCCACATGAAATCAGTCAATTATCTGAATATATAGCCAAGAAAAACAAAGTGAGTGGGGGGTCGTGAGAAATACCCCCTTTGCCATTCAGCCATCTGAAGGTGATGGATTACCTCCCCAGTAAGAAGTTTATCAAATTTGGTTGCAATTAATTCACCCAAAAGTTAAAATTCAGACAAAACAAAAAACGTTTCCTAAGTCGAAAAAGGACCATAACTCTACTTAAAAAAAATGAACCATGTCCATTTTCAAACTTAACCTGCATTACCTTCCAAGAAGCCATATACCAAATTTGGTTATGATCAATTCACCCAAACTCAAGTTAAAATCTGGACGCCAAAGTGTTTTGGATGGTCGGATGGATGTCTCGACGCACTTACAAGACATCTCGGATGGACAGACATCACTCATTACTATAGACCCTGAAATATTTTTTCCGGGAGACAATGAAGTTATAACTTCCTACAAAGAAGAAAACTAAAGTTATGGCATGGAAACCAAAAATCTATTTATAGTAACAGTGGCCATGACCTTTGACCTATTGACCCCAAATGCAATCCCAATGATTGACATCTCAAGTTCGACCACAGTATGAAGTTATAGCTTTATACACAAAAGAAATATGAAGTTATTGTATGTAAAACAAAAATCTATTTATAGTAACAGTGACTGTGGCCTTTGGCCTATAGACCCCAAATGCAATCCCAATGAACGACACCTCAAATGCAACCATAATATGAAGTTATAGCTTTGTACACAAAAGAAAACTAAAGTTATTTCACGGAAACCAAAAATCTATTTGTAGTAATGGTGACCTTTGACCACAAATGCAATCCCGAGGATCGACATCTCAAATGCAACCCTAACATTAAGTTATATCTTCATACACAAAAGAAAACTCAAGTTATTGTACGGAAACCAAAAATCTATTATGGCACGATTGACCTCGACCTTTCACCTACAGATCCCAAGAGCAATCCCAATCATCATCCCATTACAAGCAGTCTACCTGTGATGTACGAGTACTCTGGGACCAATGATACAACAGTTATTTGCAGGAAACGAGTGTAATGGACGGATGGATGAACAGATGGACAGACAGACAGATGGACATATGGACGAACAGATGTAAGGATGAATGGACAAAGTGATAAAGTTATTACTACCTACCCCCCTTCTATAAAAGGCGGAGGGGGTATAAAAATAGTCTGGAAAACTGATTCTCTGAGTTTTCACATTATAAACGAAGTTCAAGGTCAATAATTCCACAGAAAAGCATGTGACCAGAACTCAAACCCATGACAAAGCCACATACTAGAAATCAGCCATTTATCTCAATGTATGGTGAAAACAGTCCAGAAAACTGTGATTTTCTGATGACGGAATGATGGAAAGGCAAAATGATGGAAAGACAGAATGATGTACAGACAAGGGCAAAACTATATACTCCTGGCCATTTCATGGCAGAGGCATGAAAATAATCCACCCTGCATGTAGGGTTTAAAAACAGCTCAAATATGGGCATCAAACTAGGCAAAACTTGCTTCCGATGCAAATATCTGCCCACGTGGGTATGAGTATTTGCCTCTGGCATTAATATTTGACTCTGTGGGTAGAATGGCATTCTGACGATGTGCTTCATATTGTCATTTTGTGTTTATAGACAATGTTAGGTAGATCAGACTGCAAACTAGAACTATCACTGAAGGTGATTAATACCCCCGCTTTGGGTTTTTAGAGGAATGCACTTCTGATCATGTAGGCGAAGGCCATAAGGAAATGTATACATAAAGATCATTTTTTGTTGTTGAAATTTGTATTTGCATGTGGCCTTCCACAGAACAGCACTGAATACTTGAAGAGCCCACACATATATGGTTTACATTTGGAAAAACACATTTACAATGTGCAACATGTATTCAAAATCAGTTCATTAATGTAGGAGGAGTTGCACACACAAGAATTCCATTTGAAAACCCATAATAAATCCAAGTTAAAGGGAGATAACCTGGTTAAAATTGTCGCAGATCAAAAATTTGGGAATATGCGTATGTTCACTTAGTTGTGATAATGTTTGAAAGGTTTCGTCAAAATTGATTGATAAATGTAGGAGGAGTTGCACGCACAAGAATTTAATGTAGAAACCCATAATAAATCTAAGATAAAGGGAGATAACCTAGTTAAAATAGCCACAGCTAAAAATTTTTGGAATATGCGCATGTTCACTTAGTAGTGATGATGTCTGTAAACTTTCGTCCAAATTGATTGATAAATGTAGGAGGAGTTGCACACACAAGAATTTCATGCAGAAACCCATATTAAATCAAAGTTCAAGAGAGATAACCTGGTTAAAATTGTCGCAGATCAAAAAGTTTGGAATATGCACATGGTCACTTAGTAGAGATGATGTTTGAAAGGTTTCATCAAAATCGGTTCATTAATGTAGGAGGAGTTGCGCACACAAGAATTTGTTCGAACGGAAAGACATAATAAATCTAAGTCAAAAGAGAAAATTTTTGGAATATGCGCATGTTCACTCAGTAGTGATGATGTCTGTAAACTTTCGTCCAAATTGATTGATAAATGTAGGAGGAGTTGCACACACAAGAATTTCATGCAGAAACCCATATTAAATCAAAGTTCAAGAGAGATAACCTGGTTAAAATTGTCGCAGATCAAAAAGTTTGGAATATGCACATGGTCACTTAGTAGAGATGATGTTTGAAAGGTTTCATCAAAATCGGTTCATTAATGTAGGAGGAGTTGCGCACACAAGAATTTGTTCGAACGGAAAGACATAATAAATCTAAGTCAAAAGAGATAACCTGGTTAAAATTGTCGCAGATCAAAAATCTTGGAATATGCGCATAGATCAAAAATCTTGGAATATGCGCATGTTCACTTAGTAGTGATGATGTCTGAAAAGTTTTGTCCAAATTGATTGATAAATGTAGGAGGAGTTGCACGCACAAGAATTTCATGTAGAAACCCATAATAAATCTAAGTTAAAGGGAGATAACCTAGTTAAAATTGCCACAGCTTAAAAATTTTGGAATATGCGCATGTTCACTTAGTAGTGATGATGTCTGTAAACTTTCGTCCAAATTGATTGATAAATGTAGGAGGAGTTGCGCACACAAGAATTTCATGCAGAAACCCATATTAAATCAAAGTTCAAGAGAGATAACCTGGTAAAAATTGTCGCAGATCAAAAAGTTTGGAATATGCACATGTTCACTTAGTAGAGATGATGTTTGAAAGGTTTCATCAAAATCGGTTCATTAATGTAGGAGGAGTTGCGCACACAAGAATTTGTTCGAACGGAAAGACATAATAAATCTAAGTCAAAGGGAGATAACCTGGTTAAAATTGTCGCAGATCAAAAATCTTGGAATATGCGCATGTTCACTTAGTAGTGATGATGTCTGAAAAGTTTTATCCAAATTGATTGATAAATGTAGGAGGAGTTGCGCACACAAGAATTTCATGTAGAAACCCATATTAAATCAAAGTTCAAGAGAGATAACCTGGTTAAAATTGTCGCAGATTAAAAAGTTTGGAATATGCACATGTTCACTTAGTAGAGATGATGTTTGAAAGGTTTCATCAAAATCGGTTCATTAATGTAGGAGGAGTTGCACACACAAGAATTTGTTTGGATGGAAAGACAAAATAAATCTAAGTCAAAGGGAGATAACCTGGTAAAAATTGTCGCAGATCAAAAATCTTGGAATATGCGCATGTTCACTTAGTAGTGATGATGTCTGAAAAGTTTTGTCCAAATTGATTGATAATTGTAGGAGGAGTTGCGCACACAAGAATTTCATGTCCGGAAAGACGTACGGACGGACGGACGGACGGACGGACGGACGGACGGACGGACGTACAGGGCGATTCCTATATAGCCCCCACTTCTTCGAAGCGGGGGTATAATAAGGGGAAAACAAATTATTAGAATTTCAGAACCTTGACCTTTGACATTAGACAATGCATCAACACAATCAACATATGTCCACTCACAGTGCTATATTGTTGTTGGATTTTTAATCAATAAATGATAATTCAACCATATGCCAGAAACCTACTCCAATCTATTTATTTAGGTGTTTATTTATTGATGAAAAAAGACACTTTCAACAGCTAGGATTATAGTGTGGCAGTTTTATGTGTGTGGGGGAGGGGGTGGGGGGGGGAGATGCTAGAGGCCAAAGTCCGCAGAGAGAACCACTGAGCAGTGGCAAGTAACCATGAGACTCTCCACCTTACTAACCCTGCTCCGCCAGGGTTAGCAGCATTAACAGGCAATGTGTATCACTGATGTGCAGTATGCCTTAGCACCGTGCATCACCCGGCACCCACCCAGAAACTGAGATCAAGTGTCTTGCCCAGACACAATGCAGATAGCAAGGAACCGAATCTATGATCTTTTGATCTGTAGTCCAATGGCCCAACCAATAAGCCACTGTGCTCCCTACCTACTCCAATCATCATCCTTTGAAAAATATTCAGTTTACAACAATGGGCAATGGACACAATGAAGACATTTTTGTAATGAATTAATGACATCATGCAGATACTGTGGGTTCCACTTACTTGGCTATTACCAAATGGAATAGCCCTCTTGACTGTATATAATTTTCAAAAACAAAAACATTTACCATTCCTTTGTCCTCTTAAGTGCATATTGTTTGTATAGTAAATCCTGTTAACTGAATCAAAATATTATGATTTTTCAAAATCTTCCATTAGCAACTCTAAATTCTAAAGCATTAGAGACCTATTAGGCCTCGGTGCTCCCAAAAGAAGCATTTATTCTGTAATATCTTGTTTGATAGAGCTAAGTGGGATCTGTCAAACAATATATAATTGAATAAATACACAATTTCTCACCCAAATTAACTGGTTCAGTGCTAGAAGCTATGGGTGTACTGAAAAGTGTTGGAAGCCACTTTAGTGGCTTTACACTGTATTCATTAGTTTGTTGCTTTCTCAGCAGTATAAAAACATTATTTAGATAGAATTGCTTTGTTGCAATTTATTGGAGAGTACCAACAGGCACTCTCTAATAAATTATAACAAGACAATTATTTTGAAAAAACTCTTTCTAAACGGCTTCTGTTGCTGATAGTACTGTATCTTTGAAAAAAATACTTGCATTCCAAATCATCTCAGCAAAATAATTTAGCACTCTACCCGTTAAGCAAAATTACTAAATTCCAATTAACTAAATAATCCTGTTAATTGAATAGTCATTTCCAAGCACAGACTTCTATTGTATAACATAGGGTTCTATATATATGCAATAACAGGATTCTACTGTACACCAAAATCATATTTAAATGCAGTTAAGGCTGTTTTTTCATCAATTCTATTGGTAAAAGAGAAAAAATTGGTTTGGAATTACATGACATGATTGTTTTTTGTTTATTGGGCTTTAAGGATGCTTTCAACAGCTAGGGTCATATAGGGTCTCAGGTCTCATTTGTGAAATTTTGCCTTGGTTTCAGTTGAGTTAAGAGTAGAGTCTCAGTTCCGGTTTTTGTTTCTTGTTTCTTCAAACAAATGTGAAAAACTCAACAAAATAATGAATCTGTAAACTGAACTCTCATAACAGCCACTATTAACCAAAAGGCTTTCCAGGAGGTCTATGATATGGACATCTGACATGGTCTTACATTTAAATTGCAGTTTCCAGAACAAGTAACATTCTCTACTGGTGTGGAATTTCTCCCACCTCCCCTCCCATGCCATGGTTGTTTTTGTGTTTAACCTTCTTTGCTTTGCAATGCAAAAATTTAATGGTGATGGTAACTGTCAATCTCACAGTATTTCCTCCCTATGTATATCATATCACATTCTTATTTGTTTCCAAAATTCTAGGATCGTAATATACAATCAAATATTGATGATCCCACATGGTCTGAACATTTGAATGAGAATTACAACCCAGTCAAATTTAACATCAAACTTCACTCACTTGTTAAACATTTAACAAGGTTAGCAGACATAGCAATGTATCAACTATGTCAATATTAGGCAGTTCAGCATGTGTACATGCAGAATGTAATCAGGGAGGTGGCATCTTCCAAAATCCCATATTCACCTTCAGTCAGCTTTTTTAATGCTATCTTCACATCGAAACAATTCAAAATAATTCAGGTCTGCATAATCAACTTTTGCCTTTTCGACTTAATGTTTCTGAATTCTTTTTTTCTGAATTCTGCCACAATCTACTTCTCACAGAGCTCATGTTGCATGCTTGTCTTTTTACCTCTGTTTTTCCAAAGTACCTCCACACAGGAATTTTACTGTCATTTCAAGCATGTCATGTCATGTTTGATCATCAGCAGACACAACTTTCCCGGCTGCAACTGAGAATTACAAGTAAATATGGAAAACACAAGTAGATTTTTTTTAGACATGCATGGTTGAGACTTCTTTCCGACTCCTCACAGAGAGTAGATTTTTTTTATTAACCAGACAGCTCTAAGAAGGAATTATATGATAATATGTACAACACATATCATAATATAGACACAGATTCTGAACTGTTTCCCATCATACTTACATTGAGGATGAATGCATTAGTATTCGGAGTGCTCTGGTCTTCAATGAGAATGATTTCTGGTCGTACCATGGAGAATTTGATTATCATCTCACTGGTTGGTTGTTCTGGTGGTGGTGGAGGAGCTTTAAAAAAAAGAGAAAAATAATATATTTCACTTACTCATAAAAGCCAAGTATTAACAAAACATGTACCTCTAAAATGGCCACCATTTGTCCATCTTGAATTTTTCATCATAAAAAATTGAATGGTTTTGTTTAATTATATCAATGTCAATATAAAATTATTATTTAAAAAAAATACCAGTTGTCAATACAAGAATACCCTGAGATTTGGTTTTCAGGTAGAAAGACAGAGAGAAATTTCAAATTCAAAGGTCATTTTGAATCTTTGGTAAAATCATACATCATCATTCTCTTAAGGTTGAATAATGTTCTGCCTCGAAGTATTGCTGATCCACATGTCGTGTACGCTGCCCATATGAACACAGAAATTGAGACCCCACTAATTACACTACGAGGTGGGGTCTCAAAACCCCACCACGTGACTTCAGTTTGTCTATAATTAACTTGTTATTTGCAAGTGCGGTAATCAGGTTTATTCTTCCACCAGAAATAGTTTCAGTTCACTGTTGTTTAGTGATTGTTAGGTATTGCACTTAAGTATAAATTAAATCCGTATGCTCCATACATGTTTTTTGATAATAAAAAGCATTAATATGGCAGAAAAAACGATCAAAATATGGAGTTTGAATCGTGTTTTTAATCTCGCCTGAATATGTCAAACTGTGTGATGGGATGTTCGGCTGACGTCGATTTATCTTTTGATCTCTCAGTCACCGGCTCTTAATTAGACAAAAATTTTCACAGTCAGTGAAAAATTACTTTTACTTTTACTTGAAATCTTAAAAAGATAGTTCAATATTTGAAAAAGTTATTAACAACTATTGCGATTCCAAATGTTGTTCATCAAAATCGATTCAGAACTCGAGGAATTACAAAAAAATAAATATTATACCGTACTGAAATCATGGATGTGAGTTGAAAAAAATTATAACTTGACCAGCACAATATCTGGACATTCCCCCGACGGTATTTTACCTAACTGTACCTATTGACCGAGAAGAATCATGTTACCGGTACTGAATTTGGAATAAATTGCGGGTTGGGAAGGAAGGGAATCTGATTTACGATTTTAAAACTTAAGTTCATAGTGGAATGTTAAAATGTACATGCTGAGAGTGGAATTAACATAAACTACATTAACGAAAAAGGAATGCTTGTGGTGGCCCTGGGACGTTTCAGCCCAAGACGCTTCAGAATCCACTAGCAAGGAAAACTGGCAAAGATGGGGTGGGGTGGGGGGGGGGGGGCAGATGGGCAAGCAATCAATGATATAGGCCCATTTGTGCGTGTGGGTTTATGGGGGTCTGGGGTCCAATTGCCTCGTTTCTTCGGGGATGGGGAGGGGGGGGGGGGCTATTTACTTCACCATTTAGGAGTGGTATGGATGACTGGATCTTACACTGCCAAGACACTAATCTTTTATGTGTGGCTGCACGCAAAAATCAGGGGTGGCGCCAGAAAATCTCCGATAGAGGAACTAAAATCTCCTGCCTGAAACACCTATTTTAATTTTTGGGGTTTCAAGAGACGTGTGGGGGAACAAAACCCAAAAATTATAATAAGAAATTTCGGGGCATGTTTGAGCTAGGGTTGTGGTGGTCTGGCTTGTCGATAGGCATGTCATTATTGAAAAATAGAAAAATATTATTTCCAATTGATTTTATTTACATATGGTTATAATTATGATTGCTGAATTAATAAAAAGTAATTGAAAATGTTGATTTGTCTCTTATTTTTTCTCAAGCTTGTCATGTGCAGAGGTGTTAAAACAGATGTTGGTTTGAAGAACAGCTCTGTGCTTTGTCGCACCACTCAAATGTTATTTCACACCATGTGCAAGTGGTAGTTTAATCTATTATATTTAATTAATCACTTCAATCCCGTCTTCTTTAATGTAATAGTAGTAGAATATTTTGTTTAAGTGTCACATTTCAATACACATACATAATATACATAGAGTATTTTACAAAATATTTATATGATATCTAGCCTATGAAGGCTTATGAGACACATTTTCATCAGAGGTAGGTCTTTTTTTACAGTAGTTCATAAAAAAAACCCCAAAAATAAAAAACCCAAACACATGCACGCACGCACACCATCACACACACTCACCCTTGCGGACCCCCCCACCCCCCCACACACACAGTGTAATATGCAGACATACGCCCACACGCACTTGCGTATACTTTCGTGTACTAATTTTCTTTCACTTTTTCTTACTCCCTCCCCCCCCCCCCCCCCATCACATATATCTGTCTCTCTCTTTCCCATTGAAGTGTACTCTCTCTCAGAATGGCACATTCGCAGATATTTTAATTCGGTATCTCCCTTATATTCACCAGCGTATTTTTACATACACACAGGCTTAGCTATTTCAATTGATAATACAAATAACAACAATGTAGAGGAACGTTGAAAAATCTGCAAATGCAAAGAGTATAAAAAGTATGTACAAACCCCTATAGAATTGGATGAAGGATATTTGTTTCGTCGGTATGCAAATATCTCCCGCCCCCCCCCCCCCCCCCCCAGTCCCCCCCCCCCAGTCCCCCCTCCCCCCCTGTGAATTAATCATTAGTTTCAGTCACGAGTGAGATACTTTTTGGTATCCATTCAAAAACACTATATTTTCTTTTTACTATTTACTATATCCTTTTTATAAGAATCTTTAATTGCCCCCCCCCCCTGCGAAATAATCATTAGTTTCAGTCACGAGTGAGATACTTTTTGGTATCCATTCAAAAACACTATATTTTCTTTTTACTATATACTATATCCTTTTTATAAGAATCTTTAATTGCCCCCCCCCCCCCCCCCCCGCCTCCTGTGAAATAATCATTAGTTTCAGTCACGAGTGAGATACTTTTTTTTGGTATCCATTCAAAAACACTATATTTTCTTTTTACTATTTACTATATCCTTTTTATAAGAATCTTTAATTGCTTAGACCGACAAGACTAAGGCGGGAAAGAGGATGGGCTGGTTGAATTGACTCAATGTCGTAAACTGGTATCTCTTCGATCATTAGCCGTGCACCGTGGGCGCTTTCGTGATGCAGGAGGCTTTTTCGCCCCCACTTCCCACCTTCAGCTGTAAACAAAATGTGAAACTGGGAACTTCGCGAATATCAGTTGTTTTTCTCAAGTCTGGTTTATTTATTTCCTCGATCAAATCGATCGCACAAACACAACTGTTTAGTTTCGAAAGTGACGAGGACTTTGAACATAACCAAAAGGAACTGACTGTTCTATTCCCAATTTACAATTTCAAACCACAGCAATAGTCGCCGTCTGCCTCCCCCAAATTCCAATTTTAATTTAAAATAAATTATCTACTACCAGTAACAAACGCAGTTGTCTTGCCAGTTGACGTCACAAGACAGTATTTATTAATCAGCAGAGAAACTGACATGCAAAAGCAATTAAGCTAATCCTTAACGCTCGTGACCACGCGAGTCACAGTGTTTTGAAAACTGTCTTCCACTGATCAGACACTGCGGTCCACTGGAACTCCATGGTGGGGAACACACCGCGGTGGCGTTTTTGTTTCATTTCTCGTTGAACGTTCTGTGATGTTAGTTATAAGAAACCAAATGAAGGTAAAAGATTTAAAAAAAAACAAACTTATTTATGTTAATATCTATGTGCAGTGTATTCTGTTTCTGTAGTTTAACGCTGAAACACTTGAATGAAATAAAACATATCAAAGCCAATGTTCTTGTTATTTGTTGCTCTGTTGTCAATGAAGATAAGTAATTAATTGTACACGCCCACTCATAAATAGTTCCTCTATAAATAGACATCACTAATCTAAATTTAGCATCAATAACTGGGGTATTAATTGACCAGTCTCATATGGGTACTGTACACGTAATGCAGATGTTTTAATGAAAAAAGTTCCACTAACATACAACATAAATGGCAGCTATCCAGCCATATTGAACATTTTTACATGACATGGCGTGACAGGACATGACATGACATGATAGGATCCATTCCTGTAAGTCACTGATCAGCAGGGAGGATCAATAAAAAAATTAATAATTTAGTCTTTTGCAGCCCCATAAGTTTGTTTGTTGCAAACTGCATTTTCCCACTCCCCACGGAGAGGATTGTATATGATAATCTTGATGAAGCTCAAGGTTTCAGAACTGCATTCATTATATCCTGTTTCGCAGAACACAGAAAGCTCTGTCAAACAAGATACAAAAAATGTAATACTCATATTATTTAACCCTTTACCTATCATAACAGCCAGCATTACTTGCAGAAATCGCCATTCAAATTTTATTATCTTTTCATTTTTTGTCTCAAAAACATAGCTTATGACCCCTCATTGGATTGGGCTCATTCTAATGAAGATCATAAGCTATGTTTTTGAGAATGTTTAGTCATTCAAGAAATGTTTTTGCAAGTGTCGTCTGCTGTTCGGGCTAGGTAAACGGTTAACAAACATTATTTGTTTCTCAGGAACCTTCCTCATACTGAAAATTTGGCTCATAATTTTCTTTTTATAAATCGGAAGCTCTTCAAAGATACAATTTACACTTTTTATACTAAAAATTTAACCTATTATATTTTGCCTGACAGAGATAAGGGAGGTGTGAGATATGATTAGTTAAACTCAAGGGCTGGGTAATTTTCTGAAATTTTCACTTAACAACTTTCTACAAGTATAGTGGCTCAGGAGTGATTTCCAGCAAGTTTGGCAACCTACAGAGAACCAGAAACCATTGAGAGAGTAATAAAGACCTTTTGCACAATGACTGGTAAGAACTATGAATGAGATACTACACCAATGGAATTTGTGGTCTTCCTATCAGTTCAAGTTTTCCCTTAACTGCAGTTACAATTACGAATTTTCATAAACAAGTGCACCGCCAGGCAGTGGATCAATATACGGCCGCCTATGAAGAAATTGCGCATGTGAAGAAATCTTTAGTTGAACAAAAGGTCAATAATTCCTTTAAAAATATTTGTACGTTCCTGGCTTACGACCCATTAAAGTTGAATATATTGTTTTCAGGTTATTGCGTGGAGAATCAAAAGTTACCAAAACTCCCAGATGGTTGCCATATTGGACATGCCAGAATGCTGGTTATAGAAAGGAACCATCCTTTAGACATGACTAATCAACCATAAAAAAATAGTATCTGTTGGATGTATTGTTTTCAAGTTATAGCATGGACAAATAGAAGTTAACGGAAGGATGGACAGGTGGATGGATGGATGGATGGACATTGATGCTAGTTAATGAAAGGAACCATCCTCTAGTCATGTCTAATCAACCATAAAAAAACAGTATCTGTTGGATGTATTGTTTTCAAGTTATCACGTGGGCAAACAAAAGTTAACAGACGAATGGATGGATGGATGGACAGACAGATGGACGGACGGACGGACGGACAGACAGACAGACAGACAGACAAATGGATGGACGGACGGGCAATGCTGCTGGTTATCGAAAGGAACCATCCTCTAGTCATGACTAATCAACCATAAAAAACTGTATTTGTTGGATTATCAAATGGACAATTAAAAGTCCCTAAGAATCCAAAATGGCTGCCATAGTGGCCATCTTGGATATGCCAGAATGCTGGTTATCGAAAGGAACCATCCTCTAATCAAGATTAATCAACCATAAAAAAGCAGCATCTGTTGGATCTATAGTTTTCAAGTTATCAAATGGACAATCAAAAGTCCCTAAAAATCCAAGACGGCTGCCGTGGTGTCCATTTTGGATATGCCAGAATGCTGGTTATCGAAAGGAACCATCCTCTAGTCATGACTAATCAACCATAAAAAATAGTATCTGTTGAATGTTAAAAAATTTATAGTAATTTATATATTTTTTATACTTACCAATGACCCAGACTTAGCTGGTGCTAACTCTAACAAAACCAGGGCCAAACACAAATTTTGCCCCCCAATCCCCAAAATTTGCATCCAAAACAAAAAGAAATCATGTCCTAAAGGACCTCCATACTATGACTCTACTGCGCATGCGCAGTGACGCAGACGTCCCGAAATTGGCGCCAATTATCATTCTTACTGGCAGTGCCTGGTCAGCGCTATGTACTCAGCGGGGAGGCAAGAGTTCCCAACTCCTGGGAGGGCCATCCCCGTCTGGGTCATTGGTAAGTATAAAAAATATATAAATTACTATAAATTTTTTAACATTTTTATACTGTACCAATGACCCAGACTTAGCTGAATAGTAAACAGGCTGGAGGGCCTAGGACATAGAGGAAAATCCAATAAGCTCAACTATATAATAAAGAGATAACCCCTTAAGGAGAAAAGGAGTATTAGGCTTTACATGTATCTTTCTTATTTAATATTAAATTAGAAAGATACAATACCCTTAATAATTGAGCACCATAATATTCATGTTCTCTATTAACATCCAGTATATCCCTTATACTAATTATTTTTAAAGTAAGCCAATAAATAAAGTAGTCCAGAGAATTGAGACTCTTTATAGTCATTTAAAAGTGTCCGAGTATTGTATATTAAAGCCTGTTTGACACTTGACATATACAAATGCTTCACACCGAGCTACACTTTAAAAATAAGACATGAATGAATTTTAATATTAATATTACACTTTAAAACCATCCCGGAAGCGACTCAGAAATACTGACTTGGAGGAGGCATTCCCTTGCTTTTCACTATAAAGCAGGTGACCTAAGGGAACACCCGCCCCCCCCCCCCCTTCCCCTTGCCCTGGGTCAAATAGCCCAGAGCAAAGAGGGCAGCCGGACGGAGTCACTGCCGGAGCAGAAAGCCTGCATAACTATAGTTGCAACTGTTTAGTGGACGACATTCTGAGCAACAGATAACGGACCTAAACAATGCAGGTCTCCAGAAATGGACTCAATATTTCTGAGATAAAAATTCGTGAATGTGGATGGCTGAAACCAATAAGCAGCCTTCATTAAATCTGTAATAGCAACACTATTAGCATAAGCCCAAGAAGTAGCAAGAGCTCTTACTTCATGAGCGGAAATCTTAAGCACAGACTGCTGAGAAGAAGATAAACTCTCATAAGCAGTACGGATAGTTAATTGAATCCATCTAGCAATAGAATGGACCGAAATGTCCTTTCTATTAGGCATCAAAGACAGAAAGAAACGTTTTCATCCCTTTCTGATGAACTGAGATCTCTGTTTATAGATACGTAACGCTCTAACAGGACAGAGTAAAGGCCTACGCCCGTCTGAAGACGGAAGAGCCTTAATAACAATAGGTTCCGGATATTTATTAGGAGCCTGATTCTTAGCTAAAAAACCCACATTAGTAGTGAAGGTGATAGTGTTCCCGACACTACGATAGTGAGAATCATCCACCGACAGTGCATGAAGCTCACTGACTCTTCTAGCAGAAGAGAAAGCTAAGAGAAAAGCTGTCTTATAAGATAAGAATTTGAAATCTACTGTCCCAAGAGGTTCAAATGGCTTTTCCTTCAATTTAAGAAGAACCCAAGCTAAATTCCACTTAGGAATTAATCTAAGAGTTCTGGGTCTATTTATCGAGAAGTTTCTAACTAACTTAGATAAAGAGACATTAGATCCAAATTGTAAACTATCATGATGTGCATAGGTATCAGATAACATAGACCTATAACCCTTAATAGTAACAGGCTGCAGTTTGATTTCGTCAAACAAGTATACTAGAAAGTTTGCAATGTCTGGTATAGAGGGATCGAATACATCTACAGAATGATCCCTACACCAACGACGAAAAACCTTCCACTTAGCTGCATAGTTTAGCGAAGAGGAGGTCCTCCTACAGTAAGAAATCGCGTCCACTGCTCGTACTGTAAAGTGCTTGCCATGCAAGAAGGACCGCACAACGGAAAAACGTGAGACCTTGCGGGTTGTGATGAAGTTGGCGCGATTTCCCCTGCGAAAGAAGATCCTCCCGCGGAGGAAGCTTTCGCGGTAGGTCCCACAACAGACACCTGAGTAGATTTATCCACGGTCTCTGTGGCGACAGAGATGCTACCAACAGAATCTTGCATTGAGATTGTTTTATCTTTAGCAATACTTGTTGAATTAACGGCGCTGGAGGATACGCATATCCTATCATTCCGTCCCAGGGGATCGACAGAGCGTCTACTGCAAATGCTCATGGATCCAGACACGGAGACACATACGTCTGCAACTGATTGTTGAGATGTGTCGCAAATAAATCTATCATTGGCCGTTCCCATTGGTAGCAAATCTGATTGAATACTTGTTTGTTGAGAGTCCACTCCGACGGCAACAAGCGACCCTTTCGTGAAAGGGAGTCTGCTAGCACATTCAGACGACCCGGTATGTGACGAACCGAAAGAAGAACGTGATGTTCCAGCGCAAACAGAAGGATTCTTTCCGTTAGATTGAACAACGGAACTGAATGAGTGCCTCCCTGATTCCGTATATACGCCACTACTGTCGTATTGTCGGATAGGATTTGGACATGAGCATTGTGAATAATGTCCATCCAGTGACGTAACGCAAGCCAAATTGACATCATTTCCTTGATGTTTATGTGCTTGCACAGGAATTGCGGATCCCAAAGACCCTGGCATCTCGAATCCGTTGGGATTAATGATGCACCCCAACCTGTTTGACTGGCATCCGTCATAATGGTAAAACTCGGATCCGGCAACTGCAGCGGAACTCCCTGAGTTAACCACTGAATGTTTGCCCAAGTCTGAATCTCTTGTTTCATTTGATCTGACAAGAGAACGTCTACGTCGAGCGAATGAATTTTCACACTCCAATTCTGAGTCAAGAAAATTTGAAGAGGACGAGTGCGTAACCGCCCCATCGGAATGAGATCCGCAGCGGCTCCGCACAGACCTATCGGTCTCATAAATTCTCTCGCTGTGACTTTGTCTGCGTGCAGACAATAGCGAGCGTAACAACTGACTAATTTCGCTCTGGTTAACGGCAGATGAACGAGATTGTTGTGCGTCTCGAAGCTCATTCCCAGATGAGTGAATGACTTGGACGGCACCAGATCCGACTTCTCCTCGTTTACTATAAAACCGAGACGTCGGAGCAATAGAAGTAGATTCTGAACATTGTTCTGAAGCGTTAACTCGTTGCCGTACCTCTGAAGAATGTCGTCCAGGTAGGCCGACGTTACCGCAGACGAATGAGCTCGGAAATAGATCATTACCGAGTTCATTACCCGAGTGAAAGCCCAGGGTGCTAGATTCAATCCGAAGCACATCGCCCGGAATTGATACACCACTCCTAGGACTGCGAAGCGTAGATACTTTCGGAAAGTCGGATGTACCATGACGTGAAAGTACGCATCTTTGAGATCTATGCTTGTTGCATAATCGTTCACCCGAATACTCGCTCTGACCGACCGAATCGTCTCCATATAAAATTTCGGAGCGACGATCAGCTTGTTTATCCACCTCAAATCTATGACTGGACGGAACGAGCCGTCTGGTTTCGGAACCAGAAACAGATGGCTGTAGAATCCCGGAGTTTCCTGGTTTTCTACGACCTCTACCGCGTTCTTCATTAAAAGAGACTGCACCTCTGATAACAGAGCGTCTCTTTTCTGTGGATTTGACGGAAGTTGAGTCCACTTTGGACTGCGAGTTAATGGAGGCTTTCATTTGAAGGATATCTTTAGACCTTCCGAAGTCACTCCTCTCACCCAAGGGTCGTCCGTAATCGACGCCCATTCTTGTGAAAAGCTCGACAACCTTCCGCCAACCGGTACGCGATAGAGGTTTAAGCCATCACCTCCTGGACCTGCGAGGCCTGCGGTAGGAGAAACCACGTCCTCCACGACCCGCACATCGCCCCGTCGACCTCGGGGCGTCCGACCGATTGTCCCGGCCCGAAGGACGTCCCGAACGAGAGTCGCTACCCTGACGGTCTCTCGAATAAGACCAACAGGACCCACCGGAACCTCTATAGGAACCTCTCTTGGGCGCATTAGACCCAGAAGTGCCTGTCTTATTCTTGTCTGCTGTATCCGGCTTCTTAGAGGCAGATTTGAACAACAGAGAATCCGAAGCTTTCTTTGTAATTTTATCATAAATAGCAGAAAGCTTGCCGTCAAAGAGAAGTTCTCCGGAGACCGAAGCGACTCTAAGAGAGTTCTTCACCTTAGAATCCACAAGTGTGGATGTAGCTAGGGCTGCGTCACGTCTAACCAACTCCAGATTTGCCACTGAAAGGGCGGAGTTACACGTGGAATAAGCTACTGCCCTTGAAAGAAGTCTTAAAGAGGATTGTATATCCTGAAACTCTTTCCCTTGAAGGCGCAGTGATAACGCCTTAGTAAGGTGATCTGCGTAAGATAAGGCATCTAAATTGGCTCTGTTAGACGCAATAGCTGTTTCCAACACCGCGGTTGGAATAGAAGCCGACGACGGTAATGATAGCTCTAAATCTTCCGCCTCGTCGTCCATACGCAGAGGAACTCTCGGGATACCCTGTCCTGCCGTATCGAATTTATTCCTTGCATTAATGAAAGGCAGGTTGAGAGTATTAGCGGACAAGAAACCTGCTTTCCCCGTCTTGGAAGCAAGTTTAAATATAGCGTCGTTCAATAATTCAAATGTTCTTGCAACATTATTGGACTGCGACGGAAACTCGGGAGCGATGTCCCTGAACCGCTCAAAAAATTCAGAGTCCAATGACGCTATAATCCTCTTGTCCGGAACCGCAGCAGTCTGGCCCGACGGAACAACTTGAGGGAGAAAGTGCCGGATGAAGTCCATGGCAGCTTTATGTTGTTCCGAAATCATCCGTATCCCTTTCACCATCCGGTCGGACCTCATGATGTTCCCGGTTGTCCGCCCCCGATGCTTCGGCGGAGTGTACCGACCCAGCGCCGTCGGATAATTCTCGATCCGACACCGTTTCTGTCGGCTGCTGGGATGCTGCGATAAGCTGTGCTATCTGCACAAGAATGTCCGGCGTCGAGACCTGCGGAGGCGCAGTCTTCCGCTGCTTCGCCGAGGGCAGCTCTGCATCAGATGGCAACAGCATACTTTTTCTATGCGAACGTCCGGAGTCCATCGGTCTCGAATCCCTGGCTGCCGGATGGTGTGACCTGGTCGCTGTAACATCTTTGATCGGCGAAGCTGGTAATATATTGGCGGTCACGCAGCCCAGGTGCGGTCGTGTGCGCTGATGAGAAGAAGAAGCCTTAGCAGTCTCCGCGAACTGCCTATACAACGGAGCGTCCCGAGCGACGGACGTATGCTCCGCTTACGACACATTTTGTACCACAACATCTGGTCCCAGATGTTGTTGTACGAGAGAGGGGCCTCTCTCGCTCGCGGCCCGGCTGGACCTGGACGAGCTAGGAACCGGACTCAAAGGCTTCCCCCGTTCTCGCTTACTATCCGCCGTCACTGGGTGTGCATCTATTATGTTTATAGTGCTCGCATCACCCAAAATTTCCTCCTGGACCGCATCGGACGAACTCGGCTGCCGAACCATTCGGTGAATGGACGCTACACCGGGCGAGCTAGCGGACGACATTTGTCTAATCTCCATGAGCACTTTTGCCGCTAGCTCTGAATTCATTTGTGACGATGGACGCACACTTGTAGAAGATAACATGGAAACATCACCCTGTTCTTGTTCCTCTGAAATAGAAACTGAGAGAGTAGAGTGACCTTGCGGAGAAAGAGCCGGCATAGCCCTTTCTCCAGAAACAACATATCGTGACACACGTTTCCAATGTTTCTCATCCCAATATTCACATATAGGACAGGGATTAATGCGAGAACACTGACTACAATTAATACAATGATCATGAAAGTCAGAGGAAGATTTCTTCCCATTACAATTTGAACAATGTCCCTTCATTGTGAAAGGACAACAACAAGTCCTAGTTACTCGCACAAACCCCTGACACAAAGATACATAATAACATGATCCATTAATAAATGAAAAAACAATTGCAAATCAAAATAATTTTGAAAAAATATTTTTTCAGCGAAGCCCAAGTTGCTGAAAAGTAACGTTGAGCCCCAA